>VYXH01003771.1:170683-223784 GCA_013397275.1 Burhinus bistriatus | reverse complement strand
CCCTGCCCGCACCCCTGCCTGCATCCCTGCCCGCCCGCCCGTGGCTCTGCTCCCTCGTGGGAGCGGGTGTGGGGATGGAGCAGGCATCAGGGGAAGTGTGGCTGGCTAAATTCGAACAGCACCAACCCGGGCGGCAGGCGGCCTCCTGTGAAGAGGACGGGAGTTTGGAGATGAGGGTCTGCTGAGCCCCCACGTACGAAGTCCCTTTGGATTTTCATAGAACAGTTTGAGCGGGAAAGGACCTTTCAAGGCCATTTAGTCCAACCCCCTGCCATGAGCAGGGCCATCTTCAACCAGACCAGGTTGCTCAGAGCCCTGTCCAACCTGACCTGGAATGTTTCCAGGGATGGGGCATCCACCACCTCCCTGGGCAACCTGGGCTGGTGTTTCACCACTCTCACCATAAAAAGGTAATTCCCCATGTCTAATCTGAATCTCCCCTCTTTCAGTTTAAAGCCATTACCCCTTGTCCTTTCGCAACAGGCCCCCATAAAACAATCTGTCCCCATCTGCCTTGTAAGCCCCCTTGAAGTACTGCAAGGCCACAGTAAGGTCTCCCCAGAGCCTTCTCTTCTGCATGCTGAACAACCCCAGCACTGAAATTTTGGGGATTTTGGGGAAGGAGGAGCAGGTAGGTGCTGTTCCCGGTTTTCCCTGGTCTGGGCCCAGGACATCCATCCCGCTGGGCAGCCGTGGGCCAGCCCTCCCCTGGGCCGGGGAGGGCAGTGAGGAGCCAGCAGTAGCAGCAGCAGCAGCAGCATGTCCTTCCACCCCAGCACCCGCGCTTTCCTAACCCAGGTCCTGGGCTCTGCCTTCGCTGTTGCTTTCGCAAGCCCCGTGTCCAACGCTGGGGAGGAACATCTGGCACATCTGCATGCATCGCAGGGACGGATGGCAACGCGGGGCTGGCTCAGGGCTCCTTGCACCCACGGCTGCAGCCCGGGGACCGGGGAGGTGGCAGCAGGAGATGCAAACAAAAATCAGATGCAAACGAAATGCAAATCTTAAACCTCGCTGCAGGCAGACGGGGCTGGAGGCAGCCTGGGGCTGGGAGACACGGGGCAGAGGGAGGAGCAGCGTCCCCCCAGCCCAGCTCCGCACCCAGAGCAGCGGCGCTGGGGCCCGAGGAAACAGCGAGCGGCGTCTCAGCGCGAGAGGAGCCGGCTGCAGCATGCAAATGGGGGAAACCACCCATGGCAGAGCTGCTTCGGGAGTCACGATGCCGAGGTGGCAGCTGAAAGCCCGTGAGTGAGGGGAAGCCCCGGGAAGGGATAGGAGAAGAGGTGCGGGCGTTGCGGAGCGGGGAGAGGGGCTGGGCGAGCAGGTCTCCAAACTCAGCCGGAGGTTTCCTTCCCACAGAGCTGGGGACCGGCTCCCAGGGTCCCTCCTGCCGTGGGGACACTCTGGCGTGGAGAGCCAACTCCCGAGGTTGCCTTCGCTTTTCTTCTTGAAATGCCTTGCCCTCCAATTTAGGCTTGTGTTTGCAGTACCAAATCAGCACTGTAAACATGCCGAGGGGGTATTTATTTTTCTTGAAAGCAAAATAACAAAACAGCACATCAGAAGGGAGGCATTTAACTCAGTCGGCGCCTTTCTTTTGTTGGGAATCAAAGAGCTGATTATGTGAGCAGGTCTCTTCCAGGCAACCCACCACAGCAGCGGAAAATGTGCTGCAAACGTTGCTCAAGTTACGTCAGCTCACGGAGAGAGGAGATTTTGGGCCGTGGTACTCGGGACACGCAGGCAAGCGGGGATAAGTCTCCTGCTCTCGTTGCCATACCCACATCCTGCTAAGGAGAGCTGTGCGGAGGCATCGCAGGCAGCACAGCCGACTGAATGAAACGGCGATGCACGTCCTCTGCCAAGGCTCCCTTTGGGAGGGATCCTGAGCCCGGGGCAGCCCGGGGACAGCCCAGCGCAGCCGGAGAGCAGAGCGTGGCCAGCAGCACAGCTCCTTCCATTTTCGAGGCCCCGTCTTTTCTTTCTTCCTCAGGAAAAAGAAAAACCAACCCAAACCCTCCCACTGAAGTCAAAGCTTTTCAGAAAACAAACACACACACTGCTATATCTGAAGTCACCGGGCACCCAGCCACCGTCGGGGCGGCGGGATCCAGCCCATAATTTGTAATGCGAGTGCTACAGCAGCATTGCCACAATATGATGAGGTCGTGAGTCATCTAACCACTGAAACCATCTAACCAGTCCCTGTATAACTCAGAGGCTGGGAAGGGAACACACAGGCACTTAGGGTTTGGGGTAACTCTTTTCCCCGTGCTGCCCGGAGAGCAGCTCACGGGAGCCCCGGCTCGGCAAAGCCGGCTGCCGGCACGAAGCCTCCTGCCCCGGGGAGGTGCCTGGTGCCTCCTGCCCTGCAGACAGCAGAGAAGAAGCAAATGCCTCCCTTGCCCTGGGGCGAAGGGGGAGATGCATCTCTGGGCAGCGTCGCATTCGGTGGGGGAGAAGCGTGGACTTGGTGTGGGTTTGCAGCGCTGCTTTGCCAGCGGGCTCCTGCCGAGGGAAGGCTGCCTGCGGCTGGGGCTGGGCCAGGCAGAGCCGGGTGATGCCAACCCCAGTGCGGGCACGGCCCCGGGCAGCGTGTCCTGGGCACCTGGGGATGGGCGAGCGGGGCAGGCATCACCTCCGGCTTGTGCCACGCTCAAAACGAGCTCACCAGAAAGCTGTCAGAGATGGCAGCTGGAAAACACGGCGGAGAAATCCCGCTGCCAGTTCTGCCGCTGGCCCAATTACAGCCCCGTCCTTCGGGGACATTTGCAAACAAAACAAAGATGAAAGATTAATGCGCTGCTGTCCTGACAGCCACGAGTTAGGCTGTGATACATCCCCACCTCTGGGATACGTGGCAGATATTATTCACTGTTCCCTTCTCACTTGTCACCGTTCAGCTCTCGAGCAAACAGGGCTGGACTAGTGGAAGTTCACAACTCTCCGCTGCGAGTCGCCTGCAGATTTGTCAGTTCACTAAAGACCCAAATTACACACGTTTATGAAGCCCGATCCACTGTTAAAACCTGAACGCGTTACTGCGGAGATTAGAGATTCACTGCGGTAATTATGTTAATGTTGATGTGTAGACGGATAACTGGCAGCAAGAAGTTGTTCTGAAACGTCTATTTATAGTTTGAGGGAAAAAAAATAAACCTTGCCATCTCCAGGCAAACATATGGGCTACCAAGGCAGACAAATTAAGTGGGAGATAAAAGGGAAAGAAAAAGAAATTGGAGTCAGGCGAGCCCCGGGAGCCAGTGCCCGCTCAGCTGGTTCCCATGGCCTGACGCTTGCAGGGAGGATGGTTTTGAGGGCTGGCGCCTCGGTGGCACCCTGTGCCCCCGATGTCACCGCCTCCCGGGGCTGCCTGTGCCCTGAGGGAGGCCAGGCTGGGCGCCTTGACCCCAGCTCATGCTGCCAACCAGCCTTGTTCTGCCCCAAAACCAGCCCCCGGGCTGCAGGGAGGCACCCGGGCTGCAGCTGGGGCAGCCGAGCGCAGGGAGCTCACGGGGAGCTCGCAAGGAACACGCCGGGCTGCCCTGGAGCTCCGGACAACCCTGAGCCCACGTACCTGCGCTGCCGGGTACGTCGTACCTTAATCACCCCCTGCGTAAGGGGAGATGGCAGCACAGCCACCGCAGCACTGCGGGGAGGGTCGGGAGCCCGCGGGCTGCCCCGCTGCCACGAGCCCCATGCTGAGCATCACCGAGCTCGGTCATGACATCCCTCGCGCCAGGCAACGCCTGCATCCCTGGGGAAAACCAGAGAGAGCCGGCCGGGGGGGTTAGCAGCGCCCCAGCTGTACTGCGGGCACCTCCTGAAACACAATCCTGGCACCTGCTTCCCACAGAGCGGTGCTGAGGGTGGCACAGGCGATACTGTATTCTCCAGCTCTCAGCAGGATGCAAGATTTAAATTTTTAGCTGTGTGCTAAATTACATGGGCCGTCAGTCAACTCTTTGAGATGTTTTGAGCAGACAGATTTATACAAACACTCAAAGCTCAGTAGACCCAGCGCAGTATCTTTTATACCAGGCAAGGAGGAAATAAATCACCGCTCCCCTTCCCCCTCTTCCACCACGCTGAAATTTCTCCCAGACATCTTTCAAGCAGGATCACAGAAATTTTTATTTACCGTGGAAAAAAAACAAAAGCCGCAAAGCACCAGGAGATTGTGGCTGCCCGTGACTGACGGGCCACCCATCCCCGGCGGGCTCTGCAAGGCGGAGCGAGCCCGTGGCGAGCATCCCTCGTGGGGCACGGCTGCGCACACCCTCCCCAGGAACCTCCGAATCCACCTAACGAATAAAGAGGGACAGCACCCCGAGACCGCCAGCCGCTCCTCTCCAGCACGACCGCCCAGGACACCGAGGGAGGTGGGGATGGCAACAGAGATCGGGGTGGTGATGGCTATGGGAGTGAAAGGGTCACTGCAGAGGCACCTGAAAAAGCTGCTTTTTGCCTTTTTTTCTTTTTCCCTTTTTTTTTTTTTTCAGCTGATGCTCTTAAATTCCTGCAGGCTGGCCCAGCGTGCTCTTCCAGACACAGTGCTGTAACATGCCATTAGAAAAACAAAGTGCTTTCTCCACTTGATAGCTGGCCTTTTATTTTTGGAACTGATACATGCAATCACAGTAGCATGGCCCCAGCAATTAGGAAGAAAAGTACTTTTCTTCTCCAGGCCCAATTACCCATCCTGTAATTGACATAATTATTATCTTTCAGTTTTCTAATAATATTTATTGAACACTACAAATTCTCATTCTCAGTGAAGCTGCTCTTGGAGCACAGCAATTTTCGAGTCCTAACAGGGTCCGTGCTGGAAGGAGGGATCAATACGGTCTTTAGCAGAGCCCTCACCGGGGCGGGGGGGGGAGAGGAGCTTCCAGCACAAGAGCTGCGGTGGAAACCACAGGGAGCTCCCGAGCCCTCCAGCCCAGCGCACACCCGGGACCAGACCCCGGCTCAGCAGCGGAGCCCCCAGATCCCCCAGGGGGATGGAAACAGCATCTCTCGTCCCCACTCAGACCCTCCGGAAGCTCTAACAGGAGCTTCTCAGGGACTTCCCCACCCAGGCAGCAGAGCCATCTTCCTCCTGCTAGCAACCCCTTTCTCAACAGCCAACTGTATTTTAGATTTGGCATATTCCTATATACTGGAAGCATAGAACGGACAACAGGCCAGTTACAAGCCCTAAAGGTCTTGAGGGCAGGAGGGAGGGGAGAGAACAGCTAGTCCTAGTTGTAAAGAAAACATGCATATTAATTTAAAACAGGAGTGAAAAAAAATATATTAATTTTAATTTTATTTTGGCTGCCTCAGGGCCACTGTACCATATGCACAGACAAGTTATGCAGAATTCCTGCATGGAAATACGCTTGCTGGCTCCTCTGTGTTTATCATCGCAACCAGAAAAATCTGTCAAGCTCTTCCCTTCCTCCCAGGCTGTCCAGGAGCGGTGCCTGGACCCAGCCCACTCGGGAAGGAACGGCTCTGACTTCTCCTTTGCTACCCCACCCGCAGGACCGTGGGGGGTTGACGGGGATTCAGAGCCTTGTCCAACCCCCCGGGTTGAACCGAGCCCCGGAGCTCGGGTTCAGCAGGCAGGGAAGGGCATAGCTGAACTGCACAGCACCCTCCCTCGCCCGCTGCCACCCTCCTTCCCCGCCAGGGCTCCTCGACAGGCTCTCTGGCGTGGGGATGCTGCCCCAACTCTAACGCCACAAAATAGCGGGGCCAAGCATTCCCCTCGGATGGCAGCTTCCACTCGGGAATCCCAGAGAGGTTTCCAGGTTGTATCCTACATCCCAGGGATAAAACCTTTGCAATGAAGCGCAGCAATAAGAGCAAAAATTGGGACCTTGCTCAGCGCCAGAAGCCCTGGTGTGTGGACAGGGACTAGCTCCCTTCTCCCCAGGAGGGCTGGGCTCCCCCAGCTTCCTTCCCTCCGGCACCGCCTGGGAGCAGCTTGCTGGGAATTACCTTCTGGCATCTCCAACCCAAATTACCACAAGGACCACGGTACACAGTCACATCCTGGGCTACAGCAGGGTCTGAATGCAGCTGAAGACCCCCACACCCAGATATCCTGTTTTTTTCACCAGTTCTGGTCAATATCTACAAAAATCAAGCCCTGAAGAGATTCAGCCACAGTCACACCAGGAAACCAGAGACAAAGCAAAGCCCACAGTGCCGGTGTCCTTGGCTGGCGCTTTATCCTCTGAACCACCCACCTCCTCCAAACCCACTCTTTTGAGCCACATCCAGAAGCCAAAGGTCTCTCCCAGCCTTTTGAATCCAACACATCAGGACATATTACCCTAACCACCAGTTTTTTCTTGCATAATCTAGGTTATTTATGGTCATGATCTCCTAATTGTCCCAGTTATCTGATAAGTGGATGCGGGGGGAAAGGGTGGGTCAAAGTAATTCTTGGCAGAGCGCAGCTGTGTCGGGCATCAGATGCTGCTTTTTGAAAGTCCTCCCAGCTGGAGGTGATAACGGTCTGCATCTCCTGCCCTCGGCCCGTGGGCAGGCTCGAGGGGACTGGAGACACCCTTGAATTCACCATAATGAAAATGTCTCAGACAGAGATTGCAAAGATGCACCCGATACATGAATCAAGTTCTTCCATTATCCCCTCTATAGACTATTACCATGTAGAATTGAACAAGCATGGAAAAAATACAGCCTTCATCTTTTCCTAAGCTTCTTTTTAGTACTAACATTACTGCTCCTGCCGATGTCATCTTCAGATCATCACAGCAGCTCCAGCAACCCTCCCCGGTAGAGAAACCAGGGCTATTTTGAGGAGCAATCTCACGTTTCTTGCTCCGCTGGGGTCTGGGGGAATCATGGGCAGGAAAAGCATGCCAAGCATCTGCCGTCGGGTGCCACACGTCCGGGAGGGTGGCAGCACAGAGGCACCGGCTCGAGGGAGGCCAGGGTGGGTTTGGCCCTTGGGAGATGCATTGGGATGACGCTGGGTCGAGCGCGTGCCCCACCGATCCCCTTCGTGAGCACGGCGGACCATCAGGCCAGAGGACACTTTGCTTGCGCCGCTGCACTACCCAAGGCAGACAATGCCCTCATTGTATTTAAATCTGATTCATTTCATCTAGAGGATAAAATTAGAAAATCAACCTAATTCCCAGGAGCCTTGTTAAATCAATACAACATACATCAAGCAGGCAAGGCACAATGCAAGGCTGAGATAAAATTAGAATGAGTCCCCCTGGGTGGGTTGATATCAGCTCTACATTTCAGAATTGGCAGGCACTTTTGCATAATTTATCAATTACAAACAATTTAATTCATCCAGAATAATGAGTTGCAGGGCAGCTTTTGACGAGTTAAATGACACGGGGGTTGATGGCCACAGCGGACTTCGAGAAACACCCGCTCACTTGTGCAAGGTGAGAAAATCAAGTTATCCCAGGGGCAGGGGAGGGCAGGGGCCATCGGGTGCAGCCGCTCTGCTCCCCGGGGCACAGCGTCCCCACGGGTGCCAGAGTGGTGTGGGCACCCAGCCCCGCAAAGCACGGTCCCCAGCTGGGCCTCAGGAGATGCGGATGCTGGAGAGGAGATGACTGTGCTGTAGATGGAGAGACAGGCGGGACACGAGGTAAGGAACACCGACAATGAAATCCAAGGCTTCCCCATCAGCACCCTGGAGCCAAGAGTTACAAGCACTCCCAGCACTATCTTGCTGTCCCAGAAAGGGAAACACAAAAAGGTTAAGGGTAGGTTATTTGAAAGAACAAAAGTGATAAAAATCAAAAGCATTTCTTCTGCTGAGAGGGAGCCTTTAGAAGGTTATGAAGCATTTCCTTCCTGCAGCCCTCTTTTGTTCCTCTGCCTATTGCCCCGGCGGGCCGAGGGCTCGCTCCGTCCCAGAGCCGCGCTCCGTTCTCACAGAAAACAATAGGAATTGCTCTGGGAGAGGGCAGGTTTAGCTGCACGCCAGGAACGGCACCCCCCTTGGAAATGCCTTCTTCCCGGTATATTTCCCCCACGATCGAGCACCGGGATCCTGCTCGCTTGCTTTAATGCTGGCTTACGCAGATATTAAAGCCAAGAAGTTAAGTGGTGCATAATTATGGCATTGTAGTTGCTAATTATAATCCCACAATGAAATCAGTGCTTTGCAATGAAGGCCGCAAAGACCTGATGGTTTGGAGCAGGCTCATTTCGAACCCCTCAGAATTTCTCGTTAAAGCGGTGAGAACTTGCGAGGAGGATTCGGAGAACGGGGGAGGCTACCAAAAACACCCCTCCAACCCCATTAACCTCCTCCCAGTCAGCGTGCCCGGGAACTCGCTTCATGGTGCCTTTTATGGAATAACCATTACAGAGCCGGCACACGGCCCATCAAGCATCCCGGCACAGCCGAGGCCAGCGCGGCGTGCGCGGCTCCGGATGCAGATCAGCCCTCTACAATTGTTCGTGGCGAAGCAGACACGCAGCCCCCTCTCCCCACCATTTCAGCCTGGATCCATCCTTATCTGTTGCTGCCCCTCTCTGTAGCAGCCTAATAACGCTGTCCACTTTATATCCTAGGTGCTTGATTTATTAGGTAATTTGTTTCTTCTCTGTGGTGCTGGCCTGCTTGTCAGCCGTGTAATGGGATGATGGAAGTGCGAGCTATAGACACCAGGCATTAAAAGCTAGGCAAATATGACCCATCTAAACTTGATGTCCAAAAATCGATTCGTAGCAATTTTTGTGCTTTTGGCTTGCCTCAGAAAAGAAATATAAAAAAAATACAAAAATTACAGGGATACACTGGGGCCTGACTCCCGTATGAAGTCGGGATGGCAGAGGGTGCTGGGATGCTGCCAAGCCTGGCCACGGGGTCGGTCCCCTGCCAGCCGGCAGAGCCCTGACGCAGAGGGACCTCAGCCCGGTTTCTACTCCGACCTGTGCAGCCACTCCCCTGTTTAAGTGACCCCGGGAGCTGCGTGTGCACGTGGCCCAGGCACTCGTCTTAATTAAACCCAAATGCCTAACGGCTTCTCCATCGGCGCTCCTCGCTTCGCGGTGGGAGCTTGGTGCCTGCATCTCCCAGCTGTGGCTGGGGGAGAGGGGGGGGATGCGCGCTGTGCAGACGGGGCACGGGGGGGTCTGCGGCTCCTTCCCGAGGACATGTCGTGTCCCCCATGCTCAGGGTCAAGCCGTGGCAACCCCAGCCGTCCCCCTGAAGTGTCTGCAGTGGGTTACTCTGGAGTAAATGGGGCCTTCGTTAAAGCCCAGGGTAGAAACCACAGCATGCTCTAATTCACACTGTAATTTATATTTATTAAGGTAATTAACCCGCTCAGGTAGCTGCGCTGGTGAGCAGCGTGAATCACCGGACCGGGGAGCAAAACCAGGGCCAGGTGTCTGCAGTGGGCTGGGGCCAGGAGGGGTGCAGCCGAGGACCCCCCCGGGGCTCCTGCCTCCAGCCCCCTTTGTAGCCCCCCAGCCTGCCCGGCAGCCGGACCGGGGCATCCGGCCGGAGCAAGAGCCGAGCGGGAGAGGGCTGACATCCGCCGCCTCTCCTCCGGCGGTTGCAGCGGCCTTAGCCAGAGCAATAGAGATGCAAGACAGATTGGGAAGCTCCGGCACGGCCGGGGCGTCGAGCTGCACCCAGGATCTCCCACACTGATAACCATCGGCTGTCAGGGCGTGCCCGAGGTTCGTAACTCAAAGGGGATTAGGAGGGATGTGCCGCTGGATCCCGGGATGTGCGCAGAGCTCACCTACCGCTCGCCCCGCCGCTGGCAAGGCCGGGTTTGTTTTCGGGAGGTTTGGATGCGCTCCTGGCGATAAGGATCTGCCGCAGCCCTCGGTGAGGCAGCCGGCACACCCTCCCCGGGAACGGCCCCGCACCCCCATTCTCACCTATCCCGGCCAAGGCACCGCTGGCCGCTGGAGAAGCCCAAGGGTCGCTCCGGCTGCCCGCATCTCCAGATCCACACGGGATAACGCTGCCAGAGGAACCCCAAAGGAGGCCAGGTTGGGTGTCGGGTCCACCCGGAGCCGGGGGTCTCCAAGAACCAGCGTGAGGGTAGGATGAGTTGGCATGCATGGAAAAAAAAAAAATAATGAAGCCAACCAGAAGAATCCAAAGGTAATGAGCAGGCTGGAAATCATAAGCCAAAACCTGTTTTGGCTGGGGGTTGCCGCCCCAACGTGCCAGACGAGCGGCGAGGCCGGGAGCTCTGGGGGAGGATGCTGCTGCCCGGAGGGCGCTTTGGAGATGAAACGGGGTTTTGTAAATATGCGTCTCTACCCAGGCCTGGAGAAGGGCTGGTGGGGGCCGGGACAGCACAGCCGCTGCTCCCCGGGGAGGGAGCACCCAGCTCCAGCCCAGCTCTCCCTGACTCACGCTGCTCCTCGTCCCCAGCATGCACCCGCCGAAGGGTACCCGAAACCAGCCCGCTGCGCTTTTCTGCCCAGCCTGATGCTGCTTTGCACGCCTGAAAAACACCAGGCGAGCAAAAGGGAAAGTAAAATCTGATTTCAGCACTTTCTGCCTTTTTTTTTTTTTTTTTTCCCCCTTGTTATTATTTTTATTAGCCTCTCTGCTTTGGCTGCAGGGCCTCTCGGAGAGAATGGAGTGTCGCGTGGGTGTTACCGGCTGCTGGCGCTTACCCGGCTTCAGAAAGAAACGCCAATTACTAATTTCATGGAGATAAGCCATTCTGAAGGAGGGGAGAAAAAAAATAAAAAATCTCCCAGCTTTGAAATGGGAAAGGCGCCTTCATTTATTTATTTATTTCCGTGACAGCTCGCAGGGATTGCTCAGTTCAGTCCCCAGACAGAGGGATGGGAGCAGCACCCAAGGGGCATCGCCAGAAGTTGGAGTTAAGATGTATATATGTCTATATGTTCACACGCACACGTGACCCTGCGGCGACGTGGGTCCTGCATCGAGCTGGATGCGCTCCCCAGCCCTGCGAGCCCCAGGGCCAGCGCGGGGCTGCCAAGGCTGGATGGGCCGCGGCCGCAGCATCCCACCGGCTCCCACCCATCCCCTCCCCGCCAGCACAAGGCGATGCCCATCTGGGCTCCTGCCTGCCATCCGGCTCCCACAGCCCCGTAAACACCGAGGGCATGGGCCGGGGAGGGAAAATAATGGTGCACGGAATTAATCTGGGTGTAGTTTGCATTTTTATTGCTCTAGCCTCAGATTCCAGCCTACAGAAAGGTTTCAAAAAGGATTAGATGCCATAAAACCTTTAATAATCCTCCCACATCTTACGTTTAATTATTGTTTTTACACATGCGGAGCCAACACGCCTGTAGCGAGCAATCAAGTATCACATGCCACTCCTCCTGCATTTCTGCTCTCCTGTGTGTCTCTGGCAGTTTTAAGCCAGCACCCGGTTTTCCACGGCTCATCCCTGTGATGACTGGGAGCTCTCCTCCCTCCCCAACCCACTCCTCCCCCAAAATACAGCCCTATATAAGCACATCCTGGCTGCAGTCGCGGTGAATGTGCCACCCAGGGGGAGGCAGCTGGCGCGGGAGGGGACATGGATGCCACCACTGTACGGCCTCTGCCCATGGTGGGAGCTGGGACCGGTGCCGGATGGGTGCCCAGCCCCCAGTGGGTGCGGGCATGGGGTAGTGGGGGGACGACGTGCTCACCGTCCTCACCAGAGCTGCTGAAATCACACTTGGCTGGGAATTAAAAAAAATCCTCATCTCCAATTATAAACTGCCTGTTTGGAAGGAACATTTTGTCACTAATTTGGTGCCATCAAAATTGTTGCTGTTTCTTCAGGGAAAAAAACCCCAGACCTTTTAATCAGTTTTTTCACCTCAACAGTTTTTCCTTAAGCTCAACAGCCATGGAAGGGCTTCTGTACAACAGCCATCTGTAAGAAAAGGTCAGGAGTAAAAACGAGTCCCAATCACTTTTTTGGTAGGATTTTAGAGGCTCCATTATTCACAATAAACCATCGAAAAGCACCCACAGAGCACCTGCCACCCTGCCGAGAGTGGGCAGCTCGGCTTTGCACCCCGAGCAGCGGCTGCAGGGATGGCCCTGGTGCCGGATCCACAGGGACATGTTAACGGCATGTGCTTGGCTCTGCATGGGGCCATGGGGAAATGCTCCTGCATGGTCCCAGCTCTGCACTGGGGACCGGACACGGGGACTGTGGCATCGGGTGTAGATAAATAACTCCATTGCTGCAGACCTTGCTCCATTAGGCTCCCAGTAAACTGGTTTATTATTATTATTGTTGTTGTTGTTGTTATTGTAAGTGCTGCTTCCCCCATCACTTGCAGTGCAGCTCAGTGGGGAATCATTTTTGCCCAGTTATTTCTGGGTTGGAGGAACCAGCCGAGGCCAGAGAAGCTCTTCCGCTCCTGTGCGTGTTGCTGCTCCCCTGGGACTAGTTGGGGTTTTCAAGCAAAACCTTGTTTCTTCAGGCATTTTCCCCATTTTGACCCTGGACCAGTGGTCAGCTGGGAAGGTCCCAGTGTGGGCTGCCCTGGTCCCCTCCCAGGGCCAGGAGGATGCTCAGGAGCCGATACCCAAAAGCACCCACGAGCAGAGCCTGGGCAGACATCGCAATTCCCTCTGAACCCGTGTTGTTCGTGGCAGGGCGTCAGCTCGTGCGTGGTCCATGACACCATGCAGGGATGGGGCAAAGCACTGCCGGAGCAGCCCAGGTGCTCGTCCCTCTGCTGTGATGGGAGCACGGGGCAGTGCTGGAGGCACCGATCCCCCGCCTGCAGGGAGCAGCTGAGGAGCACGGCAAGCCAAAGCCGCACGCGAGGCAGGGCTCTTCGTATCCGTGTGACAGCGGATGGCAGCGGGAGGCAGATGCACCATTAACCACATTTCCGAATGCCCACAGCTTGCTGTGGGACAGATTAAATTAAAAATGTAAATGGTGCCTGAGCTCAGGCCCAGGAGGGGAGCCCGGTCTCCAGCTGCTGCAGAGGTGGGGACAAACCTGCAAGCCCCAGGCACTCACCAACACCGCAGCATCGTGCCCCTGTCCCCCACACCACACACATTATGCTCACGCTATCCCCGCGGCTGGTCTTGCTGTCACGGGCAGTGGCAGACGCAGTCCCAGCAACCACGACCAAGAGACCTAAGCTCAGCTTTTGGGCCAGTCATAGCCCCGCACTTTTGGGCTGGATCCCGCACTAACTCTCTTTAAACCCCCTTCCCCAGCCCTGCAGCAGGCAGAGCTCTGGTGCTGCCGGCCTCCGGATCAGAGCAGGCAGGAGGCCTCTCCAGGATGCAGGCAGAGCTCTGGGTGAGCTGCTCTGAGCCCTTTATCCTCCAAAACATCAAAAGTTTCAATTATTCTGCCTGTGACTCATTTCTGATGAAGACTTTTCTCGGCAGAAACTCAGTAGGTGGGACAGGCGGGCACCCAGAGCTACTTTTTCTACCTCTGGAGACGGAGCTGTGCACCATCAGCAGCGCCATCAGAGCCGTCTCCCAGGAGGTGACTTTAGTCTTGTTTGGGAGGAAGGGTGTTTCAACCTCACCGATGCCGGTAGCACGAGGAGTTAAGGGGCCAGTGCCCGGAGGAAGCCCCCCTTGGCTGAGGAACAGAACAATCAGTGGTTTATTTTGGTCAGAGGCAGCATCCCATTAAAATACTGCCCTCCAAGTTGTGCGCACATGGCAAAAACCAGAGCGCCCGGCTACCGGCCAGACAAAGGGACCCTGTGCTCCCCAGATGTTTTATTCATGCGCAGCCTTGAAGCGCAAACAAGCCCTGCTGTTCTGCTGCCCCAGACTGGATGCAGCCCTGCCTTTGTGCTCCGCGGCTATAGAGACGGGAATTGCAAAGAGGGGCCGGAGTGGGAATTGCAAAGAGGGGCTGGAGTCCTCCCTGCCGTGTGGGACTTGTCGCGCCCCTGCCGGAGCAACCGCTCCCCCTCCCCAGGCTTACTCAGAGCAGGCTGGTTCAGCACCAGAAATGGCAATTGCTTTTCCAATTTCACTAGTTTATTGCGCTCATTCACCTGGCTGCTTCGCCAGAGTCGCAGGCTCCGCTCAGGACCAGCGCTTGGTGCCTCCATCATTGCTGCCGAGCCGAGCCTGGAGCAGCTGTCCCTGGAGAGGACACGGGACGGTCCCCTGCTCCCAGCCTGGCTTCCAGTGGCAAGAAAAGGTCACGTGAAAACAAAGCCATAATAGAAGAGTCAGCCTTAGTCTCACCCTGATCATGTCTAATTGAATATTAATACCATCTTGATCTTCCTTTAATACTCCATTTAATCTGAATGTTTGTCTTATTTTCATTCTGGGCAGAGGATTAGCCATCCTGGGCACGCGTGTTGTTGGGCCACAGCTACTGCAAGCAGAGTTGGAAAGCTACGTCCACACGGAAATAATTGCAAAATCAACTATTGGAATCGTTAGAAATGAAGTTAATACCCGGGCACCAGTGATTCAAGGTGCTCGGGGCAGGCGGGGTCTGTGCCTGTCCACCCCGTGTCCACCCCCAGCCCCGCTCAGCAGCATGGAGCAGAGCTGCTCTGTGGTGGGGGACGTGGGCATCCTGGGGTGGGGGACATGGGTGTCTCAGGGTGGGGGACATGGGTGTCTCAGGGTGGGGGACATGGGCATCTCAGGGCTTGTGGAATAACTGCGTTAAAGCTCCTGCCCAAGGGAGGTAACCGTGTGGCTTTGGGGCAGAGATTGCACGTCTGCCATAGGTAAAAGTGTCTCTTCTGTCATTCCGAGGAGCGCAGGTGGAGGTGGCACCAGAGGTGATCACGCTGGGAGGTCAGGCCTTGCCAGCCATGCTGGGTGGTCTGTCAAAGCTGGGGATGTCCGGTCCTACATGCGAACCCAGCGCGAGGGCAGCGGGGCAGCAGGGAAGGAGCAGACTGGGGAGGGCAGCAGGGTGGATTTGCCTCCGAGAGGCAAGGCGGGCAATAGTTCAGAGAAGCCACGAATCTCCAGCCCCACCTCCACCCAGCCGCGGGCTCCTGGTGCTGCCTGGTGACTCACGGTGAGGAAGACCCCATCGGCCACGGCAAAGCCGTATCAAACCCAACATCCATGGGCTGGCGGCAGCCCGTGCCCCTGTCCACACGTGACTTCATTTTCCTGCTCAAGCCCCCATTCTTCAGAATTCACAACACGGCTTGGGGCATGGGGCAAACAGGCAGTGGATGAAAATAAGAGGGTGAAAAAAAACCACATTAAAAAATACCTGTGATGCGAATGGGTGACACTGTGCGCCTCTACCCTCCCCTGCAAAACAGGGAGCAGCCACCCCCCATGTCCCTCACAGCATCCTCCTCCCAGCCCGGTCCCGGGCTCCCCAGCCCACGCCGTCCTACCCAGCTTCTCCAGGAACACTCACAGCTCCACAGCCACTGAAGGACGTTTGGTAACACATGAGTAATGGGCCAGTTTAATCTCTTCCAAAATCACGATAACCCTGAAGGATGTACCAGTCGAGGAAGACGTTAGCATGGAAGGCGTGCAGCAAGCAGCACTGCTGCCAGAAATACCAGAGGAATTAGCAAATTGGGTTGCAGCTCTCAAGTGAAACCATTTATTGAGGATGGACTGTTCCTTCTTGTAATCCTCTGTCATCAGCACTCGCTGCGAAAATTTAACTGTGTCAGACTAAGGCGGCGCGGTAGGCCCCAGGGCTAGTTCTGTGGGTAGAAAGACTCATTCGTTGCCCAACGCTATTTGCAAGTCAAGTGCATTTCTTTCTTCGTGTTGTAATTGCTGAGGACTGGGAATGCCTTACTAAGCACCGAGCTGCGGCAGGGCCGTCTGGTGCTGAGGTGTGCCGAGCTCACACCGACCCCATCCCGCTGGCTTACCTCCTCCCGCCGGACACCGGATCGAGGGAGATGAAGTGAGATGTGCCAGGGCTGCGGCAGGGCTGGAGCGAACTTTGAGGGATGCACCTTTCTCCATGTCGTGGTGACAGTGGCAGCCCCATGGACCTGCTCCGTCCCCTCCGTCACGGTGGCCCAGGGAGCTCCTCTGCTGAGAAGCGATGCCCTGTGCAGCACAGACATGACGGACCCCACGTGCACCTGGGTGCTCTCAGGAGAGGGACACTGAAAATGTCATGTAACCCGCTGCCATTTTAGCGTTATTAGGGCTAACAGGACAGAAAGCTCGAGCAAGTCTGCCACTCGCCCCTGCTCCAAAGGGCCCGGCAGCAACAGCCTGGCCAAAGAGAGCCGGCACAGGGAAGTTTAACACCCCTAACAGTTAATTGAGGAACATCAACATGGGCAATGCTTAAAGTATATAAAGCACCTGGTGACTCAGAAATCAGAGAAATGGCCTTTCCAATGCACTGCCAAGGTAACAGGAAAGCCATCCCGAAAGGAACGGCATAAATGGAAAATGTGCTGCAAGTGCCCCCAGTGAGCTCCCTGTTATTTATTGGGAAAAAAACCCAAACATCTGGTGAAGAAAGAAGCTTGGAAAGAAGATGTAGCAACTCCCAGGTGAGGGAAGCTTTGGCCTCCAAAGCCAGGAGCATGAGGAGTTCAGCTGGGGTTATGCCAGAGCTGGTGACACACAAAGCTTTTCCCTTCAGCGCTCGAGCTTGCGTGCCAACCTATCGCTTTGGCCGCCGAACTGTGTCACATCCCAGCCTCCTCTTCAGGGTATCGCACATCTCTTCCTCCGACCGCCTCTAGATGTGCAGCTCTTTGGAAATTAGTTGCCCTTCTCTTTGGGCTTTTGATGTACCTCAGGAGGAGGGTGCGTGGTAAGCATTGCTTCACTGCTGTTTGTGCAACCTCGCTGCAGATCCCTTATTATTCACGATGGTATCTTGCCACTTGATACGCATAATAGCTCAAAGGTACCGTTGACTACGTTTTTCCAGCTCTTTGATGTGCTGGTGATAACTTGTTTCTGTTTCGCAGCCATTAAGCTAGGTGGAAATCATTACACTACCTTAAATGTGGGGTTTGTTCTTTAATCAGCGTTGTTCTGGTTCCAGGCTTGGTGTTGCAATCTGTCATACGTGGAAAATATCCTCTTAACCCAGGTTAACAATTCTGGAGGAAGTGAGCATAGCTTAACAGAGTTTCTTGAAGGTCAGAGATCGAGGACCGAATCCTCCCAGGAGACTCCAGCATCCCAGGCGGGTTGCAGCAGCTCCCCGGCCGCTTGCGCTTGCGCTGCCGGTTGCAGGCGTTGCAGAGGTACTCACAGCATGAACCGACCTCCCCGCACCACAGACACGTGGGTACACGCTAAAGCCACCCAGAGCAGACCCTACGTAACCACCTGGCAACATTCACTTGAAGTTTTAAGGTCATATTTGTGAAACCAGACCAAACGGGCCACTTCTTGGGTCTGCACTTGTAGGGTGCATATTTTTGATGGCGGTTCTGCAGCCCCCAGCCACGGCCACGTGGTTCCTGCCCTGTAAAAGCCTTTTGCTGCTCAAGAAGGGGATGCTCCACCCTGGCAGCCCTTCTCCTCCAGCACCTCTCATGCAGGTCACGGTGTCTCACCACCCCTCTGCATTAACCACCCGGACTGCCACGGTGCCAGCACTGGAACACCACCTGAAAGCAGGAGCCGGAGAGGGAGGGCATCCCCTGCCCCGCGCTTTTCCCAGCACCCCTCTGGACACAGCACCTTGATGCTGCGCAGAGCTGGAAGGTGAACATTCACATCTCCGCACCTGGCACCATCACACGCTGCTCACGGAGCGCTCTTCCCGGTGGTAATAACCACGTAGAGCTTCTGATAATGATTTTCTCAGGGAAGGCTGATCAGAGGGAGGCTGACTCTGGAGATGGAGGGATGCATCTCAGCTCTGCTCTGCCCTGCAGATGCTGCGGAGCTCAGCCAGCCACACGCACGTCAAACCACCAACGCATGACGGCTGAGTTAAACCGGGACAACATGGGCTGGGGATGCGATGACTGACAGCGCGTTGGACCAGCTACACGCTGCCGCGAGCACGACCGGCTCATTAAGAAGCGGGTCCTGCCAATGAGGCAAAGCAGCCACTTTGGTCCAAATCCTGCAGCCGGTTCCCTCCACGGCCGCGGGAGCTGGGCACATCCACCCACTCCAGCTGGGCACATCCACCCACAGGCTGGAGGGACGTGTCGGTGCTCAGGTGGCTGTGGGAGAGCTGCCGGTGTTCCCAGGGTCCACCCGGACCTTATTGGTATGTGGCTTCTGGGCTGGTTGGACTTTTTCTTTGTTGTCCTGCAGCAAAATGAGGCTGCAAAGGGTGGAAGGATCCTGGCCACCGCCAGAGGAAACCTCGGGAGCAAGGAAGGGCCACAGTGAGAGGAGGGGAGAGTGAGGGGAAGGGATCACCGTGCCTTTGGGAGGCAGAGCAAAGCGGTGAGGAGGCAGCAAACGTGCCGGGTGTGAAACAGCCAGTGAGTCCCCCCAGGCGAGGCCCTGGGAACAGCCCGGGGACAGGCTCACTCCCTGGGAGCCCGGCAGAAAACGGCAGAGCCCTGAGCACCCCTCTGCAGAGGAGCTGCCATCTGCAGAGCCGGCAGTGCCACAGCTGGCCCCGAGCCCGCTCCGCGCACCCCAGCCCGAGCACAAAGACCCTCTGCAATGTGCTGTCCCCAAACAAGGCCACCTGGGTCACACGCTTGCTGCTGGCAAAGGCTAAGGATGCACCAAGAGAAGGAGGCGGCGCGCTGTGGCGTGCCACCCTGCACGGTGTGGGGCAAGGACAGAGCTCCCGCGCGCGGGGGCATGGCAAAGGTGTCTCATGCGCACGTGGAGGTGTGTGAAAGGAGGGGATGCAGAGCGTGGGAGAGGCTCCCCAAAAAGAAGAAACCCAGCAGCTGGTAGGAGGGAGCCCGGCCAGCAGCGGGCTGTGCTCTGCGCAGAGCCCCTCGAAAGCCAGTGTGGTTTTCAAATGAAGGCTGTATTTGTTTTGCAAAACCTCAAACCACCCCTCCCAAGAGTGTATGACAGAGCCAAGTGAAAATGGGAAAATCTTTGCCCGTTAACCCCTTCGTGGCGGGGGCCGGAGTGGGAAGAGGCTGCCCGCGCTGAGGTCGGGGCTGGCAGAGCCCGGCTCGGCCGCCCACGCTGAGACGCAGCCGGCAGCGCCTGCTCTGCTCACCTTTGTCTTTCACCCTCATTCGAGGGCTTTGGCAAGCGACGATTCGGTTTCGTTTCCTGCTTTCTTGCAGTCTCGGCATGTTTAGTTTGGCCTCCTGTTTTGCGACATGAAAGCCTTGGCTATAAATAAATAGCCCCATGTCTCCGAAGGCTTTGTGGCGTTTTCCTGCCTGTGCTCTTGGTCCCTTTGGGAAGGTCGGGAGTTGGGAGGAGCGCAGGGAGTCGGCTCCGGTGATGCTGGCGGAGCAGCTCCCTGCCCGGGATAGCCCTTGGTGCATGGCTCGCAGCCCCTTCAGAGCCCTGCTTGACTTACAGATGTTTATCGCGGCCGATAAGGCTGTGCCGGCTCTTTGCACAAGAGGAAGGGGAGGTTTCTGCAGCGGCGAGCTGGTCACAAGCCCGGCGAGCGGAGCTTGGGGTTGTGGTGACACTGGGCCCCTGGGTCAGCCCACAGCAGTTCTGCATCCCAAGGGGCTTTGGCGTCACTCGTTCCTGGAGGTCCCGAATACCACCAGGACCTGCTGGGTGCAGACACACAGCTAAGGTCCTCCCTGGGGCCGGTGTGCCCGGCTCGCCGTGTCGATGCTGCCGCGCTGGCCCGGGCAGTGTGCCACGGAGCGCCCACGCCGGGGCAAGCAAGCCTTGCAAAGGGTAAACATGTATATGGTAGCAGCCCAATAATTACGGCCCTAATTCAGCAAAGCATCACCACTTATAAGGCACCTAAGCACGTGCTTAAAGTTAATTACACACTTCAAGATCTTTCCTGAATAAGCATGGATTTAAGTCCGTGTTTGGTATCTCCTGTACTTAACTGTGATTCAGCTAAACACCTACCCTACCTCTTCGTTCCTAACAACCCAAAACCATCGTGAAGTGATTTCAGAGCTCAGCCCCAGCACTAGGAACCAAACATTGATGCACTTCTCTCTGCAGGCCTGCTTTGTAGATATGAAAATAAATATCCTTTTGATTCTTATAGCTTTGTTTTCCTGATAGCACTTCCCTCCTTGCAAGCCAGCGACTTCCAGGCTGATTAGGAATTTGCTCTGCAGAGACCTCGTGAAATGGCTTCTCTGACAGAATCAGATACTTGGGGGGGGCGGTGGGAAGAGAGAGACAGAAAACGCCTCGGTAGAAACTGCCCCGCTGCAACACGGCAAAGCTGAACTGGCCCCTTTGCACGCAGTCAGTTTTTCCACTGCATTTGCATATCTCTGCTGTTTTCTCGCAGCCCGCGCCCGGCTGCCTTTTCCTCCGCGCAGTTTCTGCTCAACAGTCGCGTGTGAACCAGAGCCGCGGCTGCCTGCGGTTTTCTCCCCGCCGGAGGTGCACCGCTGTGGCCGGGGGCCGGTGGCTGCAGGACCTCCTCCTGCCAGCCCGGCCGTGCCGGGGCCAGACCCGCCGGCAGGACCCTGCACCGGCGACCGGGGGGAGGTTGAACCCGGCCGGCGGCAAAAATAACTGCGGGTGCAGCTGGTAAACGATAAGAGGGGCTGGTTGGAACAAGCTGCCCCCGGGGTGGCTTCCGCTTTTAACATCATTTCTTTAACAAATCAAAGCAAGTGTTTTCAAGAGAAAAGGATTTCGAAGCAAGTGGTTTGGGGTTTTTGCTGCTGAAATTCCCCGGGGAAACATTCCTGGACCCAGAAAGCCCAGTGGAGCCACCCAGCCACTTGATAATTCGGGCAGGCAGCGCCCTCGCCAAGGAGAGCCCAGAGACCTGCCTGTAATCTTGTCATTTTATTTAGCATTTGAAAGTCTTTGAGGGTTTTTTCAGTTGAGTTTCTGGTACCAATTACATGCTGTGGTGTATGTGGCTCTCAAATAGGATGCGTCTTGCCAGGGGGGCTGGTTCTCCATTAGAGGCTCCCGCACAGCCCCATCCTTCTGCCTGGTAGAAGGATGCTGGATGCCAGGTCCCTCCCTGTGCAGCTCCATGCATCCACTGCCCCATCACCTCAGCTTGGGCTCTTCCCACCCTCTCGCTGGCCACAGACTTTATCAGCAGGGCCACCCATCCCGCATCTGATGGCAATTCCTCCCTTAGACCCAGCAGCTGTTAACCCAGCAACCCTAATGGGAACAGGTTGCCCAGGACCGTGAGCTGCTGCGCTCCAACCGCCTCCAAGGATGGATGGAGGTCCACAGTCTCTTCCAGTGCTCAACCACCCTCACCATCAGAAAGTGTTTCTCCATCCCCATCCTCCGCAGCACCTTCCCACTTGGTCAGCAGGTAGGAGCAGAGCTAATCCCTTGGAGAGAGCCCCAGATCTTCTCCAGGCTCCTTTCCCACCCGAGGCCAGCCATAGAACCCATCCAGGTGGGACAGCTAGAGAGGAACACAGTGCCCTGAATGGCACTGGCCCCTCAGTGCCACGTTTTGGATGCTGCCGCTTGCCCTGCGAGTGTGTATGACAGGGACCTCCCCAGCGCTGACAGCCAGGAGCCTCTCACAGCTGCAGATAAAGTTATCATTAGCATCTATTAGCAATAACAAACAATATCAGCTTCGTTCATTGTTGTAGGCTGGGTTATTAGTGCTGGAAAAACAGCTCCCCTAACACGCTCGGAGCCAGCCGAGATTCATCTGTGTCTCATTAGCAGAGCCTTCCTTCTTTGTTTGTTCAGTTAAAATTAACTCTTCTCCTGGAAAAAAAAAAAAGGAGTGAAGAGCCACCCTCCCAGCCCAGCACAGCCCATCCCACTACTGGCCCCGGCCCTGAGGGCTCCCCGCGGATGCAAGGGACCGACCCCAAACCCGGGGTAGCCCCATGTGCTTGCCACTGGATACAGCCCCTGCTCTCACAAGCTGCTCTGTTCTCCAGCAAAACGCACATCCCGACGCCAGTCTGCGAGGAGCTCTGCAAGAGGAGATGCCTCCCAAGAGGCAGAAATGCCCCAGAACAGGGGGCTGGGGAGCTGCAGCCCCTCTCTGCCGCTCTTCACTTCCATCGCCTCCCGCAGCAAGCTCCCCCAAATGTCGCCAAGTCACCTCCCTGCCTCACCTCCCTGCCCCAGTTCCCCTTCTGACATGGACACTTCCTCCTCAGACATTTCTGCACTCTGCCCATTGTATCCCACAGCGCCCCATGCCCAGGGCGAGCATCCCCAGGTGGCAGCAGGACCTGCAGCATCCCGCCTGCACCTCCTGCCTGCACCCGCCGCCTGCAGCCTGCCTCCGGCAGCGAGCGGAGCTCTGCATGGTGGCGGTCACAGCGAGGGTGGTGCATGGCTGGGCTGGGTACCAGGGCAGGTTTCCCAGCTGGGTCCCAGCCCCACCATGGGTGACCCCACCATCCTCCTGGGAACGTGTCCCCAGAGCCCGGCCCCGCGCAGGCGACACTGCCGCAGGTGTGTGAAAGCGTGGCTGGCCCGGAGAGGTACCGACACCAGGGCAGCACATGAGTAACTGAGGTACGACGGGGCTTTCCCGGGCAGAGCACGCAAAACCAGGGATTTTTGTGTTTGCATTCACATCTACTTAACCCCACAGAGCAGTTAATGCTTTTGTAAAATTACATCTGTTACTCGTCAGGCTCAGCATTTTCATTCAGTTGCCAAAGCCGCTTGGATATTTATAAAACAAGCCAAAAAGAACCCAAAACCCCAAGGCCCAAACATTTCAGGTTTGTCAATCACAAAGAGCCAAAAATAATTTGGTTCTTTGGTCATGGACCTGCAGAGCATCTTGCACGCCCAGGACTGGGACTAAGGTGCATCCGTGGGTGTGGGAGGTCAGGGCTCTGACAGAGCAGAAAACCCAAGCCTTGACCCAAACCTGCACCCAGGTGACACAAGACGAGGTCTCCCTAAGGGCTGGGGATGCCGTGGTGTGATTCGAGTGGTGATCGGGGTCCCCCATCCCCAGCTGAGCTGCAGGGGGTGCCGGGGAGATGGGGTGCGAAGGCGAGAAATGCCAGCTGGGGACAAGGCGCCCGATCCAGGCTCGCTGCACTGGGGTCAGCACCAGTGCCCAGCCCTTCCCCAGGCACTGGGCTTGCCCTGCATCCCAGCACAGGAATAACGAGCAAGTGGCAACGAGCAAGCTATGCGGGTGGATGTGTCAGAGCAGGGCAGCATCCCTCGCCGAGCTCAGGAGGAGCCGGGGGGTGCCAACATGATCACCCGTGGTTTGGGTTTTGCAGCTTCTTGCAGCTCTCCCCTTCGCAGCGCCGAGCATCGCCCACCACCCAGGCGCCCGCTGTGCACTAGGGCCTGGACACGCACCCCTGGACCACCCTCCCTTCCTTGTCCCCCAGCCCCTCAGGTAACATTACCAACCGGCAGAGGGACTTCATGGGTACCGAGGGACTCGTGGGAGCCGGGGCATGGGGCAGCGGGGCAGCACAGCTGGCCAGGAGGAACCCAAAAGCAGGGGCAGAAATGCATGGATATGTTTCAAAAGCCACCGGAGAGGGAAACCTCCGCAGGTGCTGTGCAAGCACCCCAGTCCTGGCACAAATGCCCCAGTGCTGGGCAATCTCTGCTGGAAATACTTTTTCTCTTTGAGCCCATCATCAGCATTCACAGTAAAAAACCGTAACAAATAAACCCCAAAGCAGTGGGTGAAGGGACAAGCCCAGAGCTCTTGTGCCCAGCACGTGCTAATCCTGCAGGACAAATCCTTGCTTAGGTGGGATGAGGACCCAGATTCAGAGAATGTCCAGGGATGTTCTCCTGAAGGCTACAGGCCAGTAAGGATTTTTGGGTGGGTTTTTTTTGGGTGGTTTTTTTTATTATTATTATTATTAAATTTGTTTATAAAATGACTAAGTGACTTTTTGTTAGCTAGGTTATTGTCACAGGCTGGGTTAGTGTTCCCAGGGGCTGGGCTTTGGTCTCCTATGGTGGCCAGGGGATTGACCCTGAGCAAGTTACGTGCCCAGCCTCTGGTCCGGCTCACCTCCGTACCATGCAGACAGCACTAAGCTACTCCAGTGTTGTATTTAGAAAATTAAAATAAAAAAAAACCCCTCTGCAAGCATAATGCAGGAGTAGGACAGCAGCACCACCAGGGCTGTGTGAGGTGGAGACTAGAGCGCACTGGTCAGCAGCTGGGAGGCAACTTCGCTGTTTTGCTGCAAGAACATGAAACTCTTTAACGCAACAAGGCTGTTAAACAAATCCACCTGAGGCCAGCGAGTTCAGCGCTGTTTAGCCTTCCAGTTGAGTGACAATCACAATTGATCCTGCTGGGAGGTTAAAAAATAAAATAAAATCATCATTCTGGAACACCATGTTTCAGCTGGAGCAGCCTCGTGCCCATTAGCAGTAATTGAGCGACGCGGGGCTGTGCTGCGGGAAGGCTGATTTCCCCGCGCAGCAGCGGCGTGATTAGGGACAGCTTCGGCTCTGCCCGCGGGGTGGAACAGCTCGGCCTAATTGAGAGAGAAATGCCAGGGTTTGGGCAGAGGGAGACTCCGCCGGCGTCCCTGGCGAAGCAGCAGGGAGCTGTGACGAGCAGAGATGCATGAGCGCAGCTGAAAGCGCGGGGACTTTGGGAGGGGTCAGCACGGCACGGCACAGCACGGCACGGCACGGCATGGCATGGCATGGCATGGCACACCACAGCATGGCACAGCATGGCACATCACAGCATGGCGCGGTGCATGCACAGGGCTCACCAGGCATGGGAGCTCTGCGGCACCGCTAAGGCTTTTATGCACCGTAAGAACCTCTTGAAAGTCTCATTTTGAGCAGGGGCTTACAGAGCTCTGAAGAAAGCTGAAATAAAATATTTTCCCTCTTGCACGTGTCAGGGAAGCAGAAGTCCTGGGCTAAATGGGATGGGCTGCGCCGTTTTGCCATATTATTTAGCTGCGCTGGAAATGAAGGATGAAGGTGATAAAGGGTTTATTTTAGCAGGCAGCAGCCACTAACTGCTCAGTAATGCACCGAGGAAGAGCTCAGCTCCGCCATCCCGTTTCCCATTCCAGTCACGTGCCCCCAAAATTGCAAATGGAGATTTGTTACATTTCATTTGCTCCCATCCCTGGGAAGCCATTTGCGATGAGTTCACGTCTCCCAGGAGGCTCTATTCCAATCAAAGTGAAAAGAGAGGAGAAAAAAAAAAAGTCACGCTACGCCGGATGACAATGATATCTCAGTGCTGATCGCTGGGTGCTGACTGGCGCTACACGTTTTAATAACAGCCAGCCCATGTGCAGCCGCAAGGCTGAGGCACTGCTCCCAGGCTGAGGGATGCTGAGGTACCGCTCCCGGGCTGAGGGATGCTGAGGTACCGCTCCCAGCCCCACGGATGCTGAGGTACCGCTCCCAGCCCAACGGATGCTGAGGCACTGCTCCCAGGCTGAGGGATGCTGAGGTACCGCTCCCAGCCCCACGGATGCTGAGGTACCTCTCCCAGGCTGAGGGATGCTGAGGTACCGCTCCCAGCCCAACGGATGCTGAGGCACTGCTCCCAGGCTGAGGGATGCTGAGGTACCTGAGGTACCGCTCCCAGCCCAACGGATGCTGAGGCACTGCTCCCGGGCTGAGGGATGCTGAGGTACCGCTCCCAGCCCAACGGATGCTGAGGTACCGCTCCCAGGCTGAGGGATGCTGAGGTACCACTCCCAGTCCCACGGATGCTGAGGTACCGCTCCCAGCCCGACGGATGCTGAGGTACCGCTCCCAGGCTGAGGGATGCTGAGGTACTGCTCCCAGCCCAACGGATGCTGAGGCACCACTCCCAGCCCAATGGATGTGCTGCCAGGCTGAGGGATGCTGGTTGGCGCAGCTCAGACCGGGTCTCTCCCCTGAGCTGGCTCCAGCTGCCAGGTGCTCTGGGACGGACACTCAGCGCCTTGGCTGTTCAGCTTTTCTCTTTCTCCAAGAGCAGCATCTTGAGGCTGGGCAAATAAAACCCGGGCTTTGGTAAATTCAGAGAGGACAGGCTGAGCGGCTGGTTCAACTTAAGCAATTTTAGTTCTATATTGGCCTGTGTTTTACAAACTCTCATTAACCAAGTGTACACACGCACAGAAACTGAAAGCAGAGATGGCTGGGGCTTGGTTGCCCTTTTTTTTTTTTTTAGTTCCCCCTTTTCAAAGAAAATTTTGTTTTCACTTTAGAGCAGTTTTGTGGGCTGTGGTCTGGTGTTATTGATTCGGGCATGTTATTCTGGAGCAGGAAGCTGCCTGACATACTGCCTGCCTGCTGCTAAATTGAAATCTCCTAATCTTTCCAATCCTTTTAAGCACTGGCAAATGAAAAGGCAGCACATTGTGGAAAATCTCTGCTCAAGGGGAAGCAAGGCAAGATCTGACAGAGCGAGACTACGAGCTGCCGTGGGTCAGAGGGGACCTGAGAGCCTCCGCTCTCTCCCGCTGCCTGGTCGGGGAGGCAGGAGACGGGTTTGCTCCTCCTGGGATGCCCTCGCTCGGCACAGGGGATGTCCCCATGGTGTGGGCTGAAGGATTCAACTGAGGTGCATCGAACCCTCATTAGCACGACCTCGCCGAGGGCAGGGGCTGGCGGTGCTGCTCCGGCACACGCGGTGCTGCTCCGGCACACGCGGTGCTGCCAGCACCTGGGGCTGCCCTCCTGCGGCACGGCTGGTGGCGGGGGGCTGGGAGGGACCCCCCAGGCTACAGCATGGCTGGCCATGGTCTCCCAGGCTGTTGTGCAGGAAAGGGGACTTAATTCTGGTTTGTGGCCAAATTTGAAGCTGGGTAACTGTGCGCTGAGGCGGCCGCAGGGTAACGCACAAACTGCTGAGGTTGACGGGGCGTGGGGGCAGGAGGCTCGTCCTCGTCCCCTCCCCGCAGCGCACCTTTGCTGTAATGTAACAGGGGCTCAGCTTGGGTTGGCAGAGACCCCCTGCTCTTCAGCAGACTCGTTCTCTCGTCCGTGGTCAGCGTATACTGCTTTTTAGTTAACCCCATCCCATAATAATAGCAGAACAGGAGGAATCTCCCTGAAAGCAGCAGACCTCCTGCCACCCCACAGCACGCGCTGCTTGCACCCACCGCCCCGAGCCGCCCACACGAGGGGCTGGGTTTCTCCCCGATGCTGATGGGTGTTCGCAGCACCGGGGCAGCGATTCCCCATTTTGTCCCTGCTGGTGCCGGGTCCCTGGGGCTCTGTGGGGACCAGCTGCCCAAATCCAGCAGCGTTTGGGGTTCTGGACATCACCCTGCTGGCTTGGGGGGAGGCAGGGGCTGCCCTGGTGCATGGGGGGTTTGGGGCGCTCTGGTTGGGGCAATACAGGGAGCTGCAGGCGCTTCTCTGGCCACTTTATCACCCTCAGTCCCTGCCTGAAATATTTCACAATTTTTATTAGGGCAGAGCAATAATTTGATTTAATCCCTGTAGTGCTGGGGGTTTGCTGACCGATAGCCAGATGCATCCTTCGCAGAAGGTGCGTGCGTTAGGGAGATCAATGCATATTCACAAAAGGCCAATTTATATTGTGCCAGTCTTGGGAGACCAATGTATCCCCAACTTCCTGACAAATCAAGGATGCCATAAAGCTAAAGCCTCGGGAACGCCGTGGTTAATCTCTACATCACGCTCTCAGCCTGTACGAGGCCTTCCCCGTAGCCCATCCAGGGAAGGGGTGCTCAAAACGGGTTGAATTTCTGGCTATTTGGCAGCATCTTCCCTTCCACTCCTGCACACTTGGCTTCTCCTTCCTGCTCCCAAGTCCATGACCAGCCCTGTGCCCCCAGCCCCAAGCGTGTGTCCCCTCCGAGGGGTCCATGTGCTGGGGCCATCCCGGGGACGCCAGGCTGGGGGAAAACGGGAGCTGCTGGGCACGACTTGGCCCGTTTGTATTTTTAGCATGTGATGCTGGGAAAAGGAGAGGGTGTTCATTAACCTGCACAGCCAGGAATAACAATTGCCTTCCATCAGGACCTCATGAATAAGTTGCACCATCTGATTTAGTTATTTATATCCTTCCTGCTGGTAAATTAATTAATGTTTCATTTGCAGCACAGGCAGCCTGTAAGACTGCTTCTCCCTGCTTTGAAAGTGGGCACGTTACAGTGTCATCTACTTTAAAAGGTGTTTTTCCTAGGATGGATGGCAAATATGGACTGCTCGCCCACGGGTCATGCTAGGTCACCTCTTGCCATGCCCTGCGCCATGCCAGCAGCGGAGAGGCATGCTGCAGACAGCCGGTGTCTGTGGGGTATTTGTACAGTGCGAAGGGTCGTTTTTATCCTTTCCACTGGATATTAAGCAGTGTTCAGGGGGCAAATCGCGCTCCTGTTGCTGGAACGTGTTTCTGGTCCATCCATCCAGCGAGAGGATGGGGATCATGGGGACAGCCGGCAGCACTGTGGGGCCAGCGGTGCCCAGGGGCCACGGGAGCTCAGGGTGCAAAGGAAGATGCTTAAAGGAGAAAGAAATACCTCTATAAACGCCTTCAAGGAAATGGACCAAAGGGAAGGGGAATTATTATCTTATCATGTGGTAGCAGGCAAACAACAAGGCGTTGGAAGGAAGGAGGAGCGCTGCGGGGCAGCAGAAGCCTGTGTAGAGCTGATGGGATGGGTGAAGGTCTCTGCTGGCTGTGAGGAGGTCTCGGGGCTGCCCAGGGAACCGCTCCGAGGGGTGGGCAGAGCCACCAGCCCGCTCCCATTACAGCAGCTGGGGCTGGGCTGCGGGTGTGAGCCAGCCCCGACAGAGCCGGGCGGATAAAACGTCTCCCGGGACCGTGGGGGCTGATGGTGGCCCTACCAAGGGGGATGCGGAGTGGGGGGCTCAGCCAAGGGCAGGCAGTGCCGGTGGCTTCCTTGGCATCTCATCCTGGTGCTGGCTCCGGGATTTCGCACGCCTGCTCTCAATGGCCATACTGGGAAACGCCGATGGCGGCACATGACTCCTTTGGGACAAAGATAAGGAGCTGGAAAAATAAACTGCGCTCCCAAGGTCGCAGAGGCACTCGGGGCTCTCCGCAGCACACGGGCTGCTTCCCTTTCCGCTTTCAGAGCAATCGCCTGGGAGCTTTACAATGGATTAAGGCAAAATATTTTTGCTGGGGGAGGGCTGGTGGAGGGCACGTGCTGGCATCCCCCCTGGCATGGGTCACTCCAAAGCACTACGGAGATGCCCCATCGTCCCACTCTGCTTGGGTCCCTTCCAGCTGCCGTGAGTGTGTCCCCGTGCCCGTGGGCAGTGAGCGAGCAGGCAGGGCTGCCAGTGGACGGCAGCGTGCCTCTGCGTTGGTTATTTGCTTGTGGCATCCTAATACACCCAATTATTTTTCAACGCAGGCAGTTGCGGTTCATTTGCTTCGCCATCAGGCAGAGGCTCGTAGGAGATATTCTAATGCTGGCCATGTTTTAATTTCCTCAAACAGCGTGTTTTACGTGTGCTAAGTGCAGATGAGCTTGGACCCAGCTGTGGGATCCCAGGACTTCCCCATCATCCCGTGAGAGAAGGTGCCCCAAAGCTGGTCTGGTTAACTGTAGCTTCCATGGCAGTGACCCACACCTTACAGATCCTCATACAAGGGACCTCAAGTTCAATGTGCTTCCAAAGAAGGAGCTGCAACACGTTGATGTGGGCTGGTTTTTTTTTTTTTCCAAGTAGTACCCTTGTTTTTTCCATGCCTTATCCATGGCATTCCCATCCCCAGAAATGTCACACAAGGGAACTGTGAACTGGACAGGTTTGATGTGAGAAACCCTTCAGCAGAGTAACCCCTGCGTACGTGGGGCCACCGGCACTGATGGTTTTTAAGAGCAGGGATCCTGCTGTAACGCCGCAGGCAGCGTTAGCCCTGACGGGCAAAGGAAACTCCCCGGGGACCTCTCACAGACCTCTCCAGCCCCTCTTTGTCCTACATCCATGAAACCAGCAGCAAACCTAGAAATCAAGAATATAGGTGAGAACCAGAACGGCAAACCCCAGTCTTGATTTTGGGGTTTTTTTTTAGCTCTAACCTCCGTTATTTGGGATGCCAAGTGTGATTCATGATGGTTGCCTGCGTCAGAAGTTGGAGCTGTGCTCTCCGCGGCAGCAGTGTCACCTCGGGGTGGGTTTTCCTTTGGCCCCTCATTTTTCGGATGCTTCAGAGAAGGTGATCAGTGACCTCAATACATCCTGCTTTCTAAAAATTGCAAAGATAATGAAGATATTCCTCTCTGGGCCTCCCTTTCTCACCCCAAATCTCTTCTCTAAACCAGAAGTAAGGTCCCAGCCCTTCCTTTTCATTTATATCTTTTTTGGATGACATTGTCCATGGGTCTGTCTGTGCAGGGGTGTGGATGCCGCAGCACGCTCGGTTCTTAGTCCCCGTAAACTGTAGCAATAAAGCATGTGCTAGAGAGATGTCACTGGCAGGATTGTTAATGCGTGAGCCTAATGAATATGAATGGTCTCTTCATAAATGTAGCTTTGTGTCATTAAATTCCTTCACACCTCACTGATCATGGAAAGGTTACTCAGAATTAAATGTAAATCACATATTTACTGGTACGAAACAGATCAGTGTGTCGTTTTTTAAAAAACATATAATTTAATAATGGTGCAATCTTCCCCTAGCAAGGCTTGGGTGATGGATTCGCGGCGGTCTCTCACTCGGGGTTTCAGTGGAAGGTGATACAGATCTCACATGATGGGCAATTTACACCGTTTTCTTTCCAAAACAGTAGACTTCAGTTCTTAATCATGTCAGTGGCCCAGAAATGAAAGGAGTTATTTCACCCATGTCACTCCATATAATTAAAAGATTAAGGAACGGCTTCTGTTGTTATAAATTAAGGGGATGGGGCTGGCTGGGGCAGGGAGCACCAGGCTCGGGAGCACCACGGCCAGGAGCACTGGTCCTCGCAGCTGCCGGAGGGGTGAACAACCCCCACCCCTCCAAATTACACCCGTCAGCATCCCCAGGCACCGCTCAGGACATTCTCAAAGGCCGATGGCACACAGTTACACCGAGCAACGCAGAAATAAGGCACGCCTCCTTCTTTTTTTTTTAATTGCAAAAGCATAGGGTTGTGCTAATTTTCCACGCTGAGCCCGTGCAGTGTTTGCCCCCCCAGCCCGCAGCGGGACGTTTTACGTGGTGCAGATGCACCGCTGCCCACCCAGCCCCTGCACGCGGAGCGACGCTCCTCGGCGCAGACAGCTTAGCCCAGGGATCAGGAAAAGCAGGCCATTTTTAAGAAGCTCTGAAGAGCCACCCCAGCTGCCCACCAGTAAAGCCCCCTAACAGACTGCTTTAAACAGCGCTAGCGCGTATTAGCTTGCAAGGGAGAGCTGATTAGTAATTAAATGGCTTTTAAAAATAAAACCATTAAGACTAATCCCATCAAAATTGGAGCTTCATCCAAGCAACTCTTATTAATTATTGTCCTATCTTGCAGTTTCCAAAGGCTGGGTTGTTGTTAGCTCTGTAAACAAATACACAAGTTTGATGAAATTCTTTCTGGCAGGGGCGTGCTCCCCCCCTGCCCCTCGTTCGAAGGTGGGGAACGTCCCAGCCACTGCGCGAGGTCCCTGTCCCCTCCTGGCACACGCATCCCTGCGGCAGGGCTGCTGCCGGCAGCGCTGTCCTGCCGGCCGGGGATGCAGCCACGGTGCCACCAGCAGCCAGGGGCTTTGGTGGGAGCCTGGGGCAGCTTTCCCGAGCTGATAAACCAGGGGCTGAGCCCCGGCTAATCCCACCCAAGCGGCTGGCTGCTCTCTGCAGTGAAGGGAGGCGTAGGTTTCAGCCGCAGCACGTCGTTATTTCCCTCAAAGTATCAATAATTTCAGGGTTAAAAAAACAAAAGCTTTTTTTTGCTTGTTTGTATTTTTCCCCTCATCAATACTGGGGCCAGGCAGGCCACTTCCAGACAGTCCCCGGGGCCTACTCAGCTATTAAAGATAGAAATTATATCTTCATAACCCAGGATATTGCTGCTCGCTTATTTATGACTTGCTCCATTTCAAGAATATTTATTCTAGACAGGGAGCCTGATAATTTTCATCCAATCTACTTCTCATAGCTCAGGGCAAAAGAATGGAACAGCTCAATTGAAAGAGCACTTTCCCATTATTGCCAGGTAAGGGCAGAGCAAGCTGATCTCATTTCTGCCCTTGCCTCGCTAGCACCACTGGATTCAGCTCCTTTTTCTTCTTTTTCTTTTCTATTTTTTTCTTTTTTAATTCATCGAGGAATGGCAGCCCACACAACCACTTAAAGGAAGTACTGCATAAATCCCAGTGCAGTAATTACCCATTTGGAAACATGACGCTTTATAGGAGAAAAGGCATCGTGCCAGGATGCTCAGCACGCTACTCCTACTCCAGCTGAAATCCTCCCAGGGCTTGTAGGCAACGGTTAGCGTCTGCCGTCACAGGCTAATAAAACTAAGCCATTACAGCTGGGGCAGGGGAGCTGCAGCCCACAGAGCAGAGAGCTCCTGAGGTGGGAAAAAGCCGTTCACGGGTTACGGAGCGGAGGGAGGAACCGAAGGACCTGCAGCCACGTGGGAAACAGGCCGGCACTGCCCATCCTGCCTGGGCTCGCCCGTGTGGGCTGGGGCTGCCTGGGGTCCCGGCGTGCTGCGGGGCGCTGCAGAGACCCACGGCCAGCCCTGAGCGATGCCCCATAGGACAGCAGCACCCACCTCCCGCCATCCCGCTCCAGCCAGGGAGCACCTTCCTCCACCGGCGCTCCCGCCTGCTGCATGCCTTAAATGTCAAAGCCAATGAAGTGTTGAAAAGGCTTTATTGCTTTTTGTGAAGGCGATTAGGAATATCTTCTACTAGGTAAAGAGTAATATTGCAATATGAAGGATGGGGGAAGTTGAAGGCAGCCCTGTGTGAATTCCCCACAGAAACCTCTGTTCTCGCAGCCAGAACAGTTATCAAAAAGACAATTTAAGCAGCATTGTGCTCTAACTAGCTGGAGGACAGGGGAGCCGGCCCTGTACAGTAATCTTTCAGCCTGTAGTAAATGAAATTGCAAAAAAACCTGCTTTCCTTCCTGATCTGCAGGGGGTGAAGATGCCAGAAGGAATGGGGGGTATTTTTATAACCATTAGCTCAACCCCGCACTCCCTGCCAACGGCGTGAGCCGCCACGGCTGCCACGGGGCTGGGTGGCCGCCACGCGAGGATGAAGGCAGCTCAGCATCTCCCTCCTGCTCTCTGCGGCCCGGCTGCGGTGCTTCCCGAGCACCCCAGCACCCTGGGAGAGGATGGGGTTAACCCACAGTGTTTCATCTCCGCGGCTCCTGCCAACCCTACGCATCCAAAAAGCCCAACTGGGTGGCAAATGGAGAACCTTGGCTCTGTTAAAAAGGAGGTTTATGCAGCCACGAGATACCAGGTTCAATGACCAAAGGGGTTTCTCGTGTGAGTGATGCCAGGTGAGACAGGCAAGGTTGTTACGGATTGGGGTGTTTCTGGCAACGGCAGTTTTGGAAAGCCACCAGGCATTATGGGCTGAAAGTCACCTTTGAAAATCTCCATTTCTGGGAGGAGAAAGGTTTCTGCTTCTGCGGGGCCATCCCTGCCTTGCCAGCATGAAGCATTGCATGCCAGCGCTGCTGGACCTGCGATCGTCTCTCAGATGACTTGCCTGGGCGCCTCGGGTGCCATCCTGTCTGCAGAATGATGCTGGAAAACCAAGGCAGGTTAATGACTCTGGCAGCCAGGGAGGACCAAAGGAAGCATGTGCCAGTCCTCACTGTTAATGATAATTATTTATGGAGCACCCTGAGTTCACCCCGTGTTTTGGAACAGCAGCACGATGGCCAAATCCAGCCCCTGGTGAGGACTGCGGGAAGCAGAGAGCCATTTCCACTGGCTTTGATGGGAGCTGGACCAAGTCCTGAAGCTCTGATGACATCCCCATGAATTTACAGCAAATGTTGCCGTTAGAAAAATGATAGCTTCCCAACTTGAAATTACTTACAGACGCATCGGGGGGAAAATTCCCTCTATTCATTCCTTGGTCAGGCAAAACCAAAAAAAACCTTCTCCAGCTGAAATCCCCAGCCCGCCCGTGGGACCTGCCGCCCCCAGCCCGCGGCACGGCAGCCACTTCGGTGCTCTGTTATTTACCGCCGAAGAAAAGAGCTGGGCTCAGGTCAGCAAAGGCTGCCTGCGCGTCTGGAGGTCTTGCAGGTCAGCTTGAAACCTGGGTCTGTGTGCCGCCTCGCTGGCTGGCAGCCCTGGTTCCATCCTGGCACTCGCTGAAGCATCAAGGGGGGAGCACAGGGGGCACGGGGTGACGTGGGTGCTGGCCGTCCGTCTGTCCATCCGAGGGCCACAACCAGCCCAACTGCACAACCAGAAGAGGACTTCTAATAGCAGTTATTCCATCGGAGCAATTAATTAGTCAGCCAGAGTGAGGTGTGTGTCTCCTCGTGCCTCTCAAGCAGCCAGGCACACCCCGGTCCCCTCTCCCCAGCTCCCGGCCAGGGGGAGCCGGGCATCCCTCCAGGCATCCCCCTTTTCTGCAGGGAGAAGCCCCAGGGAATCACAGACTGGCCGTGGCACTGGACAGCGAGCACATGGGGGCTTCCCAGTTTCTGCAGACCTCTGGCCAGCAAGAGACCATCGCTGTTCCAGCCCTTGCTTTGCTGCTGGCGAAGGCGAGGGACACGGTTTGCAGGTTTTGCCTGAATTTGCAGGTTCTGCCTGAATTTGCAGGTCTGCGGCCCCTCCTCAGGCCCAGCCGCATCATCCCTGCTGCGTCCTTTAAAATGAAGAGTTTGGCTTCAAAGGACAATTTCTCTGGATCTGATGCCAGAAAATCCCCTCTGTGTGAGGCAGCTCTGCAATTTGGGGTACAAACTGCTCCCCAGACCACTGTGCTCTGGAACGATGCACAGCTCATGCTTCTTTTTTTGCCTGCCCATTTAGACAGAGTGGAGATCCAGAGCCATCAATTACTCCTCCGGCAGCCCGCGGGGAAGGCTCACGGCCCCGGCAGCGAGGCTGTGCCTCACCGGGTTCCCTCCCGGCTCACCCCGCTGCTCGCTGCCTGCGCTGGTGATTTACTTACAAGGATGATTATTACGGGCAGGCACGGACGGGCCGTTCATCCTCAATGTGCTGCCGTGGCTGTGCAGATCCGCTGCTCAGCTCGGCTTGGCTCACTGGCTCAGACCCTTCAAGGTGCGGTGGAGATCCCCTGGCCCAGCTAAATCTTGATCAAAGAGCCTCGTGTATCCCTGGAATTGCACCCATGCAGCAGTCCGGTCCCCTCGCCACTCCCAGCGAAGCCCCAGGCTCTGGCCGTGGGCAGGGGACCCTGCTCAGCCTCTCCCCTCTAACCTCCCCTTACTTGAAAAAATAACATCCAGTCTTCAAGGAGAGCAAAGGGGAATAACCTGCAGTCACCCCTGTGCTGCACACCCGTGGTGTGACAGTGTGTTGGATCGTCTGCACTCTAGAAAGGGTCATTTTGGTTTTCCCAGAGGTTTTCTCCAGCTGGTGGAAGCTGTAAGAGATCATGTTGGGAACATCTCTTAAAAGCGATGGAGGCTGCTTTGGTTTGTGCTTCTTTAGGGAAAGCTGGAAAAGGGTATTTGTTTTCCCACCAGCCAGCAGAAACCTTTGTCTCTGCCTGCTCTCTGCTCCCGGAGCTTTCCCAGGACAGCCAAGCCCGCGCTGACGCTGCTGGGAAGTTTCCGAGCCCGGCCAGCGGACTCACTCACGCCTCCTCCAAAGGGAAAACTCATTATATTGTTGATCCAAGTATCCTTTATCCAGAATCTCACATTCTTATTAGAGGCGTCAATTAAAACAATAGCAGATCAAAGCGCTCCGAAGCATCTCATTTTGGATGATGCCTCCTCCTCTCCACGGCCCAGCTTTTGTTCTCGTCCCTTTGAGGTCATCAGCATCATTATTGCACCAGCACCATCCCAGGGCAAGATGGGCACAAGGAGTGTCCGAGCGTCTCTCTCCAGCTGAAGGAGCCCAACACAAGGGCACAAGGGTGAGCTGTTCCAGTACACGCTCTGGGAAAAGCATTTCCTTCCTCCAGGCAGGCAAATTTTTCCCAGGGGCTGCCTGGACCGAGCCGTGTCTTCCCCTCCTTGAGGCGCCCATGCAGAGCCGCGCTGTTACAACTCCCCTCCGCATCTCCGAGCACGGAGAAGCACCTCGTCCTGCATGGCCAGTTTAACAGCCGCTCTGATAGACTCCGTGTTCGTCCTTGACCGGCAATTAGCAAGTGCTCGGTGTGATGGGCATCGCCTCTGAACTCCTCTGCAGGCTCTTCCAGCTGCTGCTTATTAACGTTTGTGAGCGCAGCTAAAGCAGAGGGCAGCCTGACCCGGGGAAATCGGCAAGCTTTTATTAGCGCTGCAGATAATTACATTTAATAAGGACACTAGCTTTTCCCACACCCGATAGCTGAACCATCAATCTTCCCTTTAATAATAAAACCCTCTCCAACTCATTTACATTCATTGTTCCTTTTGCAACACAACATTACACACGTTTTATCACCCCGGGATCTAACGCAGCCATCTCACACCGTGTGTTGCAGGCAATGTTTGCACGGCAGCGTGGCCACGGTCCTCGTGCCGCGGGGTGGCTGGTGTCCCTGGGCGAGCACATCCCCGTCCCCATGCCAGGGGGGCTCCCAGCCTTTTGCCCGGGCAGCCACAACCACGGGAGCACACGTATCTTGCAAAACTTCACAGTAGCTCCGTGGCTTTGTGGACTCCAGAGCAATTACTCACCTGGCATGAACCCGCACCACCAGGATTGCATCTTCATAGATGGGTCTTTACACGAGGGTACAGAGGAACGCTCATGAGCATGTACCAGGCAGAACTGATATGATTTTTAGAACCAGAAGTAAATGCATTTTGTGTGTGTGTGTTGGGAAGCACGGAGTCTCTCAGGAGATAGGAAAAATAATGTGTAAATGAATAACAGTGCAGCAAACATTCATCTTCAAAGCTGAAATCGGAGAGTAAAGCTGAGGGTATTATAAATCCTATTTTGCTGCTACTCTACTGTTATTTGGTTTTGCCAGCTCACACCAGGACAGATATTTCAGCGCAGTTTTCCCTCCCTGCCACTCCGTGCTGCACCGGTGCTTCCCGCGCCTGCCACCAAGGGTGGGCAGCAGCCCCGGCTGTGGGACGACATGGTGGCAGAAGAGGGCACGTCTCTCGCTGGCCTTCAGATGTCTTCTCCTGGCTTGGAGTGCTGGAAAACACCCATCTTGTGGGTGCAGGGGGGGGCACGGGGCAAGTGCAGGGCAGGGGGGCTTCTCCCACCCTTCCCACAGAACGATGAAGAGGGACTTGCGTCACGCCGAGACCTCGTAGGGCCTGCTGCAAAGCTTGGTGGGGACTTCAAGTGACCATTGCCACCCCTGTGCAGCTCAAGCACAGGAGGATGTAGCGAGATGCTGATTTGTAGCAGAAAAGGGGAATAAAAGAGACTTGAAAGCTGCACCTTTCCTCCCACCCTGTGATCCCATCTGTCCATCCCCGCGTGCCCAGACCATCCTCTCTCTGTCCTTGGGCCAGCAGCCGTGGCCAAGTGGCTGGTGCCAAAGCCAGCATGGGAATGACATCATTCCTGACGGGATGGCAGCGCCAGGCAGAGCCGAGGAGGAGAGGAGCCCTCTCACCCAGCGAGAGGAGCCCGGTACGCCTGGGACCCATCGTGATGCTGCTCGGGACTGCCTGTGCTGGCCGAGCAGGACCCCCCTGCCAAGCGCTGCCCAGCCGTGCCCATCACCTCCGTGCACCGGCGTGTGCCGACGTGCCAATGCGCCCGGGCAGAGCAGGCAGCGCAGGGCAGGAGCCGCAGGCAGCGGGGCGCAGCAGCGATCCCTGCGGCAGGGCAGCCAGCCCGCCCTGCGTGATCTCCGCCGGGAAGGGGCCCGCAGCCCCCCGCCGTGTTTAGTCTAGGCTCAGGGCTTATTATCAGCTCAGCCCCGTCCCCGGCGGCTCGGCACGCCGCTCCCCACGCACCTCCTCTAATCTTCTTTTATTTGACATCCCTGGGATGAAGCAACAGGCCATCCATCAAGTGCCAGTGTTTAGAGTGAGAGGGGATCTGCGGGGCCCCGGGTTTAATTAGGAGCCTGAAGCCTGGGCTGGCGACGGGCAGCTCCCGCTCTCCGCACGCACAGAGGAGCAACAGTCCGGCGTTATCAGCTTCGTGTGCATTGGCATTTAAAGAATTCCCTGTGCTGTAGGTTTATTGCCTGGTTATGCTGAAGGGAAGCAGTCAATCCCCTACTAAAACAGCTCAGCTCCATTTCCACCCAGAACACCCAGCCCTCGCTCCCCAGCCCGCCCCGCAGCGCTCACGGATCCCACACCTCTCNTAAAACAGCTCAGCTCCATTTTCACCCAGAACACCCAGCCCTCGCTCCCCAGCCCGCCCCGCAGCGCTCACGGATCCCACACCTCTCCCGCAGGATCCGTCCTGGCTGGGGCTGCCCCGGGTGGGAGAGCCGAGGACGGGGCTGCAGACCTCAGACTCACGTCCCCGTGTCCGAGGTGCAAAAGCTCGCACCTGCCTGCTGCTTCCCCTGGGCACATCAAAACGGATTCCGGCTCGGCTGCGCAGCCCTGGCCCGGAGCCCCTCGGGCATGACAGGCGCCAAGCAAAGCCTTTAGCACTTCCCCCCCCCCAAAACATTTCTTTCCCAATTTAAACCATCATCTTTCACCTCGGAATTTTGTTTTTTCAACAATGCTTGGATGCTGGGAGCAGAAAGGTCTCTTGACTGAGGGTAATTCTTGGCACATCTGGAAAAAAAGCAGGACACCCCTCCCATGCTGCAACTCCTGCTCTGACAGACAGAAGAAATGCCAACGCCTCCGAGCGCCGCTCAGAAACCAGCAGGACCCACCATCGGCCAAAAAATACAGCAAAACAAGACAACAATGTTCATTTCCAGCCAGTGCAGGGGAGGCTGCAGACTTGGCAGCGTAAGGGAGAGGGCCAGAGCCGGCACCCGGCGTCCCCTCCCGTGGTCCCAGCCTGACGCTGGGCTGGAACCACGCAACCCCATGGAGCTGTTTCTGCTGACTGTGCTGCCCAGCTGCCCACCTCCCACACCAAACCCTTCCATTTTGCAACCCAAAGCCACGAATTTCTTTTGTTTTCATAGCAGCAGGGATGTCCCTTTTCTCCCCAGGCAGGTCACGACCACGGGCAGCACTGCCATCCCCGGGGAGCGGGCGCTTGCCGGGAACCCCCCCGCCCCAGCTGTGCTCCCGCAGGGAACATCCCTCCCAGATCACTTGGCACGGCTTTAACTTTGAACACCTGCCCTGAGCGCAGGGTGAGTTTTAACGCAGGTCAAGCTGCGAAGAGGCGGCCGTCGGGGTGACCACATTCCCCCTGCGCCGCGCCGGGCTGCTCGGTGTGGTGTGAGAAAGCGGCAGCGGCGTGAAACCAACGCGATGAAGAGGTGAGAGCTGGAGCGGCTGCCGAGCAGGCGGCGTGTGCTGTGCCGACCTTGCACAACTGCTATTTATTTCACAAGTCTGAAGATCAGCCCAGCAGCCCCGACGGAAGCCGGGAGGAGCGATGCTTGGCCGCTCCAGCTCCGCCGGGGCGAGGGCTGGGGCTGCGCGGGTGGTTGGCAACAGGGGTCCCTGCTCCAGGCATAGCGCAGGGCGGGCATCGCGTGCCTGCAGGGTTTGCGCTGCAGGGGAAAGCATGGATTTTTCTGTTGGGAAGTGATTTTTGATCCTCATTAGCAAACTGAAGCATCAAAATTAATCCAAATTGAAATTATGCTGAAATTACGGAGGAAAAAACGTATTCTTTGCTTTCTTGGTTGCATTTCTTTGTGTGCCCTCGTGCCCAGCCTTGCTGGTCCATGCTGCGCCCTGCGAGTCCCCAGGAAAGGTCTGATGCTCCCCGGGCCTGGGCAAAACCATCTGTGGTGGGCTGGTAAAATTCCCCAAGCCCCGGCCACACAGCACTGCTCTGCCATGGCACGGGCGGGGGGACATCCCCGAGCCCACACCCTTTCACCAAAACCGCTGCATTAAAGCCCGGATTGCTGCAGGCACCTCTGCTGGCAGCCTGGCTGGGGGCACGGGAGCCAAGAACCAGGTACGGATGGGTGCAGGAGCTGAGCACCGGGTACGGATGGGTGCAGGAGCCGAGCGCTGGGTGCACTTGTCCCCTTGCAATTCCACCCGCGCCCAAGCCCGCCCTGCTCCATCCACATCTGGCCGCAGGCTGCAGAGCCCGGGAAGCGGTAGATCTTTCCATGCAGCACAGCAAATGTCATCGGAGGCGTAAGTATTTCCAGATTGGAAGCTACAGCAGGCAGAATCAGCCTTCCCCTTGTCATGTTTGCAGTCAGGTTTTACATATGGGTATCCACGGCTCTTTTTTTTTTCCTTCCTCCTAAGACGACTTCCAAAGCAAGTGATTTGCACCATATGTTTCTAACGCTCCTATCGAATACCGTCCTTTAATGAAAATAAGTGCAGAGGGAGAGGAGTCATCCGCCCACTTGCTCGCAGGATGGGGAAAAAAAACAGAAATCATCTTGCAATAACTACTCGGTAAAAACCCTGCAGAAATCCATGTGCTGGAATTTATTTATTTCTTTTTCTCTGCTGCGAGAAACGATAAAATGGAACTTGGCAGAAGTCACCTTTGACACGTGTTATCTCTATAATATCTCGATCCGATAATCCCCACCTAAGCTTTGTGCTTTACACCACTCGGGGACTGGGCTGCAGAATAACTCTTCGCCAGCCCGTTTCATTTCCACCCCCAGCACGTGGGCTATAGGATTTCTCCTCTATCACGCAGCCCTTCAGCCACCAGTCCAGAAATATTTCTGTAAGCGCCTCTCCCCTCCAGCCCTGCTGACGTTACATTTTGTGCAGTGCAGCAGGCGGCTTTTTTCAAACTTTTTAATTCCGTTCATTAATCATTTAGAGAAATGTGCAATTACTCGAGTCCAATTACAGAAAATGTGCAACTACTTGAGTCCCATTATACGCCTGTACGAAATGCCAAGAACTTGATTAGAGTAAAACCACCGCCAGCCCCATATACTTTAAAAGAAAATATTGTGTGTTATCCTAGCGGGTGAAAAGAAATCACAATTTATTTACGCACAAACGTGTCTAACCCTCGCTGACAATATGGGAAATCTTTCCTATCGGCCGTAACGTGATTTCAGTGTTCCCTTAAGGAAGAGATGTCTCTCCCTTAATTAAAACAATGCCTGAACTCCCTGTAACCTCCTGATTTCGTAGCGGGGATCTGCTCTGATTTTTCCAGAGGGTTTATAATTACCCCCCAAGCTGATGTCTGGCCCGGCGCTGGGCTGCTTGTTTCCCATCAGTGCCTCGAACCGCTGGTGGGGGCAGGCGATGAGCGGGGCGGAATCCTGCCTTCCGCTCCCCGGCCCAGGCTTTCTGCCCTGGAGACGCGACCAGGACGCAGAAACGCCGCGCGGTTCTCTGACGGCTCCTACGGGACGTGGCCTCTCTAATCTTTGCAACCAATTGGCTTTATTCGCTAATCCGTAATTACACGAACTGTCTCCTATGCAAATCATAAACGTCTCAATCAATCAGCGGGAGCAGCCGTCGATGGCGAGGCCGCGCTCAGAGAGCGAGCTCGCAGGAGGATTGCTGCCACATGTGGCTTCTAAACTCCTGTTATTTAGGTCAGCGTCTTCCGTGTGCTGTCGGGGGGAGCGATAGGTATTACTGCTTATTAGGGATTAAGCCGAGATTTACGGGTCTTTCTTAGCGTGTAGCTGTGTGTACGTGGACGTTCATACGAGCCCAGCTATCAAAGTCTGAGATTTTCGAGGAGAATCTTGAGCTAAGGGGCTTAGGGAGGTGAATTAATTTACTGGGACTCCGTAGCTCGTCCAGAGTAAAAATCTCTCATAAAAGTATAATTTTCTTCTTGTTATTCATGATTACAAAATAATAAGATTGTTTAAAAATCCAATAGAATGGATGTCAATATTGGCAGGAGCTATGATTGCAAAGCCTGTGCCAGCCTTCCGTGGCTTTTCTTAATTTTAATTAGGATAAAATTTACTAATCTTACAGGGTTTGCAGAATTAGGTTTGCCAAGAGGCCATCAATTGATCTGGATGATATTGGCTTCCTTTTAAGAGCCCCTTGCTAACCGCTATGCAAAGCCCGGGCTTTTAGCTCCTTTCTCAGATCATCTCTGCAGTTTTTTTGGCATGTCAAAAGGCCAGATGTTTTTTATTTGAGAGCAAATTGACACGTTAAATTACATTGTGCAAACAGTAAAGCCAGCCATGAGTAAACAGGCGACGAGGATTCATTGAATTTTATGGGTCGCAATAATGTTTATGTAATTTAACAAATTTATGCTTCGTGTCAGCTTTACCGCAAGAGTTATTCATTCCAAAAGGAAAAACAACTTACATTACAGCCCCCATATTATTCTGCCTCAGAGCCAATCAAAAGCAAAACAAGCTTTAACATGACAATTGCATAGGGGCATGCGTATGCCTGCACACGATAACATACATCACGTAAGTTAAACATAGTCTGCGGATATTGCTCGATTTGTGTTTTTTTAATTCTAATTTGATTACTTTTCTATCATCCAGCCAGAATGCAAACAATGGGGGAGCCTTCTGCCGCGCCAAGTATTGCTCCAGCGTTAGCAATACAGATCCAGGCTCCGCGCGGTGCTTTCAGAAGGTCATGTTGATTTTTACCATAATGCATTTTCCAGGTCCCTGGGAACCTACAGCAGATTTAGCAGGAATCCTCTATGAATCAGGCTGTCTTCACTCTCCAGTGAAGTGTATACCTAGCCCGAATTTCGCTGGCAATGAACCATGCATTAATATTACAAACTCTTCTGGCTATTTAAATGCAAAATCACATCAGACTTCAGGGCAAGCAAGCGGAGTGGAGCAGGCTTGCTCTGCGCTGGCAGGGTTTATCACATCAGTCTCATTAATGCAGTTTAACACCTTGTGTGCTCGGGGACACGCAGGGCGGCTCAGCGAAAGGTCACACCGCGGCGGAGCAGCCGGCCACGCTCCCGCGGGAGAGAGCCATCGCGCCGCCGGGGCTGGGATGTCATGCCAGGCTGCCAGCCCCGGCGTGGGTTAAAGGAGGGAAGTTCTCTTTTTTAGAGTAATGAGGCATGCCAAGCTAATAAGACCTCTAAACTGGCATCAATAACAAATGGCTTTCCACCAACACGCAGCAATTATCAATAGCAGCCGCCCCTGGAGGTGCCGGATCCGGCCAGGCTCTCGCTCAGATGGGAGAGCAGGCGGTGATGTTTGCTGGCAGCTCCAGGAGAAACCCCGGAGAGCAAAGGCATCTTCCCACACTCCGGGGGTCCAGCCGTGGCCTCGCTGGAGCCCTCCCAGTGGTGATGGCCACCAGGGATGGTGTGCAGCCCCCCCCCGCCTGCCTGTGGCACGGCGAGCCGGGGGCTCTGCTGCCTGGGGGCTCCTCTGTGATGGAGCTCCACCAGGGATGGGGAGTGCTCGGAGGAGCTGGGGCCAGCCAAGAGGTCCAGGGCTCCAAGCTCAGTTGATGGAGAGATCTCCAGCTCACCCCACTTATAGCGTTGCCTTAAACACAGCGTATGTGGAGCAAGCCAGCTCTGGGCTGGGAGCAGACCCCACCAGACAAGCTGGAAAAAACTTCTCAGAGGATTTTTCACCCTGCAAAGTATTGACACACTTTCGAACAGAAATGGTGAAACGCCACTGGCTGGGTGAAAGCACTCCTGGGCGGAGAAGTGCTGTCTCTCCTGGCGTGCTTCCGCATGGGAAGGGCCTGGTTTGACTTCACATGGCTCTGAGCGACTGCGGGATGCCGCTGCAGAAAGATGCTGCGAGAGGCATCGACGGGAGCCCGGAGCAGTCCGAGTCCCAGCGCCCGGGAAGGGGAGTGCAGCCTCTGTCCCCCCAACCACCGCAAGGCTCGGTGGGGCTGGCTGGGAGGAAACCAGGGTGATGCTGGATGGTGACGGCATACTCATCCCCCATGCCCTGCCCTGCCAGACCTCACGGGTCAGTCCCGGTGCTGCAGGGTGTTCACCTCCCATGTGAAGGCAGCCCGAGGACCTCCAGCTGTTCCTCCCTGCTTTGTTTTCCCCCATAGCAAGGTGGTGCCTTCGGGCTGCCCCAAAACCCCAAGAGGGGCTGCTAGGGGAAGCTCGGATTTTCTTGGTTTAAGAAAAAGAAGCACCAACCCCCAAATCGATGCTGTTCATGTTGCGAATTTCTGGTCTGTCTCCTCTCCGTTCAGGGCAGCGGGGATGGTCCCAGAGGCCACCAGCACTGCCTGCGGGACAGGCCCTCGTCTGCAGGGAACTGGGCTGCAACGAATTCCCATATCTAAATGGCATTTAATACAGTCTTGAAGGAGAACTGTACACAGGACGTGAAGAGGGAACTAAGGGTTATTGCTGTCAATATAATTAATTTCAAGCTAATTTGAGCATCTGATTAAGTTTAGCATTACCATAAAAACTAAACTGCTATTTAAAACCGGAGAGGGGTTTATTAAATAAGTGCTGGAATGCAACAGAAAGCAAAATGAAGGTAATAAAGTCACTTAAAGTAATAAAATTAAGTGAATGATAGAGATATCCTTTCCTTTACCCTTCCCCGGGATGGAGATCTTCCTTCCTCAGCTGTATTTTCTGTACAGACTTCTGCAATTCTTATGGGTCTTTCTAAATCTTCATAGAAACAAAATGCATTTAAAAAATGGTCAATACAATAATTTTTCCTTGGAAAAGGAGCAGAAAACTCCAAGGAGGAGAGGTAGCTGTTAGCCAAGCACATCACCTTGCTGGAGCTGTGTGCTTGCACAAGGTCACGGGCAGCTCAGCCAGCTGGGAACGCTGCCCGGGGCAGGAGCATCTTTGGGAAAGGGAAAGCAGGATCTCTCCCACAGGGTGCTGGTTTGGGGTGCTTCCTTCATCGCCTTCCTGCATGTAATAAAACATTAGTCCAGTTAGACAACTGGTGGTGAAAACCCTACGGGGTTTCTACTACTGTGCCAGAGCCGGCCAAGACAACTTACCCTTCTCCTCCAGGTTCATGTGTCATCCAGAGAAAACACTTATTTACGCTGAAGGCCACAGAAGCCTTAAAATACAAAGCCCGAGATAACACTGATAGGATCACACAGACATCCAAATTCATTTATACTGCTGTCCTAAGCAGAAGTGACTCAATGATAGCAGAGGAGCACTGTCCCTCCGTTAAACAAGGACCTCGGCAGGGGTGCCGTGGCAATGGGTCATGGCAGAGGATGAGCTGGTGCCCGCTGTCCCCGCTCCATCCCCTGCTCTCGGAGCCCTGGGCACTGCCTCAGAATAGGGATGGTGAAGGAAAACGAAGCAGGCGGTCAGCTGAAATTTCCAAATCTCCTTTACTTCTGGTCAAGACAGTCCCAAGGGTATAGGGATGTTCTGAGCCAGAGCTCGGGGAGGACGGTGTGAACAGCCCTGGAAACACAGGGAGAAGAGTGACCTGGGTGGCCTTGCACCTCTCCAGAGCATGGCCTGGAGTCTGGAGAGCAGGGCAAAGGGACCTGGGGTTTCCTTCGTCACCTGGAGAGGGACCTGAATGGCAAATGGCAGCTCAGTAGAGATGGCTCTTGCACACCCCGCTTCAACCATGGGACGTGGTTTAGTAGTAACTTGGCAGCGCTAGGTTAATGGTTGGACTTGATGATCTTCAAGGTCTCTTCCAACCCTAATGATTCTATGGTTCTGTTATTCTGTGATTCTAACCACATCAAACCCCCAAGAACATCAGTACGCAGGGCAAATAGTGAAACCACGCAGACAGCCATGAAGGCTTTTCCCCTTGCTTGCAGGGGGTGATGGGACCCCACTCCCCCTCAGGAGATTGCCCACACTCAAGCTGGTGACCAGACCTGGAGGAGACACACACTGACACTCCCCACAATTATATGTATTTTCAGCAAATATTGAATTCCATCCTGAGCCCCAACTTCCCCTCCTAGGATTTCCATTCGGCACCAGGATTTGCTGGTAACTTCTATTGCAAGGCTGAGCACAAGTTAGATTATAAAATATAACCACGGGCTGTTTCCTTAATTGATTTCTTTTGTTTCATTCTATTCCTCAAAGATTTGTCAACATTAATTTTTATATGCTTAACACTTTGCAAATTCTGGCCAACTTTTTAAAATTAATGAGTTGAGATGGAGATTGAATACCTTCCCTCCCCTACAACTGCAGTGGGGAGCGAACACAGGATGATAGTAAGGCATGTTATCAGCATTTAATTTGTAGAATTGGAGTTATTAAAAAGTGAATCTGCCAGCAGCCATTGGCAGATGTATTAATGCTGCTGAACGGGTTTTTTTGCTATTATTCTAGATGAGGTCTTCCTGTTTGCATTTCGCAAACCAAAAAACACCACATTTCCCACAATAATGTGATTTCAGCTGAAATTAGAAGATTTGTGGGTTTCCCCGGGTTCAAGACAAGAAATCAGCAACAACATTCATAGTAAATTCCTGGGAAAAAGTAATTTTTTTTAATACGGCGAACTCTTAAGGGCCGTGCCCTTTAATGACGTACAGCGTGTCAGCCCATGATAAAGCATCAGCAGCTATAACAGAACCTGTGCCAAATCCTCCTAAGAGCCTCCTCCCAAAGAATACAGCGGTTTGATGTTAGGAGCATATCATGTGTTTATAAGACTCACTCCGAAAATACATTTTTGAGATAGCTTATATTAAAGTGCAATTACAGGTTAAGTAACAAATTGGCTTACTGCCTAATATAGAGAAACACACTGTGACAATCAGATAATGCTGGAATTAAACAAGATGGCAACAGCTACTGCAAAAAGGAGTTGGAGCGAGGAGCCCGCTGCTGCGGGGAAGGTGCACGGGGCTGGTGGGGCTCTGCCGTCACCCAGCCCCTCAGACTCAAAACAACGAGGACCTTTGAAACCCTACACCAAATAATACAGTATAATATCCAGAAAAAAGGCTCCTCTCCACCCGTCAAGCTCAAGCTCTTGTGCAGCAGAGAGATCCCGGCTGTCACCAAGGAAACCGGAGATTGCTGGAGCGATCTCCAGCCCCGGCTGCCTGCCGTTCCCTCCAGGGACGGGTGTTTTAGCAGTCGAGTGGCACTCCACCGGCCTCCAACGCCTGCTCCTTGAGACAGGGACGCCACTCCATCCCCAGCACGCGCAGTAGGACACTTGTGAGAGGCTCCTCCTCCGCAGCAGCAGCTTTCCACCTTCTCACTGGGAGCCCGCTGAGAATTAGTCCCAACACTTCACCCTCTGACTTCGCACACACATCGATGGGTTTGAAGGAGCTGTTACTGCTCGGGAAGGAGCTCCAAGGGCCATGACGGGCCATGAGGGGGACCTCTGTGCAGAGACTTCTGCCCAGTGATGCACACAGAGTGCTGGAGAGGGACAGATAAACATCTCGGTGCCATGGCGCGGACCCGAGGTTGCTCTCACCTTGAGCTCTGCATCTGCTCTGGCTCCTCCCGCACTGAAGGGAACTGAAAAAGGTGCAGGGGAAGGTGGCAACTCTGCACAGCAGCTGCCCTGCCTGGTTTGCACCAGGGTGCAGGCAGGGATGGCAAATCCATCAGGGTGGTGTAGAGAGGCAACAGGATGGGGCAGGACTTCCCAGCCTGGAAAAGAGATGAGAGGCGGGTTATGAAGGACATCTCCAAAGCTCTGGATGCATGGAGGTGGCAGAGATGAACAATTAACCTATGATGGCAAACAGGGACATCTCTCCACCTCATCCTGAAAGATTTAACTCTACTTCTCGGCCCTCAAGGTGGAAACTCATAATGGCTGGTGCAGCACAGCCACTGTTCTCCTCCACGGTGCTTCACCTCCTCTTCTTGGAAAAAGATCAGCAAGGCCACCCACCCAAAACCACAGACTCTTATGGGTCCTGCAGTGGCTTTAGCGTCACTGAGGACCAACGGGACCACCCAGCCCAGCTGCCGCATTGCACAGGACCTTTACCCAGGGTTCTCCCTTGTGGCATGGAAAATATCCTGTTCCTCGCTCCTCAAGGTGGTTTGAAAAGCTACCGAGGGGAGAGGCTTGAGGAGCCTTCACAGGCTTGGCTCAGGAGATTTTCACTGTTTCGGTCCCCATCTTGACCAAACCCCCCGTGAAGCCACTCCTACGTGGGTGAGCAAGGGCTGGGGGTGAGGAGCAGCTGATGGGCTCCACTTGCTCCTTCCACTACCAGCAAACCCATTAAAAACGTGCTGCTGTCGCCTGCGCCATAATTGCATTTATCCATTCCCATTTTGGAAACAACAGGGAAGTTAGCAAAAGCAGAATACTTAAGCACAGCTAGTTCTAAGCGATATAATTCTCTTTAATCTTTTAAGCATTTGACAGTATTTGCTTGAAAGAAGGAGCAACAAGTACATAATTATTGCACTAATTAAGCTGCCAAAACACAAGCATGCTGCAAGAGCACCTTTGAAACAGTGAGCTCTCGATTCATTAGCATCTGCTGTAAGCTTATTAATCACCTAACAGGCAATTAGCAAGCTGTTACTGTTTGAGACTGGTATGTAAATAAATTCTTGGGTTAATTTCTTCCTCTGATAATAAAGAAAACATTATGAAAATTAGCTAAGCGACAATGTAAATGATCTTGACTGTTAATTATATGATGGTGTTACATATGCGGCCGCCGTACACCAGATAAGGGATGCACCTCTCACTTTGCGTACTGTTTTAAAAATAAAATTGTTGACATAGGTAATAGGGAAGCTTTCTGCATTAGAGTCACAGATGTTTGCCTTTAGCGAACCAAAATGAACTGCCGAATGACTGACACTGCAAAATTAGCAACGGGCTTTATTTGCAGCAATCGCCAGCGCTGCGATGCCTTGCGCAGAGCCCTGGCTGCAGCTCTCCGGTGGCGCTGGAGGGCTCGAGCCCTCTGCCCTCCACCCACAAGTCCACGGATCCCCAAAAAACCATCAGCGTGGGCCCTGCTTCCCCAGCAGCCCTTCCCTGCGGTGCGGGCAGGCAGAGGTGCGGGCAGGCAGAGGTGCAGGCAGGCAGGCGCGTGGGCAGGCAGGCATGCCGCCGGTGCAGGGATGCTCACGGTCGGGTGGCTGCACCGTACGGTGGCACCGCTCGCAGCCTGCCCTGGGGCTGGACAGCCAGCACTCCATGCGGATGAAAATTAATAAAATTAATGTGAAAACCGAAACGGTGCCCTGCCTGCACAGCACTGACCACCACTGCGGGCAAGAGAACAGACGCTTATTCCCCCTCTTTCCTAGCAGGAGGACGTTGTTGTGTGGCCCAGATAAGACAATTTGCCATTGATTATCCCTGCAAACCCAGGCTGATGGCATTGACCTGTTATTCACGATTTCTTCGGCCAACACACTGCAAGGCTTTCCTTTCCTGTGGCACCGCCCTTCACAGAGCGCTCTACCCTCAGTCTCTCACAGGCAAAAAATAATCCTGTGGCAGGAGTCTGGCAGAACGGGGCGATAACTGAAGTGCTGATGGAGCGTGCCAGCTGTGAGCAGAGGCACTAAGCAGCCCCTGCCAGGGAGCGCTGCCCCGGGCCGGGAGCCCGCGGGGCTGGGGGCAGTGAGCAGTGCCCCCTGCCAAAGCCCCCGAGCCTTCCCTCGCTCCGTGCCACCACACAGACCGCTCCCCCGGGACCACGCCGTGCTGGGGGGGGCCGGGAAGGACATTTGCCCAGCTGCCACCTTCCGCTGACAAAACCCTGTTCTGCTACGAGCTTGGCTTTACAGCCTTCTCTCCCCAAAAAACCTCCCAGCTCCTTTAAGCATGCTCCAGCGAAGCAGAAAACTAATTACAGTGAACTGCGCGCCTGCTCGAGTGAGGAATTACCAGCAGCAGAGGTTACTTAATAATCTTATTAATTTAAACTATTTTATCACCATCTTTTGCCCCATAATTATGCGTACAAAACGCACACAGAATATTTCACAATTAAAAGCTTGAAACAAAAGATGAAGATTAAGGGTGAGATGAGGCGCTTTCATGCAGCTCCAGCATCTCTGGGAAGAGGAGTGCCGCAGCCCGTGGGCAGCCCTGGCGCTCCTGCCTGCTCCCTGCCCACTCACCCGGTGCTCACCGCCGGGCTCGTCGGGTGCCATCAGCTACCTGTGAGCAATGCACCGACACCGAAACACGCTCCCCTCCTCTGCAGAGACTGCGCTTGGCTGCTGCTGGATAACATGGAGATGGCCGGGGCAGGCAGTGGCATCCTGGCAGGGCCATCGAGCCTTGGTGGTGGCACGTGTTGAGTCACCGCCGCTGCCCCACCATCAGCTCTTTGCAGTTAGCACTTGCCGAAGAGGTGATGCTAGGTGGCCTCTCTGACCCAGCGGTGAAGGGCACACCACAAAGCGTGCAAACCTCTTGGGGAGGAGGAATTGAGAGCGGCAAGCTCGCAGACAGCTCTGGTGCCAGGGCGCAGCGGCCGGCACCTCCTCAGGCAGGGCTCTGAGCCTCTCGCCCCAGCTGCTCTGGGTCTGCTGCCCCCGTTACTTTTTAGCAAAGAAAACTACTTCTTACTCCTCATCATTATTTTTTTCTCTGGACGTTTTGAAGGAAGGCAGGACTTCCTTCCGCTGGGCTTCACCCCTCGCTCACCCGGAGGCACCCACCACACTCCTGGCCACGGGTCTTGCCCCCACTCAGGGCAGCACCCACGTTCCTCTGCCAGGTTTGGTCCTGCAAATCTCCCAGAGCGTTTTCCCCTGTCTGTTACCACTGGCCACAAGTCTCCCCTTGACCAGCCTGCTGGCGTTTCTTCCGCTGTTGGATCCTGGAGGAGAAAAAAAAACAATCCAAATGTATTGATTTTTTTGAAAACAAAAGCCATAAGCAGTCTGGATCCAAAATATCATTTTCCATTTCCAGAAGCAAGCACTGGAGCTTTACAACAACTGCATGAAACCAAGAAGACAAGGAGGGAATGGCTTGTAAATGGCTTTTTAGTACAAACTGTGTTTCAGTTTTATGGGTGATGGCTGGAGATCCCTTTAGAGCAATGTGCTAAGAGGTTGTTTTGGATCCAGCTTAGAGGCTGCAGCAGTTTGGCCCATTAAAAAGTAAATTTTTCATGTCAAGAAACAATCTCTTGCAGATGGAGTGCTCATCTGTGAAAAAGGAAAAAAAAACTATAAGTAGGTCAGGAAAGCAGCGTGTGGCTGGGCGCGCAGTGCAGGGCTCCTCGGGAGGCGGTTTGGATGGTGTCCGGGTCCTTCTCCGTGTCCCAGGTACGGAGGGAAGCCGGTTCGGAGTCGCCTTTGGCCGCGTTTCTGAGCGGCTGCCTCCACCCGACGGGGACTCGCACGGCCGCCGGAGCCCGCTGGCAGCCGCCTCGGCCACGGATCCCAGCCTGCCGCAAGTGCAAACCATTTGTGGTTGTTCAGCCTGAATCACACCGAGGTCTCAGTCTCCCACTAGCAATTTAGCTGGCTGGATACTGCTGCTGCGCTATACACCAGATGTTTGTGGAAGGGCCCGGGGACAGATGTGCCTTCAGCCTCGGCTGAAACCAAAGAAAGTTGCCGTTTCCCCCCATAAATCTCCGCTTTCCTTGGTTTGATTCGAGCCCAGACAGCCCCTCTCCGGCCGTTTGTTGGTTTTCCCCTCTGTTCAAACACAGATAATGGCACCGGGTGCTCTGAGCGGGGCGAGCAGGATGCCGCCGGCATCCCCACACATCACCTGCATTAAAGAGATACAGCATGTGGCAGCAAACGCTGTTTGCTTTGAATTCACCTTAACTGAAATAACACATTTAAATAAAAAAGCCCTCATAAACCTGGCATTGGTTTTTTACAACCGCTGCTGCTGAAATTTTAATTCCGGACAACAGCAGCGAAGAGCCACGGCAGTTGTAATCAAAAGCAATTGGCAGTTTTAATCAAAAGCAAAACTCAACACCTGAAAGTGTCCACTGAAAATGTGCTAATTACTTTACATTTTTTAAATTAAAATTCTAGACCTTTTTTTTCCAAAAAGCAAAAGCTTTCCTGTTGGAAAACTTCTCTCTCTCCAGATGAGCCACTGCAGACCCAGCACCTCCCCGCTCTCCCTGTCACACGCAAGTGAAACCCTCCGTCGCGGTTCCATTCCCTGCACACCCTGTAATACCACGGCCAGGAGCCCCTGGAAAACTCAGAGGGCAGCGCAGAGCTGCGAGCAGCGCCAGGGCACCCGAGCCAGCCCGGCCAAGGACGAGGCAGCCCCGGCAGGGCCACGAGCTCCCGGGCTGCCCGGCTGCTGCTGCAAACCAGCATTTTTTAATGAGACTTGTATTTCTGGGGCAGAGGGGGGAGTCCTGGCCAGGAGATGTCAGAGCTGCAGGTTAAATGGGAAACCAGGACGGACTAACGGTGTCTGCATCCCTGCTCATCCTCGAAGGCGGGCTGCTCCTCCAACCCGCTCCCCCGCTTCAGCTTTTGGGAGGAAAAGCAGGGAACCATCTGCCACGATGTTTCACCGAAACCACGGTGAGGAGGAGGACCACGGGGGGCGGTGCTCAGGTTCGCCAGATGCTCAGGTTCCAGCACAGCATCCTTTTCGTACACGTATGTTCTCCGGGCAGGGATGCAACAAGCCGACCTGCTGCTCCCCGGTGCCATGTGCACCCCTGTGCTAAGGAAATTCCCTGTCTCCCCAGGGACCCCCTCATCGCTGCAGGCAGAGACCGGGAAGCACTGGGAGTGCGTGCAACACCGGTGGGGAGGCAACAGCCCGGAGGACAGGGGGAGAAAAGGGTGTAACAGATGGCTTTGTCAGCATTCCCAGAAACACCAGAGCATCAGCAACTGTGATAAAGTTGTCATGCAGCACCAGGAGCAGCACGGAAGTGTCGGTCACGGCTGTGCGGTGATGCACCCTGCTCCGTGCCCCTGGGGATGCCCAGCGGGAGGGAAGGGCAGGGTGCGGGTGCTGGGGTTTCCCCCGGGAGCTCTGCGGGTCCCAGGCAGAGGGAGAGCCATGCTGCAGACAGCCGCTGGCGGGCCGGGTCTCCTGCTGCTCGGGAAAGATGTGTGCTTTTCAGAAAGAAGATTTCTTTTTTTT
>VYXH01003771.1:49300-167658 GCA_013397275.1 Burhinus bistriatus | reverse complement strand
CGTGTGGCTGCGGCCGGCCGTGCACCCGCACCGCCGCCCCCCCGGGACCCGCCGGCGGGGGACACGGGGGACACACACGGGGGACACGGGGGGGACACACGGGGGACACGGGGGTCAGCGCCCCGCGGCCCCGCCAGCATCGCTGCCCGGGGGGAACCCAAACACACACACACACACACCCCCGGAGGGCAAAGGCGCTGCTTTCCCACCAGAAATCCTCGTCCCACCCGCCGCGGAGGAAGACCCCAGGACGCGTCCCAAGGGGCTGCCACGGGTGGGAAGTTTTCCCGCTGGATAAAGCGCAGATTCCTGTTGCATCCCGAAGCGCCAGCTCCTTCTCTAAACGTCTCCGCTCTCGCCGTTACAAACCGCTGCTCCGCTCACAGGTGGCTGCTCCGTGGGAGACAGCCGCTCGCGGTGACAAGGGGGTGGCAGCCTGTGCCGTGTCACCTCCCTGGTCTTGCTTTGCCGTCTTCCTTCTTTCTGCAAAGCCAGGAGGCAGCAAGCGGAGGGAAATCCTGCCCCAGGCTTCCTGCAGACCCTTATCCCCCCTGGGGATGGGGGCCAGACCTCCCGCCAGCTCGTGTCATTTCATCAAGGCTCTGCCGTTCCCCCTGATGGGGCCAATCTGGCCCAAACCCCGACATCAAGACGTCCCTCCCAAAGGAGAAGCACCATGCAGGTCATGGCCACAGCCGGTCCCTGCTGAGCTTCCCCACCCGTCCGTGTGATGACAGATGCATTTTTCCTCTGTATTGGCCCGATGCTGCTGGAGCCAGCGTCACCCCTCCGGAGCAGCATCCTATGTGTCGCCCGGAGAAGGGCCGACCCAGCTCCTGCTCTGCTGGGATGGATGGGGAGAGCTCGGCATTTTTCTCCCAGTCTCAATCTCAACCAAGGGACTGCCCAAAATTTTACAGTGCGTCTGATGGGGCTCAACAGCATGAGCCAGCGGAGTCCAGAACAAGCCTTTGGGTATGTTTTTTCTGCAGGACTGACTGGCTTTCTTCCAGCTCTGGGAAAATTTCAGCAATTTCAGGTTAGCTAGATGTTACGTGCCGTTACACATACATGAGCTCACCTTGTCGGCTTTAGAAACCCATCAGTCTTTGGCGAGATAACGAGGACCAGTCTCTGACATCTCTTCCGAGATCTAGCGATATTCCAAGCTGCTCTAAGCTCCAGTTTTGATTTTTCAGGCAGACAGCCGATGACTTCAAAGGCACCAATCCTCATCTGTTAGACAATTTCCCCAACTGCCTGAAAGCATCTGCCCTTGAGCGGGGGTGCTGCCCACCCGCCCGGGCTCGGCAGGTTCTTCCCGTCACAGCTGAGCATCGCCCGGGCAGAGACACGGGACAGATCCGGAGTTTTCCAGGGGCTGCCTTCGGGATGAGAGGTCAAGTCAAGGTTTTAACCACCTTCCCAGGGCTGTACACTCGACAGCGGAGGAGGAGGGTTTGCTTTCATTTCCCCGTCCCTGTGGGTTTGTGCGCAGGAGGCACAGGCACAAACATTTCGGGGATGAAACTCTGTCAGACTGCTGCAGAAACAAACATTTTTTCTCAAAACAGAGTGTTTCAGCAGGACAACTGGAGCTATTCTGAAGCCCACCCTGGGGCCGTGAGGCGGAGCACGAGGTCCCGCACGGTGGGGTCTCCCCGGGCAGAGCCAGCAGCAGGTCTCTCCGTGCCACCCCTGATCTCCGTGCATGCCTTAGCGCAACGCCCAGAAGGAAGAAACACTCTGTCACGGTGATTCCTTGGGGATTTTACCTCGGATGCCCCAAACGGAGCCCGGTTTGCTGATTGAAGCGCGGCATGGAGATGGAGTGCAGGAACACAGATAATGGTACATAACCGGAGAGGGACTGAACGTTTTCAGCAAATTACCTCTGTTATGAGCCTGGCCATAAAAATCACCTCGCAAGTGAATTTAGCTTTTCTCCTCTCCATGCCCAATCAATTAGCACATGAGTAATACCAGCCCCATTAGGGCAAACTGATGCCGGGGGAGTTATGTCATCTGCTGTAGAAATGATTGCTTAATATACCAGTTGGCTCAAAGGAACTCTAACCCATCGCACAACCCCCTAAAATCGATAGCAACAGTCAAACTATATTGTTTCAAACAAGAATACTGCTGGGTAGCTAAGTAAGCTCAATATCAGCGTCTGTGATCTCAGACACTTACTGGGCTATAAATAATAGAGAGGAGCAACACCGATGGAGGACATTTCTAACCAGGAGAAAGGGCTGGTTCAAGTCGTTACAGGAGGGCAACAAGCAGCGGGGGCAGGAGGGGAAGCGCTCAAAGGAAGGCTTCCCACCTAACACTGCGTCCTCTGCAGCTCCCCCGGCTGGTGTCCTCAGCTCTGCTCCGGCTGGCAGAGGACACGGCAATGCTCACACCACGTCAGAGGCGCAGGACGGGGCACCGTACGGTTAGCAGACACACGTGCACGCACATGTCCGTGCATGCGACTGCAGGCGTGTGCTGCAAGGAGCGGGCAGAGCATCCTCAGCAGACCCCCACCACCTCAGGGAGCTGCTGGAAAGTAACCGCTGCTGCACCAAGATCCTACCTGAGTTCGCTCCGCTGTTGCACCCCTTACGCCGGAAGAGAAAGACACCATTTCCATTGCTTTAAAATACAGTTAATAAACCAGAAAGCAGCAAATAGCAATTACTAAATCTGAACTCGAGGACCTCAGTATGGTGTCATTCTTGGTACTCTAATGCCCCAACTCTTGTTTCCATTACCTCTTCCCATTTCCAGCATGGATCTTCACCCTCTCACTGGATGCAGGGGGAAGGAAGGAAAGCCCAGAGGGAAGGCTGGGAGCTGGTCAAGGTCGGACCAGTGCCCACCTGGCCAGCTGCACGCACTGGGTGTCCACCACCAACCGTCCCAGGGCAGCAGGAGACATCGACTGCGCCAGAGAGACGTTTCACTGAGTGTAGAGAAATATCTAAAAGTAGAAGAGGAAAACGCTCCTCCGCCTTGCCCTGGGGACGGGGCTTCACGTTACAAGCGCAGGACAAAGCACTCTTGATATTAGGTCTGCCAGAGGATTTGAATAGGATTGGTCTGGGCTAACAAACTGTGATCAAAGCTAATCTCTGATTAGCTATACTGAGGAGATTTAATTTAGTTTAAAGCCTTACCTGAAATGCAGAACTGGGTATTATTGCATATCTGACTGAGACTGCTGTTGTAAAGCTGCAGTATTTATAGTAGAATTAAAACCTCTCTGAAAGCAATCATCCAAGGAAGCAGCAAAATTGATTGCAGCGCTACTGGTTCCAAACATTCAAAAATCATGAGTCAGTCTCCAAAATGTCACAAGATTTTAAAATGTAATATATTTTGTCTTATTTTTATTTAGTTTGAGAGACTAGTGTTCATTTTTTAAAACCATGAAGTTTGAAATCTGACTCCCTTCTAAGGAAATGGAGATTTTCACCTGACACGATTCCAGGAGCTGGAGGTTTAACAGAAGCCACTAATTATTTTGCTGCTCCCGTGAGAGGAGCCGAGGCGGCAGTGGCCAGCCGCAGCCCTTGAATCCCGCAGGAAAACCCGGGCGGAGGCTGATGCCCTGCAACACTGCAGAGTGCCGTGCACCACTCCGGGTTTAATGCCCCACATGTGTTTCCAGGTGGCTTCCGAGATCTTTCCGGAGAACCGCAACTCAGGAGAGCATTTTCCCACATCTCGGAAAGCCTGCCCCAGCACCGAGGGCTGGTGCAGAGCTCAGGGCAGCCCCCTGCTCCGGAGCAGGCACGGATCCTGCCCCTGCCTGCTCTGGCTCCTGCTAGCAGCATCTCATCCCAGCGACCCCTTCCCTGGGACTTGGCCCAGCCCTGAGCTCCTGTCTCACTCCCATCCATCCCTCCCTCCGTGCCGGGGCAGAGGTGCTGGAGGGACGCACGTGGCAGTATGGCAAGCAGGTCCGGATCTGGCCGCCTCCCCGTGCACAGGCTGGGCTGCAGCCAGGGACGGTGCAGGCTGCTTCCCCCCGCCAGACTTCTCCTGGTCCTCCAGCTCCCCGCGGACACTCGGTTCCTCCTGCCTCTGCCCGCTCGGGCTCCTCGGCTCCTGACAACGACAAACCTCTGCCATGTCTCCCACTCTCTTCCAGGCCGTGACATGTTTGTCTGGAGGGCATGAAGAAATGATGCTGACACAGTGGCGAAGAGTCCCAGATGGGAGCGTGCCATCCAATCTGACTGCCGGAGCCCTAGGCTTGACCTTGGCAGGGAGATGTGGAGCGCTGACAACTTCCCGTGCCAGCACCCCTCCAAGAGGTGGGTTCCCGAAGATGACAAGGCTGGGCGACCAGGCTGATGTCCATATCCACTCCCAGACTCCTTTTGCTGTGTACATCAGATGGAGAGCACCGTGCCCAGCAGGAGCCTGCGAGGACACGGTGGCGTTACGTGCAGTGATGCCACCTGCCCTCCGAGCAGCTCCGCGCACACCTCCACACTGCCGGCTGCGCCGCAGGACACGGTCCTGCTAACCTGTGCCAGCACAAAACCCGTGTACAGCCGTGTCAGCGCACACGGCGCTCAGCAGCATCAACAGCTGCAGATTTGCCTTGGCTTGTAAACGCGCTTCTCCCTGACAGGGCTGACGGTGCGATCGCTCTGCCCCGTGCTGCAAGCTCCTGCCTCGCCAGCTGCAATTCAAAGAGATTCCTGCTGGGCAGAATGGTATCATAACCAAGCAGGAGTCAATCCAGTTTGGCACGTGCCCGATTGCCGGCAGCGGTGCCAGAACAGCTTTCCCATAGCCAGCAGCCTTTGGGGTCAGCCAAGCATGGCACCTGTGCACCGTGCTGCGGTTTTGGGGACAGACGGGGGTCCACGGGTCTTCCTGCAGCCCGGAGCCCGCAGCGGCTCCTTGGTGCCACCCAGGGCAGCACATGGGGCAGGATCCCCATGCTGGCAATAGCGGAAATTTCACCTGAAGTAGGCCAGTACCCCTTGGTGTGCTTCCCTGCTGCTCTGTGCTGCGTAGTTCAGACACCGAGTGGTTTCCTGGGTCCGCCCCGCTGGGCTGCAGGGGGATCCCGGGGTGCTGGGAATTGGGGGAGGGGTGACTGCTGGAAAAGCAGATCTCTACAAGTACCATTTCCTTGGGAAATCAGAGTAAAGGGAAAAAATAACCGTAAGCTAACTAATTCCTATTAGAAATGAGCTTCTCTTGCTCTCCTCATCTCCTGCGAGCGTTCTTGATTAGCTAATAAATGATTAATCGTGCCAAGAAAAGCTGGCTCCTTCGTTTCCTGCTTCCATCCACCAGCTGTCTCCAGGGGATTTCAAATGTCACGGGCAGATGAAACGGCCTCCCCAGGACCCCACGAGTCCCTCACCGGCCGAATCGCCCAGGAGGAGAGGCTGCAGCCCAGCCCTGGTCCAGGAGCGTGCGCCCCATCCCTCCCTCTGCACCTTCATCCTCTACCCTAACACCTGCAAGCGCATCCTCTGCCTCCTCTAAACGCTCTGTAATTTACCTAAGAGGAAACCACATGCATTGGTGCCACAGAAACCAGCAGGCACGTCTCTGGAATCCGTCGCTCCTGACAAGTACTCTATTTTAATGCTCCTAACAGCAATTTTTATTCTAACAGTATGTGAAGGCACTTAGATTTCTATGCAGTTTTTACTTTTTAATCTCATATACTTCTTGCTGGTGTCAAAGTGTCACCATTTAATAGTCTTACTGGAAAAAAGAGTGTTTCAGATCTTGTTCTATAGTCCACATTGTGAATACATTAGAGAACCACTGAATGATTTAAGAGGAATTTTTATACCTCTGAACATGGAGGGAAGGCTAACGTGGGAGTGCACGAGGGGCCCAGCCTCATCACTAGCTGCTAAAAAGCTGGGCAGTATTTTCTGCTTCGGGCTCCCCTAAGGCAGCGGGGTTTCCGGAGGGGAAAAGCGCTGCTGGCACCTCCTGTCCCCCCCCAGAAACGCCCAGAGGTGCTGCCTCGCGTGGGGCACACCAATTTAACTCTCCCAAGCAATTTTTCCCCTGATGAGTATTTCATTTCACGGGCACTTAACACCAGGAAAGCCAATACCCGGTGCCGGAGGTTAGGGTGCCGCAAGGAAAGCACACTCTGCCAGTGAAGCGAGGCCAGTTACTATCAGAGTTTCCCCAGGCAGTACGCAGAGCAATTCCCTGTGGATAACGGGACGTCCCCGCCAGCGGCGGGCAGGCGCAGGCACGGGATGCCGAGTGTCACCCGTTTCTGGCCGGCGTTGGTTGCACCGCTGCAGGAGCAGGGTCCAGCGATGCTGCTTTCGGTCCCCGCGCCGTGTCACCCGGCAGCCTTCCTGCCCCAGCACCTCCCAGGTCCCGGGGACGCACATCTCAGGGTGCTTTAAAAGAGGCTCCCAAGGCACCTCTGATAACGAGAAGAGGAGACGGCAACATGGTCTCTGTGAGATCAAAGCACTCCCTCCCCAGCTGCACATGCCCTCAGCAATGTAATCATCCTGACAACCCCATCAATATGTATTCCAGCTCCACCAGTTCCACCCAATTAGTTCACTAATCTCTCCCCGCCCAGGCACCACGCAATGGCTGGGTGAAAACGCAGACCGCAGCCTCCACCGCTCCAGAGCCGGCGGCAGCCCCTGTGCTGGGACCGTGCTCCCACCACTGCGGGGACAGGGCTGGGGCGGCAGGGAAGCCAGGCATCATCACCATCATCATCATTTTCATCATCATGTTGTTGTTGTTATTATTATTATTATTATTGGTAGTAGTAAAGTCCATTTGCAGTTTATTCACCTCGCAGGATTCTGTACGCAACCCGCTGAGGGCTGGCGTGCTCGGTGGGACTCTGACTTTGGGGATTTTCGTATTGGTTCAGGCCTTACCCAGGGTTTTGCATCCTCTCCCTCCAGACACATCAGTAGGATTTGCAGACATTGCCCGCCAGCACAGGCCAGACCAGCGCAGCACCCAGCCGGGCTGTCCCAGAGAGCAATTCCCAGCTTCCCATGGTCTCCACCTGGGATGCGGGGCTGAACCCCAAATGCACGGCAGGGCCCGGGGAGCCCCCGATGCCTGTCCGATGGCTGAGCAGGGCTGCCAGCGCCTCAGCCAGCCCTTTCCTGCCACCAAGGACTGTGCCGGGGGGAAACGCAGCCCAGAGCCCGCATCCCGCTGCCGGCACCCTGGAATGACTCCATGGCAGTGGCAAGTGGTGGCTTCCTCATCCGTCTCTCCCCCAAAGCCCCGGGGGAGCGTGCGCCGCGCTCGCTCCCCATCCAAGGCACCAGTAACTCCCGGTGCTTCTGCAGGGCTCCGTCCTCCTCCTGCTGCGGAGGGAGGGCTGTCACCCCAGGGTCTGGAGCACTGACTGCCAAAAGAAGGAGGAGGCAGAATAAAGCCCATGCCTTTCGCCAGGGGATTTACAAGGCATCGTTTGCTACAAGTTAGCTTTGGCTGCCATAATGATCCAGCCCCTGAGATTACCTGTCAAGCCTCTGTGAATTTTAAATAAAAGGTAAAAGGGTTTAACTTGAACACGACACCTCTGTGCATACAGAAATAGCTCAGCTCCTGCTTTCCTACAGAGGCAGGTACGCTCCAGACCCCGGATCGACACCGAGCAAAGCTACAAATCAAGGGCCAGACGTGATTGCAAACATATTCTTCGCTCTTTCCTTTCTTCTGCTACAAAGGAGATTGGAGGCACACATGGGCTTTGCTTACATCTCATTTCAAACAAAATATACACGCATAAATAACGCTGGCTGACAGCTCGCAGGCTTTCTGATCGCGCTGCGGAGGAAGACGCCTGATTAGCAGCACTTCTGCGGCGACAGCCCCTCCGGACCTGCATGGGGCTGATCGCCCCCGGCCGGGCGCGGGGCGGCAGGGGCGAGGGGGCCGCCCGTGCAGGGGGACGGTGCTCCCGGGGCCTCCCGAGGGCTCTGCTGCCGTCGCCCCGTCCCCAAACCAGCCCCTGCCCGTGCGAGGCTCGGCCGCCCTGGCAAAAGGAGGGCGAGGAGCAGCGCTGGCGCTCGGATGGTCCGGCTCTGGGGAGAGGGATCGTGTCTTTCAATGACACAACGCTGCCTCTGGCAGCTTCCTCCATCTCAAATCCCACTGGAAAATGCTGGGTCTGGGTTTTTAACACGCAACATGCAGAACTCTGTACCCATAGGAACCTGCACCCGAGGATGTGTGCGAGAAATCTAGTTTAAAAAAAGCAAAATATCTTCTAGATCCAATGAAGACTGCGCAGTTTGTTGCCTATACCCTTTTCCACTGCCAAAACTTGGCAATGTCACTGAAAACCAGTAGCATTTTCAAAAAAAAAAAAACAAAACAACTAAAAACCCAGGCAGAATATCCTAGTCAAGCGGTAACACAACTAAAGCAGACTGGCAAACATTTTACGGTGTTATTACATAAAAAATCCGTGACAAAAATTTCCCCAGATCCCCCAGTGAAGTCTGCAGCGCACAGGTGAAGCGCGTGCGGATCACAAAGCCGTCGTGCAGCACACAGCTGGCCTTGCCCTTCAAACCGAGGTGGCTTTGGGTACAATTCCACCCCAAATGTATCTCCCCATCAAAGCGGTCATCGCCAACAGGGACACCGAGAACACAACGTCCACGTTGGGGTGGCTTTCATTATTTTCAGAATGGATCTCTTCCTAGCTAGAATGATTTTGTCTTTTTCGTCTTTAGAGCACGTTGAGGTCCTGCCCACCTAAAGGGGCACAAGCAGCATCAATGCACCGGGGCCGCCGCAGCAGGAGAGAGCCAGGACCATGGGAACCCCCCGCGACCGGAGCTGCTGCCCTGTAGGGAGGGTTTTCCGTACGGAAACTATCCAAAGGCCAGATGTGGCCGCTTCTTGGTGAAGCCAGCACTGCACATCCCTTACGGGGGACAACTTTGGGGTCTGGAGCAATCACAAAGCACTGCCGGCAGTGTGCAGAGGCAAAGCGAAAGCTTTTTTTTCCTCTAAACACACTCCGGGAAAGAGATATATTATTGCAGCTGGAGTTGCCCCAAAACTTAAATAATTGCAGCCCCAGGCACATGCTCAGCCTGCGCCATCTGACTTTGGCAGAACGATAATGAACCGAAAGCAGGGTCTGGCGGTGAATCGTGCCGGCAGCCGCAGCCCGGCTCACACTGACGGAGCGCCTTTGGGAGCCCCGGTCCCCGGGGTACCGGCTACCGGGGGGGCTGCCACAAGAGCAACTGCGCGGCGATGCTTGGCCTCTGCATCGCGAGCGCCAGCAAAGCAGCTTACCGAGCGCGATGGAGATGGGGGAAGGAGCTGCCAGCCCCGTGCTCCTCTCCGGAGCGATGCTCACCCCAGGGTGGAGAAGCACATTTGCATTTCCCTGTATTAATGCAGGCATCCAACTGGAAGATGTAGATGTCTTTTTAATGCACCTACGTTTGAAGCCTGAATACATAATCTCTCTATTACATGTATACTTTACACATATATGGGCATACAGAAATAGTGATTTATGCAGCGGTATTATATATGCAGAGGCTTGGGATCCCGTTGCACAGTGGGCAACGATTTTGGTTTTCCATAGCTATTTATTTGCGTAGCAGCGACTGCAGATGATTAATAGAGAGCGCTGCGGTCAGGGCGAGCCCACTGCTGAAATACAGCCCCGCTTCCAGAAGCAGCCGCAGCATTAATTATTAACTCCGTACAGGAGATTTGCCACTCTCCCAGCACCAGACGCTAAAATAGTTTCCTACATAAAAGAGCATTAAGTGAAAGCTTGGGTAAAGCCGATCGCTCGGCAAAGCGACGTCCCGCTTTCAAGACCTATTGCTCGGCAGGAAAATTTACAATCCTTTAATTCCATTTACAAGGCGGCAACACAAAAGGGAGCTGGAGACGGAGGCTGGAAGCTGAGAGACCGAAGGGGAAGAATAAAATAAACAGGAGTCCAAGGGAGCCAGGATCAGGCCCCCCCCTCTGAAATTCAGCCGCTCATTAAATTCCAGCCGGGATTAGAGGCAGGAAAGCACCGGGCAAAGATTTCACTATTGTACAATGGGAGGTATATTAAGTTATATAGGTTCCATCTTGTCCCTATTCATGACTAACTGTGTTGTATATATCCGAGCAGCTAAGCGTAATTTGCTTATAAATAATTGACTTCTTGGCGATTAAAATCTCTTGAGGGTCTCTCGGTTTATTCACAACAAGCCGCCTCGGCCTGCCGTGCAAATTAGGCCTTTCAAACCTGTCTCATCTCCAACAGAAATGTTATGAAGAGTGATTTTTTTATCCCCTGTAATAACCTTCAACTAACCTTTAAACTGAAGTGAATAATTTAAATCTTATTTTCATATCAATGGGGGAGTCAAGCCAAGCAATTATCTTTTATCTGTATACTCTGTCGTCAGAGCAAGGCATAATAAAGTTTTCCCAAGTGGGCAGAGCGAAGCAGCGAGAGGAGGAGAGAGCGGGAGCGCGATGGGATCTGAAGACATTAATGCAACGATGAATTATTCAGTAATGAGTACAAGATCTGCCATAAAAGATCCGCCAGCACCCGGTGCATGCCACAAATTGCCGGATGGTCGGTGCAATTAGTGCCGGTGTGGGTGCAGCCCTGCCCGGTGGGTGGCCGGCACCTCCCTGCCCGGGGGAGGCTGGACCACGCACCCCCACCGGGATGATGGAGAAAAAAAGAGGGGAAAGGAAAAAAATCTCCCCCCCCCAGCAAAGCTGTTGGGGCTGAAGTTCCCCACCGTGCTCATTAAAATTCTGCCGTGCGCGTTGCTCCCCGAGTCCCGTTGGACCGTCCATGATCTTTTTTTTATTAATTCATAAAATATCGCACCCGTGATTGAGGCCGCTGATTACAGGAGCAGACAAACACGAGAGCTGGTGAAATATTGCATGTTTCCTACCCAGCCTCCGCGAGTGAAAACACGGCCGTCGTATGAAATATTAATCCCTTCCCTTGGCCAGGGGCAGAGAGGAGCGGGACGGGCAGCCGGCGTCAGCAGAGAGGGGCTGGCGAGCTGTCCGAGAGTGGGGAGAAGCCAGGGAAAAAAGAAAATCGTTATTAAACTACTGCATTGAGTGTCCTTGCTAAATTGCCTGATGACATATTCCTCTTTTCAGGCTTAAAGGTGACTTTAACCCGCTGCTGTGGCCGCGATTCCCCATTTCTGCCCCCAAAGTTTAAGGTCTCTGAATTCCCCGGACATCGTCTGTAAAGATGACGCTGGCGCCCATCTCCAGCCACACCTCTGCTTCCCAGGGGACCTGACTTCACGTCACAAAATCCGGAGGCAGAAACGTGGATGGGGACCCTCCTTCCCGGCTCCTGCCCCACCTGGGCAAGCCAAACCCAGCACATCCTCCCCGGCACCGGGCAAACGCTCGCGTTCCAGCAGGGAAGCGGGCTGTGAGGGTTGTCGTCTCTGGGTTTGCCACCCACCGCTGGTGGAGGGCTGGGAAATGACGGGCAACTTGGGAAAAACCCAGAGGGTGACAGCCCGGGTGCTTGCTGCACAAAACAAGGACCTCGGGCAATAAAAAGCGATATAAGAGAGCGCCGGATTAGATGTCAGGGCAGCTCTGGCACTAAGCGTTAAATATCTTCATGTAATCTTTCCACTTAAACCAATGATTAAACAGATTTAGCAGATGATTAAACAAATAAAGATTAATGAAACAAGCAAAGTAATCAAATCTTTATGGGGGAATAAATACATGATTCAAAACAATATTAGGACAAATTGTCTAAAACTAATAGTGAATGTGTTGCTTTTGTCTAAACAGCATTTGTTATGTTCTCACTTAGTTGCAATCAAAATATTTGCTCAAACCAGGATGGACCTGAAAATCTAAAACACTATCGAGGATTAAAAAAAAAAAAAAAAGAACGTTTTGCGGGATCCGCTGTCCTCCTGGGCCGAGCCGGCAGCCCCTGCCCACCCCGTGGGTGTCCGAGGGGCTGCGGGAGTGACCCCAGGGAGAGCCGGGCTGAGGGCGGGTGCAGCAGGAGCACCCCGGGATGGCCCCAGGGGACCGCGAGGGATGGGACAGCCGGAGCAGGGCCAAAGGGAGCCTGGCACGGGCTCCAGTCCAGCAGCTGCTCCTGCCAATCCCCCTCTAATTAGTTTTATGGGAACTCAAGGGTTTGCTTTCATATATAAGCAGCAGCGGTGGATTTTAGAGCTGTAAGTCTTTTTCTTTCATCAATTTTGCATATAGAAAGATCGTGTTTGCTCTAAATACTTTTGTTTTTAAAGCCTCTTAAATTTTTGAAATGAAAATAACAAGGCGGGGGGGGGCAGAGAGACTTTTCCAGACAAACTGTCAGAAAGCTGCAGCCACCGAACAAACATAAACAGAGCTCCATCACCAGAGCAGTTAATTAAGAGGGGAAGGAAACGAGGTGCCTAACGCAGGGACGATTGCCCGTGTTGCTCGGGCTGCAGCACACGCGTACTGCAGGCGTGCACACGTATGCACCGTGCACACACGGCTGCAGCACCAGCAGGTTCTCCCCGGCCGTGGTCCCTGCTGGGACACCGCCCGGACGCCGTGCTCCGGGCACGGGGCATCCCCGCGTGGATGTCTGCATTGCCCGGCGTTTGCCTCATCATTCGGATGATGCTCTTAGACAAAACGACCCGATTCAGCATCATGGGATAGAGCTGAATGGTTTCACTTATGCTTCTAAACCCCACCTACACTGGGGAAAGATGGGGTGGACACTTAACACTAATGCAAGTCCCTGTTTCCAAAAATAGCGTAACGATGCACTGGGGAGTTCAGCGCATTCTGGTGCGAGATCAGATCCCTCCCTTCAGGCCAGACCCGCAGTGAAGCGCAGAAGCAGCTTCACGTCGCATCCCTTTGGCCTCATGAGACGGCGGTGCGCACCCCTGCTTCTGGGGTCCCCCCAGCCTGCCCTCCCGCCTGCCCTGCCCTAAGCGCGACGGCAAAGGGCTGAAGGGGAAGAAACCCCCTCAACCCACCCACCCAGCCTGCCGCAGGGATGCTCAGCCTGGCTCCAGCGATGGGCTCAGTGACGGCCGCCCTCGCTCCAGCACGGCTGCTCCACGCGGCCAGGAGCCACCCGATGGCCCTTCCCCGAGGACGAGGCCACGCGCAGCCCCTGCTAGGGACGTGCCTTCCAGCTGCAGTGCTGCTACCGCTCGTCCACCGCCTCCGGGCTGCTTCTCTCCTTTGAATAAACTCCCGGTTCTTCGCCACACGGGGTACGCCTGTGAACAGGGAACGTGAACACCTTCCATGTTGGTTTCCCAGGTTTCTGGTCCCGGCTGAGCCTGTGCCGCTGCTCTGGCTGCCTCAAACACCCCAACACGCAGGGGCGGCAGCTGGGGAGCCAGGACCGGAGCAGCAGCAGCAGCAGTGAAGCATCCTCCCCTCCTGCCCACGTAGCGTGCCCGGCTCCTGCAAGCTCCTTAGTGCCGCTGCTGCTCGTGCCGGTGCCTCGCCGGGAAGGCATTTTCTGCTGCAAAGAGCCTGGGACTGTCACAGCCATCACACACACTCCTGGGACAGCGTTGGAAATGCTGCTGCAATAACGGAGTTTATTATTGCTGTTGACTTGGAAAATAAACATCTCGCACTACTCGCAACGTTTCCCTTCTCACACCTGGCATTAATGGTAACAGCAAAACCACCCGCCACCAATTCAGCCCCCAGTACAAGGCAACAGGGCACGGCGATGGGACCCGTCCTCTCTGCAGGACACCTTAGGATCCGAAGGGATGCAGCTGAACAGAGCCAAGAAGGGACTGAGCTCTTCCAGACTCCAGGCAAGCCGGCCATCCACCATGCGCAGGAATCGTGCTGTCAGGCCAACAGCTCCCAGGGGCTTTCGGTTGCCCATGCGGCTCCCGAATGAGCACATGGGTGTGAGCCATGCTCCACGTCAGCTGGTGCCACACGCCTGTCCCTGCCTACCACCATCGCTGGCTTCCTCCTAAAACACAGCAAGCATCACCATTGTGCTCTGCAGGAACGGCCACTAAAGAGCCCAAGTGTCTCTTTTCTCCTGTCTCCAGCTGAAAACAAAGTCAAGAGGAGTCAAACGGAGCAGAGAGCTCTTGTTCCACCACCAGACACCTCTTTCGCCATCACGCCGTACCCAGCCATGAGGTTTCTGTGGCTGCACCACAAGCTCCTTCGGTGGCGAGCTGGCAAGGGAGATGCCAGAAAACCTCTGAGCACGGATGGTGGCCGTGGTGTTCAGCTTCTACTGAGGGAGCAAAAACCCTCGTCAGTCAGCTGCAAATCTACACTTGACCTACACACCCCCCTGCAGGGCCCTCCTCCAGAAGACGCCAGTGCAGGCGGCTGCCCTTGGAGCTGGTGGCTGCTGGGCTGTGCCTCAGATGCTGACAGCAGCCTTGACCTTGCCGTGCCAGGAATGAAGAGCCGAATCCGAAGGGCTGGAGGGGAGGACGAGGCAGCAGCAGGGCAGCTTGCTCCAGTGCAATCCACTGCCCGCCACGTGCCGTGCATCGCATGGCCCAGCCTGCCCGTCCTCGTCCCCTGCAACGCTGCCCCTGGTGCACGGCGAGTCTGCCACCAGCCAGACCTGCACCAGCCGCCGCGCCAGCGTGGCCAGCACTGCGCAGCGCCTCTTGCTCCCGATGCTGTCCCCCTGTCCTCCTGTCCCTCTGTCCCCCCCAGCTGGGATGGAGAAACCCCAGGGCAACCTGCTGCGGGGCACAAGCAGCAGCTCCCGCGGGACATGCCTGCCCTGACCCCTCGCCATCCCCCACGGCACGGCGAGGGCAGGACCCGGTGCTGGACGGCATCGTTACAGGGGGGGAAATAACGAGTTTGGCATTGGCGCTGCTCCCTGCAGCCCCCAGCCGAGCCCCCGTCCCCATCCCTCGTGGGCCGGGGAGTCCCCGCAGCCCCCGGTGCGCCCGGCGTCGGTTCAAGCCCCACATTGACCTTCCCGTTTAGTCGCCGCCACTGCTCTGCTTCGGCACAAAGTGGAGATTTGCATTCTGCAGCTGCAGCAAGAGAATCCAGCGAGTCCATGACATGAATTACAAGTCTCCCTCCCCCAAGGAAAGGCTGGAGCCAGCTCAGCATCCCTCCTCTCCACCCCCCCTTTTTTNCCTCCCACCCCCCCCCCCCCCGCCTTTTTTTTTTTTGGAGACTCATTACTATATTGTGGATATTCTCCACTAAAGGGCATCTCTTTGAATGCATTTGCTTTTTTATTAATGTGTGCTAAGACAAGTCAAGCCTGATTATCATGAAGACAATTGCTGAATTCCCTCCTGGAGAAATCTCATCTAGACTGTGTAGGCGTTTTAATTTCAGAGACCCATTAATTGGCACAATTGCTTAAGCAGCTGCTTTCCGTGTCATTTTAGGACCACTTTATGAAAAACAGAGCTAAAAAAAAAAAAAAAAAAAAAAAGAATATAACAGGCCAGAGCTTTCTACATGGTAACATAATTAATGCAAGGAGCTTCCTTTGAGCAGCAAAGCAACAAAAAGCCATCCTGCTACCAAAATATGGGCACCCTGCTCCGGCTGCGTGTGGGGAGCACTCGGCTCCCGTGTGTCCCCGCTGAGCACCCACGGCCCTTTTGGAATCGGGCTGGGCACCTTGCTGATACCGTCACTGGCACCTCGTTATCCCGGCACTTTCTGGAAAATACAAGAATAAGTAAAAAGGGAAGGAAAAGGCACCCGGCAGAAACCAGCCCAACGTGCATCCCGTGATGGGCTGCGAACCGAGGGGCTCCGAGCAGCCGCTCACCGGCACTGCGGATGCCCGGGGAGGCGGAGGGGGCTCGGGGGTCCCTCGCTTCGGTGGTGGCTTCGCCTGCACCTCGGGGGGTGATGGGGGAGAGCACCTTGAGCGAGTGGGTGGGGGAAGCGCGGGGTCCGGGGGCTCCGACGGCCCAGACCCAGCTCCAGGAGCAAACTCGGATGCTCAGAACGATGCTCGCATGGGCCCTCCCGGGCAAATCCATCTGCCCCCAGCCCCAGGGTCTCTCCCAGCCCTGAGGGGCCGGGGCGGCACGGGGGCTGGTGGCCAGGCGGTGGGGGGGTCTCGAGCTGGGGGACAGCTCGGGCACAGCGCCGAGCACCTGGGGGGATCTCAGCCTCCCTCGAGGTCCCTCTCCCCCGGGTGCTACCCTGCGTGCACCCTGCACGGCGTGAAACGCACGGCCACACAATTGCCAGCGTTGCAGCCGGCACACGCAGGCTTTCCACGGCAGAGCTGAGTTCCCAGAATTAGGTTAATTATTGAATTAATAAAGAACAAATTCTTCACTCCAGGAGAAGTGGCCAGACAGAGTTCTGTGCTAGTCTTTGCTACAGGCAAAAATATACATTCCCATTTATTAATAAATAAAGCCATATCAATGCCCTAAATTATCAGTGGAATATATTTGCTAACCCAAAGCAATAGTAGGAACAATTACTTATTAATAAAGCAATAGCTAAATCTAATTACATCCCCATCAGATCCTGCAAGTAATAAAACCACAGTTGCCTTCCAGAGCCGAGGGACCTCCTGACCTCAAATCAAAGTTTAAACCATCCATCAGCTTCCAATACATTCACAGCACATCCAGCAATTACCATCACCTCCGCTCCGCTCCCCGGCAGGGGCAGGGGTCACCCCATGCACTGCATGGCTGTAAGCTAGAACAGAGCCTTAGAAATCTCATTATCCTGTTAACCATACATTTATCTGACAAGATAAAAGAGACTAGGTGACCAAGCTATCATTAAAGATTAATAGAAAGTATAAAAAATTCAGCTGCAACCAGCATTACTGTTTAGTGCCTGTGATAGGCCTGACAGGATTATTAATCAGGCAGCCAAAAAGATTTAGGTCTTTGCTCTTGGTTTTTCGTTTTAAGTCCTTAGTCTCCCCCCCGCCACAGAAAGCCCAGGTCAGGGAGGACGACGGCTAATTGGTTCTGCGGGGTTTGGACGGTAACGACTCAGACCAATTATAAAATCACCAGGCGTTGAGGTGACAACAACGCGCGGAACCTGCTGCAGCCGGGATGCCCGAGCGAGGGCTGGGGCTGTTTATCGCAGCGGCTCCTCTCCGCGCTGGGCTATTAATAAATTGTACAGATCAATGCCTGGATTAATTTTAATAGAGGGCTACAAGGATCACGCAAGTCCCAGGGTGATTTTCCCCTCATTCTTAATTCCGTTTAAGTTTAACATGAAAGATTCCCAGGTAACACCTACACAGGAAGAAACGAGATTTCCCTGTTTTGGAGTCTTAAGTATTCTTTTTATTCTGCTTTGCTTTTTCCCTTTTGATCATAAATCAATGTCCTTCCACCGCTTTCCCGGGAAGCCGGGCTCGCAGGCAGGCTGTGCAGCACTGCCCTCCATTTCTCCACCTGTGAGGAAGAAAAACCAATAAATTAGGAAAGGCGCTTTCTAAAATACTGTGTGGAAAGGGGGAGCCCAGGCGGCTCGGGGGGTCCCGGGCACCCCCACAGCCCTGCTGCCGGTGGCTCTGCGGGCTCTTCTCCTCCCTCTCCTGCAGGGCCCCACAGCCTGCTTTGCTCTTCCTCCGAATACACGTTTTAGAACAAGAAATCTTACTGAAGGCATCATCAGCCTTTGTTGGTGCACCTCCAGAAAGCATTTGCATCCTTTTAGAAGCAACTTTTATTTTCTCGCAAGAAAATATTCCAGCGTGAGCTCGGGATGGTTCAAACCAGCACAAGCGTGTCCATCCGTTTCCACAAAAACGGAACAAACCAGAGAAATATACTGCGAACACCAGCTTCCCATGGGAATCATCTGCCTTAAAAACAACCGAAAAAACAACTTTTCCTTGAAAAAAGTGCAAACCAACCCCCGGAGGCCCTGGCTGGGGCTCTGGGCAGTCCTCTCCGTGCGTGGCTTCTCATCTCTGCTTCCCCCAGCAAAGCCCCGGCCGGCCCCACGCCGACCACGCTGCCCCCGCTGCGCTGCGCCCCAGGAAAGGCTCCAAGCGAGAGGCAAACGCAGCAGGTAAACACGGAGGCGTGTGAGACAGCCCAGGGACGGCTGGGAAAGCTATCTGCATAACCACGGTGTTTTACATCCCCAGTATCACATGTAATCCTTTACAAGGAGCATTATCTGCTGCAAAATCACATTTAAAAGCATTTCCCCCCATGAATTACCATGCTTTCAATCAATTCAGTCCATTGTTTGAGATCCTGCAGTTGGGCAATTAATCATCAAACATAATTGAAATTATGCAAAGAACAAACTGGTCTCGCAGAGATGCTCAGGGAGGTTTGCTGACGAGGAATGGGGGTGACGGTGACCAGGGTGTACCGGAGGGACCTGCCACCCGCACGGCGGGACAGCAGCCAGGGCGCCATGCATGCCAGCTCCTTCAGCTGAGGACCCCCTCGCCTGCACCCGCTGCAGCACCAGAGCAAGCTCCCAAAAAAAGCTTCTTCTAAGCCTTTAAAACCCCAGGAAGGGAGCGAGGCTTCAGCTCCTGGTGACCTGGCCGCAAGGCTGCTGGCCCTGCTCCCCAGCAAACGGTGCTTTAGCAAAAAACCCTCCCGTGCTCTCGCATCTTCCAGAAAAAGTGAAGGAAAGCCCTGTCCAGGGGAAAGCCGCGTGCTGCCTCAGCGCGAAGCCCACAAAGCTCCCCCATCAGCTCCATCCTATCTCCCCGGGTACGTGCCCGTCGGAGGCTATCCCAGGTCAGCGATCCGGTGGAGGACAGCACGCAGAAGAGAAGCCGGGACACGTACCAGGAGCCGTACCCCGTACCTTACACCCGTTCTCGCTATCAGAGGAAGCGTTGTGGTTAAACAGACTTCTGGCCTGACCCATGCCGCTGGGTACCGCGCTCAAAACTGCACGCAGGGACAAAAATAATCCGGGGGGAAGCCAAGCAGTGTGTCCCGTAACAACATGAACAGCCACGTGTCTCAGTTTGCATGGTTTAAAATAAATTTAAGAGATGTTTCAACACTTCGCTGCTGCTATTCTGGGGGTGGCGTTTGGAGTCGATACTCCGTCTGCTAATTGACAGATCCAGCTCATGATCCAAGAAACACGAGTGTTGTCATCTCGTGAAGCTGGGGCTTTCTCTTGCTTATCTGCGGCAGGACAACTGTCACCGTGCCACTGAGCGCGTTCACAGCATCCCCTCCGAGCACCCCTGCCCTCTGTGCCGGCCCCGTTCCCAGCTCCCCGTGACAGATGCTGGGGGGCTTCTCGCCCAGGCAGGACTGATCTTCTCTGGGAGGGAGCCGGCTCGCCGAGCAAGACACTGGTGACACCACTTGTGTAAGGCAGATAACCTTCATCTCCTGCCAGCGACCTCCCCTGACCGCCGGCTCCCACCGCCAGCGCTGGAGGAGCAGCTCCTTTGAGGAGCCTTGGTCGCACGCCCATGCTGGCGCACACTGGGGCCAGCGTGGGGAGATTTTCAGGAGTTTTCCGACAGAATGGCTCCTGCAAGCTTCACACCGCTTCCTGCCTGCAAGAACAGGCCATGCAGGCAAACGGGGAAGAGGGCTCTGATTTGCATAAGCCTTTGCAATCAAAAGCCAAAGATGGTGGCGTCGCCCTTTGAGCCAGGATGCTAAAAAGCCTCTGAGAAGCCTGGTTTTGCATCCGTCCAGGAACTGCTGTGTAGTTGCTGCTGAAACCAAAATAAATCAATTCCAGTTCTGCAGGACAAGTACGGGTAGCGCGAGCTGGTTAATCCCCATCTGCAGGAAGGTAGAACTTGGCTTCACAGCATCTTTGAAGCCCGCAAGAGAGAGATAAAAGAGAAATGCTAAAGCTTTGCAAAAGCGAGCAGAAAGGGGGATGGCGAGAAGCCGGCCACGCAGCCAAGCCGGTGCTTTGCCGGTGTCGTGGTTTGGCAGAGCTCACATCTTCTGTGCCTCTGACAAGCCTGGGATGAAAGTGAAACCTCCAGCACGGTGCATGTCCCCCGTGCTTCAGCGAGCAAAGACCAAGAGTTTCTCCTGACTCGAAGGCCACGCATCAATGCAATCAGGTTTGCTCAACACTTTTGGGCAAAAAATGGCACGCCTTTGAAACACTGCTTCAGATTTGTAACATAGCATGCAGTCAGGCAAGACTCACATGAGTCTGAAGGGTTCGGCAGGGGGACTTCATCTCACGGAAGAGGAAAAGCAAATCCAGATTGATAGAAAGTTCAGTGCATCTCAGAGGGGTCCAAACCACAAGGAAACAGATCTAAATTTCAAGCATTCCCAGGGTTTTGTGGTATCCCTACCCTGAGGGCTGGGTTGACCCTTTACAGAGATGAAAACCAGGTGCAAAAAGCTGTCATGAGGTGGGCTTGGGCTACAGTCTCAAAGCTTGTGGGTTTGCAGACGGAGGGTTTCATTTTGGGGACATCTAATTCTAAGTAAAGACGCGTGACTCTTGCTTAAAATATTCCACCACATCCCATGGAGCCATTTATCCCGATCTGGATAGGAGTACAATGTTGTGGCTGCCGTTAACACATTGACGTTTACCATATGATCTCCCCCAGCCTCGCCGTGGTGTCTTGTAGATGCTGCCGCTCTCCTTGGAAGCTCGATGCATCTGGCAGAAGCTCTTCGTATGGCGGTGACTGGAAATGTTTGGAAGGAAAATCCATCCCTTTTCTGGGGAGGAAATGTCCAAAGTAGAGAGAAGATAAGGTTGAATTAATTATTTACCAACATTAGCTCATGGAAAGCTTCCCTAGGAACCCACCGAGACCAGCGGGCTCCCATCTTTTATCTGTTTAGCAGGCTAAGATGGAAGAAAAGCGAGGGGGGGGGGGGGAAGAGCTTAAGGACGGGGTCTNTGGAAAGCTTCCCTAGGAACCCACCGAGACCAGCGGGCTCCCATCTTTTATCTGTTTAGCAGGCTAAGATGGAAGAAAAGCGGGGGGGGGGGGGCGAAGAGCTTAATGACGGTGTCTGTTGATCATCAACGCGAGAAAAATGAATTGCTTCCCTGAACCTGAAAAATATCAAACTGCATAAATAAATCTATTTAAATTATTAATAAACAAATTTACATTTGGAGCCTTAGCATGAGAATTAATTTCATTTCTTATGCTAAACTGGCCAGTACAGCTGATGACTCGAGAATTAAAAGACACAGAAATGAAGGAAAAATGAAGGTAGGGTGGTTTTGTAAGGAAAAAGATACAAAGTGGAAATTCTCAGCCCTAAACAAATCCAGCTTCCAGCAGCTGTAAAGTAAAAGCATGAGCAACAAAAAGGGTCTTTGTGTTGGAAGGTGTTTCAGGAATGATGGTCCCTCTCCATCTCGGATGCTGGTGCACACCCGGCGCATCTGCCCCTATCTCCGATGGCAGCAGCTCCTTGGAGGATGCCGAGGCCAGGATGTTCAGCGCCAGCTAATGCATGCTCACAATTATTAAAAATCAAATCTAAGCAAAACCCCAGATTGAAACGTCCTTCCCAGAAAACACCGTCCGTCCCCTCCACCCGCTGCCACCCCCCGCACCAAAGGGCCCCCGGCCACATCCCCCACGCCTGCCTGTCAAAGGCACTCGTGTGTAACACCAGCACATCAGCTGCCTGCTCCCAGGGAAATTAATTAGAAAGCGCTAATTTTAGGTAAAATATTCAACTACAGTGGCGGCAGGGCTGAAATCCTTGCTGGTTTTTGCCCTTTGTGAGTACTGACACCAGAAACGATGTCACAAATCAGGCAATGCCTCGGCGGTTGCCACAGAAGGGAAACTTTGGGCAGAAATGCTGGGGTTTCGGTGCACTTCCCCATCGCCCCAGTGCTCGTCAGACTGATGGGGCTTGGACGGTGGTGGTTTTGCAGCGCCAAGGCCAAGGCTGATGTCCCGGGGCACTGGCAACGTGTCAGCTCCTTCCCCCATAGTGCAGCCCCTGTGCAGCCGAAGGGCCTGAAAATGTGCCCCCCCTTCTGCCGCCTTCTCCTCGTTTCTTTCCATCTTCCCTCATTGGTCATGTTGCCCAGACCCCACTCGCTCTCGCTCCCCCCCGGACCAGCTCCGAGCTGTTCACATCCCTCCTGGGAAGCGGGACCTGGAGCCGGAGTGGTACCCGAGCTGTGCCCGCGCCCCCAGCCCCTCTGCCGCACAGCGTCCCCCATGCCAGCAGGGGACACAGGGACACGGGCAGCGTGCCCATGGCTATGGGCTCTGCTCTCTTCCAGCAGCAGGACTGCAAACACACATCCCAGATAGCGCAGCCCTTTTTCTTGTTGTTTATCCCGTTCTGCTGCGAACTGGCATTTGTGATAGATTGCATATAAAAACCTACTTATAAAACAATCTTTCCCTCAGCTGCCCTTTCGCTGGAGCCTGTCTGCAGTCTCTTCGCCGGGATGCATTGTTATTTCATGTGATGAGACATTCCAGAAAATGAAATAAAATAAAAATAGACATTTGGAGGGGCTTTTGTTTTGCTTTTTCACAGCTCCCCCCCAGTTTGACTCCTGTGAACACACTTGTCGAGTTGATTTGCTCACGCTGCCTCCTAAGCATGTCCTTGCACCGGAGACACTGCTCTTTTACATTCAGTTTCTCAGAATTAGAAGAAAAACTTGGCAAAGCAACAATAGGGGAAAAGAAATATGAATAATCTCAGAACAGAAGTTGCATTATGTGATGTGGTTGCCATGTGGTTAAGTCTGAGAGAGGATCATGCAAGCGCATTGTGGGAAAAATGATAACAGGCGAAACAATCCAGAGGAACGCTGAGGGTTTTGTAATACGAGGTTATAACGCAAACCCAGCGATACCGTGCCACGGCCTGGTGCCAAGTGATCTGTGAGAATCCACAATAGCCGGGTGGGTGAGCCGGGATGGGGACGAAGGGGGTTGTTGTCCGCCCTGCGTGGGACAGACAGAATTCGGGTACCTTTGGCCACGTGGCTTCACGATGTGGGAGTTTAAGGTGGGGGATGCCCCGCTGCTGGCAGTGCGTTTGCTCTGGGTACCAGTCCCAAACCTCACCAGCGGGGAAACCATCACACAAAGTCATGGCTTAAAGTACAAGACAGACCCACAGCAAAACTTCGAGCCGTGGGAGGCACCAATGGCTCTGGCACTTCCGAGGCAGCAGCCGGCAAAGCCTCACGGGCTCCCGGCACAGCTCGTTCGTGCTGGCTGCAGCAGGCCTTTCCCTGAAAAGCCTGAACGCACCCCGAAATCTCACTTTGCATCATCAAACAGATTGCCGTTCCACAGGTCACCCGCCGGAGCCATGGCTGTGTCAGACGTCTCAAGCACACACCGAAACAGCAGTGACCAGAGAAAGCCGCTGACACCCGTCCCCTGCCCCAGCCACGCTCCCACCGCGCCGGCCCCAGCCCCTTCCTGGGGTTTGCTCCGTACGAGAAGAGTCACCACCTTCACCGCCATCAGAAGGGCATTGGCCATCACGGGTTCATGACCGAGCTACAGGAGTTGTCGCCAAAACATCACCTTTGGGGAATGGCTGCAGAGAAAAGCCAGATTTCAGATAAACTGGGATTCAAATGGCTTGGGGGAAGTACTTGGGCACTATAAAAAAGCCATACTTTGTTCCCCAAGCTGTATAAGCTGTGCCGGGGAACTGTTGTTGGGGCAAAACTGACCCGTCCTCCTCTCACTTGCGTTGTCTTGGTATGAATGTGTGAGTGGGAGGAAAGTCAGCGCAGCCAGCTGAGCTACAGGAAATTCAGAAAGCATGGGGAAATACATGCATTAAAAAAAAAAAAGGCAAATTCTGTGAAATTATATCAGCATTGTGAATTCTGCTCTTTTATTTCAACAGAATTACGTAGCTTGCTTTTAGCCCGGATGGTGTAACGCTGGTCGGTGCAGCAACACGCAGAATGTGCCCTTTGGGGTGGCAAGTCACCGGAGCTGTGATTCACGCGGGTCTCACCCAGTTGTGGTCCTGCCTGCAGCAACACGCGAGCGAAAGCGAAGCGTGGGGCAAGAGGAGGAGGCAGACAGCGCTGCGACTCCTCCGGCTGCTTCCTTCCCAAGGCAGGGGAGGGTTTTGGGTTCCCACTCCGGAGGGTTTTGGGTTCCCACTCCCAACTAGTGCAGGCAGCTCCGGCCCCAGCTGGGCCCCCGCGGTGCAGCAGCCGGGGTGCAGCTCCGGGGTGCTGTGGGCAGGAGGGTGCTGCCGTCCCCCGCACCGTGCCAGCCGAGGGCCGAGCAGCACCCTCCTAAATCTGGAAGGCAAGGACTCGGCGGTAAATTAAACACGCTATGAAGAATTGGCAAAGCAGACCGCGCGCTGGCGCCTTGCTTTGTCTCGGAGTAATTTAGCAGGCTTTAATGAGAATTCATTCACATTATATTGTGAATAGCTGCTTTTATGGGAGACAAGAGGTGATGAACTAGTCGGAGCGGAGACGGCTGGCACAGATGCAACCATGCATCACCGCTCCCCGCTCCCCCTGGTGCCAGGGCTGCCGCAGAAGCACCCAAGGAAGACTGGTGATGAGCAGAGATGGAGCAGAGGGGAGGGCAAGAGCGGGCTCAGTGGCCACAGGGACCTCTCAACCCCCTCAGGGTCAGAGGAAAGGTGACGGGGTTGTTGGGATGTAGCTACAGGGCCAGGCATCCCACCGGTGATCCCGGCACTGCCACGATGCTCCGGGGGTGCAGGAGCGGGCAGGCTCCCCACGGACCAGCCCCGTTTCCCCCCGTCGCAGGGGTGCCCCCGCCTGCGGCAGGGACATGCTCGTAGCAGCGAGAAGGCTCGAAAGCATCGCATCCGCCGGAGCCACAGGGTCCCGGCGCGGGGGACGCCGGTGGCACCGTGCCTGCTGCTCTCCACCCGGCGAGGACAGAGCCCCGGGACAGCTCTGCTTCAAGAGCGACTGAATTCATACAATTAGAGACTGATGCGAGGCGGCGGGATTCAAAACCTTAATTTGGCCTGATTAAAGCTTAATGATTCCAGCTTAATGATTAAAGAAATGCCCCAATTTCCTCGTTCCAAACATGCCCCGCTGCCAAAACTCAGGTGGAGCGGACACGCATGGGGCTGCAGCTTGTAGAGACAACACGGAAAAAAATCAGGATTTCAATGGCTCGGGCCCAGCGAGAAGGATTCACGCAAACAGATGAGCCAGTTAGCTAACGAAAGGGAGAAATTAAAGTGTTTTAATGAGGATTTCAGGATGAATAACAACCTGGCGGACTCTCAAGCAGAAGAGGATTGCTGCGCGCAGTGATTTGAAGGGCAGCAGAGTCCGGGCTGGCGAGGGTGGGCTGCAGCCCCCCGCCCCGCAGCCCCCGCTTGCCCATCGCCCCCAGCCTCCAGCCAGGGTCACCAGCCGAGCGGGAATGCAGGGAAACGCTCCGGCTCTTCCCAAAAAGCACTTCAGCATGGCGCGAGGCAGCCTCCCTGGAGAAGCACAGGCAGAAAATAAAACTACCCATCTGCGCTCGAGCTCTGGACCCCATTAAATCGGCGATCGGCGGGGGGAGAGGGGGCAGCCTCAATTCACACAAGGTGCTCTCTTCATGAAAGCATCTTTTGATTATGTTATTGCAGCTATCAAAATATTGCAGAGTTCAGAGCATTCCTCAGGGATCCCTGAGCTCTTCAAAGACCAGAGGACCACGGCTGGGGAAAAAGAAGCCTTTAATTATGTCGGCTTCCACGCTTGTTTCTGCGGTGGAGTTCCTTAAAAAAAAAATGGGTTTAATGAGAAGAAACACGTATGGCTTCATTGTTCAAACACAGAAAAATAAAGCCGATTTTTTTTCTTTTTTTTAATAGATGTGTAAGTTTCTTTTGGGCCCTACGGTATCATCCAGGACTGCATACCGAGGGGCTCTGGAGCACAGACACTGCGCACTGTGTAAATCAAAGCCTGGCTGCGGAGCTGCCCTCCCCTCTCCGATCCGGGCAGAGGCTTTTCCTCTAAAGCCCAGCCCAGCCCCGGCCGATGTTCCTGCCATTCCTCATCGCTTTCACATACTTCAGCAGCGTTTTCCTCCTTCCCAGCTACTCCAAACTATGCAAAACCCCACGGCAGGATGGTAAGATTTCAGTGGGGTAGTGTGCCACAAGTCCAGTCATTTTGTTCAGATGTTCATCTGAATTTAAATGTAAAGACTCATTTTTATCCCCAAACGTAAACAGCAAATAGCAGCGCTGTGTATTACACAACGGAAAGCATGGACCCACCCTACATTTTAAAGAACATATTGAGTATATTCTTCTAATAAATTATCCTATCTAGCAAATTTAATTAATGGGCTAGCGTGTGGTGCAGCCCGCTGAATAAAGTATCTCTATCAGATCTGAAATGCTTTGGGAAGCTTTGAGTACTAATAAAGAGTGTTTTGTTCAAGAACTCGCAGGGAACAATTACAAATAATTGCCCAGAAGGGCGTGTGCCTCATTTAAGTGACTACATATTCAAAATGATGAAGCAGAGTGAAAAAAAAAAAAATCATAACTATTAACCACAGTAAGAGTGACTAGCTTTGACGCAGCCATCCCGGCCCTTCCCCGCCTCCCCGCCTGCTCCCAGTGTTGCGCAGGATGAGCGGGCTGGATTCCCGTGGGGCTGCTGCGGAGCGAGGACCTTTCTGTAACTGCCCGAGGCTGCGCGATAAATCACCGCCTGAGCCTGGGGTATAAAGTTGGACGTCCTAATGTATGTCCTGATGTCTGTCCCGGACCCAGCCCGCAGCCCACGCAGCAGGGAAACACCAGATCTGCGAAGTCCGGCTGCAGCTCCGCAAAAGGCAGGAGCAGGTGTCCCGGTTTGGGCACACGCCCTCGCTGCAATCACGCTAACGAGAGAATCCGCTCGTTACTGCACCAGCCTTAATGCTATGGTTCCCAGCCACGCAGTACGGGAAGAGCGGTGCTGCAGGAGAAGAGGGGCAGGCTGTTCCCGTTGTTTTCCGGCGCAGCAGTTTTAAACCCACCAACGCGCTGCCCAGACGGGCGTCCTGCGGCAGGGGCTGCCGGGCACCTCGGGGAGGGCGCAGCGGGTGGGCGGGCAGCCCCAGAGCAGAGGCAACCGTGGCTGTGGGGTAACGAGCGGTGGGAGCAGCCGCAGGCACGTGCCGTAAGGAAAAGTAGCTACGGAGTCACGTACACCAGATCTCACCGTGTCAAACCTTTGCCTGGTGCTTAATGGAAATGAGAGCAGCAGCCGGTACACTGAAGGAGGAACTCTGATCTACGGGGCATCCTTCCAGCTCGTGCCACGCGCCATCCCGAGGGTTAATCAGTCCCCTGGAGAGGTTGGGGTTGCGGGAGATGCGCCCCATTCCCTCTGCGTGGGGGTGGCAGAGCTGAGCCCCGCCCCGTGCTGGCAGCACAACCACATCCTGACCCTCAGCCCCTCCACGAGGCTTTGCCTGCCAGATCCCTCACGGATCCTGCTGGGATCTACTTGCCAACCCATAAGACAGCAACAGGCAGAAAACTTATTCATGATGGAAAAAACAAAACCACAAACCACAACAAACCAAGAAAACTCCAAGAAAAGTCACTCCCTGTAAATAAAAGGTCTTCTGGGAATGTTTCCCCATCCTTCCACCCTTGAAGCTATGAAGTAGAGTGGGACTTTTTCACCCTTTTCCTGAGAATCAGGATCTCGGTACAGAGTTTGAGCTTCACAGGGGATCACATTCATTACAACAGACTTCACCCATGCAAACGCTCGCACTTTTTCCCCAGAAAGCATTAAAATCTACCTGAACCCTCTGAGTTTTAGACTTTCCCTATTCCACATCATCAAAAAACCCCCCAAACCCTAGTGCTTTCCGGGCTAAATGCGATCACGCAGTTTTTCAGCTGGAGCTGTGAACAGTGCAGAAACGGGCAGGGGGGTGTGTATTTCTTTCGCAGCGCCCGCTATTAATATATACGCTTTAGTAACCTGCCAGCGCCTGTCTTGGTGCTTTCAAACTGTAAGTATGATATCAAGTCAAGTAAAAGAAAAACCTCCTTTAAAATGACTTCTCATGGTAGAAGGACTTACAAAGAGCAACTTTTTGAAAGGTTATAGCTGCAACATTGGCATTTTAGCTGCCGATTTCTTTGCCCTCCTTGCTTTACATGACAATAGGGAAAAAAATCCAAAACGTACAGCAGTTCCTTTCCCCAGTCAGCAGGACACTGCCACTATAATGCACAAATTAAAGCTCTGGCAATAACGAGCAGCAGAGATCGGAGACATAGCCACTGATGCCAAAGAAAAAGGCACAGTTAAAACCACCATAAAGACATAATTTTGCTATGTTTTCACAAGCAAATAATAAGCCAGGAGAGCAGCATCTCTGGCACAGAGAGCAAAACAGGGTTCACGCCGGGCTGAGCCAAGTGCATGGTTGATAAAGTTTAGTTAGAGAAAAGCTCAGACTTAGCACGTACGCCATCGTGCCCCGGGTCTGGAGCCAAGCCCTCGCTGCCCGGGGCCGCCCTGCAGCCGCGGCTCCAGCTGCGCTCCTTGGGGAAAGGGTGCATGCCCTCCAGGCATGCTGGCACCCCCGGAACGCAGCAACTGGGTGCGAGAGCAGGTGGCTTTGGTGGGGACAGCAGCCCCCGCGCTGCGTTTGGCTCGGCCGGGCTCTCAGAGGCAGGCTGGCGCCTGGACCTGGGCTGACACCCAGACCCGTGTCCACCTGCAGCGCAGCCAGCACCTCTCCGCCTGCTCCCCCAGCACCGCAATCCCAGCGATCACCCAGGGCTGGGGACAGAGGGCTTTGTCCCATCCTCCAAGCCAGAGAGCACGCCTCTTGCTAAACCCCAGAGCTGGGACACCTCGCGGGCCAGGAGATGTTTCCAGCTGGGCTTTTCAGCATCCATCCCCACCTCCGGAGCATGCTTTCCCCAGCAGCAGGCCAGAGCCGGCACCTGCAATGATTCAGGGGCTGCTGCATCCAAAGTACAAGGCCAGTTATAAATCCAGCTCACCTCCCAGCCAAGGCCAGGGCAGACCACGGGTCACAGAGAGATTTAATGCTGACAGTGCTGCCGCAGCCCCAATGCCTGCTGAAGGCAGCACCGAGCTCGCAGCCCATGCACGCGCTCCAGCTGGAGCCGAAGATGCACTTCCATGGCAGCCTGCGTGGATGCGGAAGCAGCCTGCATGGATATGAGAGCACTCTGCATGGATGCGGGAGCAGGCTGCACGGACACAGGAGCAGCCTGCATGGATACGGGAGCAGCTTGCCTGGATATGAGAGCACTCTGCACGGATGCAGGAGCAGCCTGCACAGACACGGGAGCAGCCTGCACGGATGCGGGAGCAGCCCGCACATGCTGGCTGCGGGGCCCTTTCTTTTCAGGAAAGAGCCACTTCAAACCTGCCAGAGCTTTGGGTTACATACTGCAAAACGCTTAACAACTCTTGCACACACACAAAAAACCTCACATTAATGTTGTGGCAAGAGCCAATGTGGCATCAGGGCCCCCCGCACTCCCCCTGCCCAGGAGATGCTCCTGGCAGGTGCACGGAGCCACGCAGGGATGCAGCAGCAGGTCCTGCATGGCCGGGAGCAGGATTTACACGAGTGTGCTACAGTACTCTGGGACCGAAAACAAACTCCGGCAAGAGGCACGCGGTGCCCTGTCCTGTTACTGCCTCTGCAATACGCACGCGGGATTTCAGCTGCAAACATCTCTTTTTGGTTTCATCGGGCAGGAATGTTATGAACTTCAGTTTAAAGAACAATTTATTTCTTGCAATTTCTTCTCCTGGTAGAAGCGGCTCAGTTTTCCAAGACTTGATTTCTTCCAAAATAAAGTAAGAAGTTAACCATTGAAAGGAAGTAACCCACTGCCACATTTGCTTCCCTATTGCGGCATTTCAGAACTCAGATTAGAAATGGAAAGGGGCACCTTTAAAACTTTAATACCATTTAAATGTTCCAGTCTCACTACTGCACCAGATCGTTCAGTAAAGTAGCTAATTAAAAAATGGCTGCTGTGATGACAGACTAGATTAATAGTTTTTGAAGAGCAGCCAGTGCACCAACTGCTCCTGTAGCCATGATGAAAGCTAATAATGTAGAAAATTCTGCCAATTCTTTTAATTCATGAATATTTAAGCCTGTGAAAAATCTGTCAGATTATAGCACTTTTCTGGTGATTTTCTGCTTAAGTACATTTATGGGCAAATGCCAGTTGCTCAAGAAACTTCAGTGGAATGTGGAGACTTTTTATTGTTTGCATCACCAGAGCCCTTTTCTCTCTCCTTCGGCTGTTTAACCCCTGCCAAGGCTGCAGGAGCCAGGAGAGCCGGCTGCTCCAGACAGAGGGGCGTCCAGCTGGGCACGGCCCCCGCCGCCCCCGGGGGGATGCTGTGCCCCAGCTGCCCCCCTCACCCGCACGGTGCCCAGAGTGAGGGGACGGGATGGAGCTTTCGGGTTATGCACCAGGATGGGAAGAAACCCCCAGATGATTCGCATTTAGGGATGTCTTCGCTGCAAGAAGCAAGAAAAATTGTATTTCGTTTTACAGGAGCACAAGTTCCCTGGTGTCTCTCTCCCCAGAGAGCAGGGGCCGGGGGAGCCGCGGGCTTTTGTGCTCTCCCCATTAGCCCCGTGTAATTAGACAAAACAGGGGCTGGCAGCGGGAGCCGTGAGCGCGGCTGCAGCGGGTCCCGGCAAAGGGGTCGGTGTTGGCACCCGGCCGCGGGCTCGCCTCCCAGCTGGCTCCAGCGAGCCCCAAAACAAGACACTGTCTGAAGCCACGAGTGGTTTATTGGCAGCAGATTCCCTGGCAGTTCCTCGGCGCTCTCCTTGCTGGTGGGCTGCATTCTGCTGTGGTGCCAGGTGACTCATTTTACAGCTATTTAAAAAATAAAAATAAATACGCCTGGTGGAAACATAACCAGCTTCTCTGCTCCTCGAAGGGCTGGAGGCTGACGCTTCCCGCGAGCACGTGGCGCGGGGTTATCCTCGAGACCGCTGCAGAAGGGATGTTCTTTTCCATCATTTCCAGCATTTTTCCCACCAAACCTGCCCAGTTCTCTGTGCTGAACCACAGACCTTGTTCTGCCAGCTGGAACTGGAACAGAATAAAGTCAAGCAGCCAGCAGCAGCGATGGCCCCTTCTCCTCTTCTCTTTTCCCATCCAGAAGGTTCACCTGGGATGCGATGGGATGTGAGCAGAGACCCAAGCATCGCAGTGTGCCAGTAAGATGCGGCCACCGTTGGGCCCGTTGCTCTCCGGCCGGGATGCTCCCACGGGAGGGGTGGGCAGGTGGCAGGGCACAGACAGCATGAAGGAGGGCAAGGTGGGGAGGGGGGCAGCAAAAAGCCGGGGGGGCAGAAATAAATAAGAGCTACTCAGCTGTCCTTAAGTGCTGGATGACCTCGTTTCAGAATGTTTCAGAATGTGAAACACGGAGCAACTTTGAAACAAAAACGAGGAATCTCCACCAAAATTTGGAATGTTACCTAAAGCTGAAAATACAGTTTATCATCCCAACCTGGCTGGCAAAAGGAAAGCCCGCCATGGCGTGGCATGCTGGGAAGGCTCCCGCTTCCAAACCTCAACTCCGCATCTCCTCCACACTGCCAGATTACACGAGTCCTTTAAAACGTTCCATAAACATCGCTGTGTAATTAAGTGCTTACAGGATTTGCAGGCTCTTTGTTTCACGGTGGGGAACAGGTCCTTTAAAGCTCTCAGAGTTTAGCGGGTCAGACCTCGCATCCAGGAATAAATGGACGACCTGGGCTGTGCGAGTTCGCCGGCGCTTGGCCACCTCTTGCCCCAGGAGGCGAAGCCGCTCCCGGCTCCCTGTCCCGCAGCAGCCGATAACGCTGTGCTTGCCGCAGCACTCACGGGGTGCTCTGTCCGGGCACCACCCTGAAAATGAGCTGTATGGGCTCGGGGGGGACTTTCGACCTTCACCGAGGGCCGGGGTTTCTGCTCAGCTGCCATGGGATGCACACATCCACAGCGGGACGGAGGCAAACCTGGAGCATGGCAGAAAAGCTGAGACCCCCCTTCCTCTCCTCGTCACAGACCTTCAGCCACTTACAATGTCACTTCAGCTGAGTAATAAGCAATTATGATTTAATTACTCCAATGCTCTTCAGCAGAATTTTCTGAATAATAATAGTCACTTTTATGGCACCTCATCTATCCTTCCTCCTCTTCATCTGGATTTATCCTGCACCGCCGCGAGTCTCAGCACCGCCAGACCCGCCGGAGCTGGTCACCTTGCCTGCTGCTCCCACCGCTCCTCCATGCCTTTGCTCTTCCCACCACCACACTGTTTGCCATGGCACGGTGGTGACGGCAGGTTTGCAGTCACACGCGTGCCCGTCCTGGAAACTCGCGGCTCAGAGAGAACGCGACAAGTGCCGCTAATTCATAAATATTTAACACCCAAATCTGCTGCCTCCTGATAGCTTTTTCCAGAGTTTCTATTCTAATACATATTCCACCCCCTTCCCCTCCCCACTGGCCCTCCTCGGTTTTTTTTCCCTTCCTCTTTGCCGGGCACTAATCCAAGTGCTGAGATGACTGTTTCACTTCCCTGCTGTCATCAGTTGTTTTTATCTTATCTGGACCGTGGATGCCAGTCAGCAACCCGCTGCGGTCTTTCCAGTTGAGTCCTGACCTCCGCAATCAGCCTCAAGATGTCCTGTAACAAGCAGATACGGTTACTCAACTTGTCCATCAGCACTTCTGGAGGGGGGAAAAAAAAAACCCCGAACAAAAAAAAGAAAATCCCCGCAGAAGAGGGAGCTGACAGCTTGGGCTGGGGAGCTGCCGGGAGCACGGCGGCTCGGTGTCAGGCAGGCTGCTCGGGGAGGCTGGGCTGGGAATTTCATGCCAAATGGGGTTAGTGGCGGTGCTGGTGCTGCACAAGCCCGGAGGCATGCGGGGGTTCCCATGGGTGGGGATGCTGGCCCGGCAGGGCACGGCACAGCACAGCACGGCCTCCCAACCGGGGCGAGGGGCAATGCAGGACAAATTTAGAGTCTCTGGGGGACTGGGAGCAGCAGGAGGACGCTCTGCTGGGGCTGCGGGCTGGCTGGGGGGCCCTGCCGCTCCCCAGCCTGCTCAAGCTGCCTCTGGCATGTCTGCTCTGTGGTCGTCACGCCTGCCCAGGTGACCCTGGCCAGACCTCAGCCTGCTGCCCCCAGCTTGCCTGGGCCTGGGGGTTATCTCCTCCACCACGGCCCACCGTCAATCAGATCGCCCTTTTTCCTCCCAAACTGCTGCTTCATCCCTCCTTTGCTGTGTTTTGCATGCAGGGGCACCCACGTACTGCTCTGGCTGCCAGGGGAGGGGAGGAAAATTCATCTAGGAGAACAGAAGGACACGGCTGTTTCCCAGCCTGCAAGATGCCAGCACCACCTGGACCACGGGGGCTGGGACCGGCAGACCCCAGCGAGCACAGCAGGCAGCACGGGGTCTTCAGCCTGAGCTCCGGCCGGGTGGAATCAGGGAGCATCTCACACCCTGCTGCTCTCAACCAGCAAAGGAGCAACGTGCAAAGAGCCACGTACAGCAACAAGCACCGCCACCAGTACACCTCCCTGCTCTCGAACGCCTTTCCTTCTCCCCACGTTAGGAATGGGCATTTTGTACATCATTTGTTGCACATTTCAAACACTGAGAAAAGGGTTGAGGTTCTGTCCTCCGGAGTGGGAACTTAGATCCGGGGACCAAAAGATTTGTTTTCTGGAGCCGTCCTGTCTGGACTGCTGGGCAAATTCAGTGCCATCCTTCCCCCTCGCCCAGACCCCCAGGATCGAGGCCACTCTTCGCAAGACGAGCCCCTTGGAGCAAGCCAACCCTTTCCCCGTACCTCACTGGCACTCGGGAGAGCGGCAGCAATGAGCTCATCACTGACCTAGAAAAGAGCTCCTGCAGGCAACACGTCTCCAACTGTTCTGGGACACGTTCTCTTTTGGGTCGGACCAGTGCAAGTTGGGTTCCCTGCAGGTCCAGCCCTGAACGTGGTGCTGCAGGTGTGCCAAAGGGACACGCACAGCACCACAGAACGGGGACGCTCGCTGGTCACACGCTGAAAACAACGGTCGCAGGGGTGATTCAGGGCAGGGGCGCGTTTCTCCCATCTCCCCCGGCAGCCAGCAGCACAGCAAGTGCAAGAAGCGGAGGGAGCGCTGGTCGATGCTCCCTTGCTCCCTGCCCAGCCTCAGCTGCCCCGGAGCCAGCGGCTGCATCCAGCCCATCGCCCTTCCCAACTGCCTCGTGCCCTTCCCGGCTCACCTCCAGCATCTCGCGGCACCGATTTCCTCAGTTAATTTATCAGTTTAATAATGGCAACATCAAGAAGGGCGAAGCAAGGCTAGCACTGAGCCAGCTCAACTTTATATACATATCACCCAGAGTAAAAGTGTCATGTAAGATTTACTCAACATGCGTTTTATCAAAGTGCTCAAGCGCTGAAGTAAAAGGGCTTTTAGTTACAGCAGATTGAAGGGGGTGGCATGTGGGGAAGGAGGAGAGAACGGATGGATTTTAGCTCTGCCAGAAGCTCTTGTTGCTTTTGCATCAACATCTTTATTTTGTAAGAGAGGATTTAAGACCTTGTTGTGTATAAACAACCGAGACTAGAGTAACTCGAACGGTGAGGAACTGTAAAAGGTTATACTGAAAAATGCTATTAGTCTGCATGAAATAAGATTCTTCCTGGAAACATGACACTGAACATTTAAGGGAGGGGGAGGAATAGCTGTAAAATGGCTATAGAAAAGGGGTTACAAATTAAATATAATAAAAAGAATCCTTTTGAATGAGATCTTAATTTAACCTCAACATCATGACCATATATTTCAGGAAATTAATCCCTCGGCCTCCAATAAATCCAAAGTATAACACAACCACTTATGGTTCAGCAATGAGCCATTAGTATGGGCGACGGATCCTGCAAAACCACCAGACCCATTATTTGGGAATGTGCTGAATTACCCCGATCTAATGCAGCTCATCAGCAATCAGCGCTGCCAGGCTGCCCGTCGCAGGGGCCACGTCGAATACCTGCACCCCGGTCCCAGGGGGCTGATGGCTCCTGTCCCCTCCCCTTCCCTGCCCCATCCCTCCCTTCCTGGGACTGGGCTCCTGAGCAAACACCTCGCTCCTCATCTGCAGGAAGAACAGGGGAGAGGTCTCGGGGAGCGGGGTCAGCCTGGGTGGGTGCCGGGCCCCAGAGGAAAGCCCCGCGGGGTGGTGGATGCATTCAGGGCTGCGTTTGTGCTGCTTTCAAAACAAAACAATTGAGGCTAGAAGTGCAAGAGCAAACTTCCTCCGGAGCCTTTCCGAGCACTCTCTGCTCCACCGCACGCGTTGCCAGCTTGGCACCGGGTTCTTCTGCATATGCCCCAAAATGAGGAAAGTAACTTCTAATGAGTCGAGAGTGTAACCTTGCTCTGAGAGCGAACATATGCCACCGCAGCTCCCTTGGCAAAGGCACTTGGAGCCGGTTGCTGGCGCTTCAGTAAGAGCTCTTCCCATCCAGGCTGCAGGCACTTTGGGGCTCTTGATAAGGAACACGTAGACCAGGTGAAGAGCACTGAAGCTTTGCAAGCTTCAAAGGACCTGCTGGCAGAGCCTGCTGCATCCCTGCTTTATGTCAGAAGCAGCCAGACGTGCGAGCAGCCAGGTTCCTCCTAGAGAAACGTCCCTGCAAACCATTAGGGATATTGTGGAGCGAGCGGCGATTTGGGTGCTTAAAGGCATCGTTACAAACACCAGCCACCTCGCGCACTTAGATGGGGTGATACAACCAAGAGAGCACGCGGACGCAGAGAGCTGTGAAGCTCCCAGCACGGCGTCGAACCTTGAGAGCCTGCACCCTCTCCCCAGCTTTCCTTCCCAGACAGGAGAAAGCAGCAGAAGCGGGAATGTGTCCGTCCTGCTGGGCAGCCCAGTGCAGAGCCAGCCCAGACTTGTTCAAGCTGGAAAATGCCTTTTTGACAGGGGTAAAAAGAAGTTCCCTATCTGAAAGCTTTTTTGTCAGCAGTGTAAGTTTAAGGCAAAAACCCAACAATAGGTCCAAAAGCATCCCAGGAAGCGTCATCACAGAAAAAAAGGCAAAGGCGCAATTTTTGATGGAGAATCACAAGCAGATGGGCAGGATCTTCCACCATCACCTCTCTGTACCCCAGCAAACCCCTTTCACACGGTGCAAGCCATCTCCAGGCTGGCTGACCCACCACGGGGCTGACAGGAGCCAGGTGACCACCACACCGACCATGTTAAGGCAGAAAGTTTCCTACATGTACGGTAGGATCTCCTACTCGTGGCCACACGAGGGGTTTCCCACCTGCAAAAGTTGCCTGCAGTTGGAGAAGGCGCGAGGTGGGAACAAGGGGTGCTCTGCTTTCTCATCAGCCACCGAAGTTCTCATTTATTGCACAGCCCTGTTCCCAAATCGCTCGCGTGGTTCTCGCTGAAGCGGATGCTGTGGTTTTCTTGTCTGAAATAAATTGCGCAACAAACTCAGCCCGGCGTTGAGAAGCATTAGCTAAAGCAAAGCAGCTCTAATAGTGCTGGTCCTGTACGTCCCGCTGGGAGACTTTCAATTGACGGAGTTACAAGAGATGAAATATTCAGTAGGATTAAGAATTTGGAGGAGGTGGAAATCAAAGTGAAAAAGAAAACAAGTAAAAACAGCTTAATCTAGCCTTCTAGCACTAATTGTCATTGGGATTCAGGCTAAAACAAACACAACAAAACGAGCTGCCAATTTGAAAGGGGAAGGAAGAGGGCGAAGACGATTCCCATCGCATCGAAAGCGACCTTTTTATCTCCTCACTGCCGCAGACGGCAGCAGGCAGGGGCCAGGAGGCAGCAGGCAGGCAGGGGCGGCCCCGTCCCTCCTGCCCTCGCCACAGTCCATGCGGGCAGCCTGCCCCGGCGGCGCGAGCAGGGTCCGTCCTTCCCGCACAGGCAGCGATGCCTTTAGCAAAGGTGCCACCATAAATGCGTCCCCCCGCCCCTGGCAGGGCAGGACCCCTGGGGCAGAGCCCGGGCTCTGCAGACCCCTCTCACGGCTGGCAGCCCTTGCGCAGGAGGAGCAGAGCCCAGCGCGTTGCCCTCCCGCTGCCGGGGCTGAGTCGCAGGAGAGGCAGATTATCGTACAGCCGAGGCTGAGTTATCCAACACTGCAATTTAAGTTGACAATTACATGGTAACCGACTTGCACACAAAGAGAGGCTCTGGAAGTATTCCCAGAATACAGAAGTCTGACAGTATCCACCCAATTTGTTGCAACAACAAAGAATACTGGAATATGTCCTTTCATTTGGCAGAGGAGTATTTTATTTTTTTAGGCTAGGTGGAGAAATTTAGCCTGCTATTTAAGGAGCATGTTGTGCCTTGAGAGTGACAAGCCAAGAGTTTCTCTAGAAAGCCAAACTCAGACACAAAATGCATCCTGCCACCCAAGAAACTAAATTGCACCAAGGAAAGAAATGAGCGGGGCCGCATCTGTTGTCAGGGCCTGCGCTTTGAGTCTTGGGAGAGAGAACTGGGGGCCTTTTAGAGCTCCCTTATACATTCCCCTTCTCTGCACTAGCTCCGGGAAAAACAACATCTCAGCAAGCATCTTCCTTTTTTAAAACGCTCTCTTCACGGCAAAGCTGGATCGTTTGCAGGTGTCTGTGCCGCTAGAACAGACCCAACGCGGCAGCCAAGGGAACCGGCCTGGTTTACCCTCCCGAGGTGCTCGGCACCTCCCCAGGGCCCCCAGCAGACAGGTCTCCAGGTTCCAGCTCGGGATTCGGGAGACCCCCAGCGTGGTCATTTGCTCTGCAAGCGTCAAGAAACCAGTGTCCGGCTCGTGCGGGGGGACGGAGAGCCAGGGCCGACGGCACAGCAGGGACTGCGGGAATGCAGAAGGAACCACTCATTAACTTTCTCGTGTTATCCTGGTACTTTTATATCAGAATCTTCTATTAAAAAGAAAAAGAAAAAAAACACAAGACAAAACAAACCCTAAAGTTCTAATAAGGGAGTTTTTGTGTGCTAGAAAATAGGCAGGCCAAAAAAATAAAGCATTTCAGGAAATCAACCCTGAAAAGTAAAACCAGCGGTCTTTGCACCCAGGGGACAGAGGTTTTGGGTGCACCGAGGCTCAGCTCTCCGGGACGGGAGCCATTCCCAGGGTCTCCGTGTTTTCCCCAGCCCCGTGACAGCGGCTGAAGGACAGGACCGGGGCGGCAGGCAGTGTGTGCTGGCTGGGGAAGGAGCGCTCCAGCACCCAGTTTTGCTCCGATATAAGACAAACAAGGAGGACTACAGACTTTATACCCCCAGCACGGACATCCCTAAGGAGACTTCTCCCGGTGACCCAGCCCTGGTGCTGCTGTGTGGAGCAAAGGAGGGGTGCTGAGGCCCCGGGGCTCAGCTCCGGGCACTCCCATGTCACCAAGCCCCTCGGCCTCTTTCAAAGGTCCCTGTCAAAAGGTTAGTGGCACAGGGGCGTTTCTTGGGATGGTGGTTTTTTTTTTCTTGCGGCCTTGCTTCTGGTGGAAATTAGTCAGCTTTCCAGAGCAGAAACCTCAAGCCATAGCCACATTTCTGAACCGGTTCATCACTGCCACCATTCCACAAACCACTTCCTCCCAGGTTACTGGCAGCCGGTCCCCAGCATGTGATGAAAGGGCAGGAGAATGGCTGGTGGCCAGGAGCTGCACGTCCCCAGCCCACTGCTTTGCTGCCAGCAGGCAGCTCAGGCAAAGCGGGGGGTTTGCGAGACGTGGGCGCAGGCGGGGTGCACGGAGCCAGGTGTGAGAGAGGAGGTGGCGCAGGGAGATGCGAGGTTACGACTCCGCAGGGCACTGCGGGCAGGCACGGAGAAACCCCAACCCAAACGCACAGGACTCGGCTCACCAGGAGCTTGGTCACATCAGCCCCGGTCCATCACTGGGGTAACCACAGATCCCACGCCTGCTCCATTAGCAGCCCAGGCAGAACCAGTTCACGCCTGCCTGCGCAGGCAGCACAGCCCCACATTGAGGAAGCACCTTTCTTGGGAGAAATGGGCTTTTATGGCCCTGCAGATCCGCCTGGGAAGTTTGGAGGAGCTCAGGGACAGCTGAGCCACCACAGGTGAGCTCCTCCATCTCATGGTACTGGAGATGCTGACCCCCAGCACAGGGACAGGCGGTGGCCTTGGGGCAGGCAGAGTCCAGCGCTGACCGCCTGCACCGCACCGGCATGCTGCGGCGTGGTTTCAGCAAGGAGGTCTGAGCCAGAGCTGCTGACATGAACCCAGCACTGCCACGCTCATGCTCCACACTTTTCCCTGCGGAAACAAACCCTCGGCTCGCACAAACAGGATTTTGGGTGCAGGAGGTGTGGGCGAGTCCAAGGGATGGCACGGCACCGGCAGAAGAGCTGCAAGTCGTGGGCGCCCCAGGCATAGCCAGCTAGACACTTGCACTCAGAATTGGTGTTTCACAAGAACTCACTGGGGACGGGAAAGTGCAGCACCTCGCTGTATCTGTCAGCTGGTGGTTTAGCAAACTGCCGCCCCGCTGCTGCTCTCCTCTCTTCCCCTTCCTCCCCACTCCGCGCCTGCCCCGCTCCCCGCCTGCAAAACCCTCCCAGCTGGCAGAGACGAAGCCCAAATCCCAACCACTCCGCCACAGGCACTTTGCAAAAGCTGGAGTTGGAAAATTTAGAGCAGAGAAAGGCAAAAGGGGAAGAACCTGAGGGATGCTCGGAAGAAACAGAGAGCACAGGGGCAGAAACCCCCCGGGTTTGTCCAGCTCGCTGCTGTAGAAACAGCACCAGGACGTGAACTGCCCACGATGAGCACGACCCTGGGGCCCAGGTGAAGGTCACAGCAGGCAGGAGGAGCGACGCAGCACTGCGATGCTGGCAAAACCCTCCGCTGAGTTTCACACGTGCCAGGGGAGGCAGGAGTGGGCCTGGCTTTCCTGGGCTGATGCAACGGTGCAGCAAAAGCCTCAGCAGGATGGGAGTGAAATGAGAAAATTTCACCCTGTTAAACAACCACCTTTCCCCGGCAGCCCCGCGTTGCCCCAGCACCAGAAGGACACGGGCAGAGCCTGCAGCCACCAGCTGTCCAAGAGCAGCATCGCCGGCGGCTCCTGCCTGGGAGCCAGCCCTGCGTGGGACACGCAGGGCCACGGGGCAGGATTTATCCATGTCACTCACGAGAGGCAGGACTGAGGATCCAGCGGGACATGGGGCTGTTTCAGCACCCAGATGAGTTTCTCAAATTACTCAACAGAAACCGGCAAGGCCTTGAGCAGCCGCAGACCAGATCGCCTCCCACGCTGCGGTCCTTGGGGGAGCAGAGCACCCTGTCCCTGTCCCCGCGTCCCCCCGAGCTCAGTGTCCAGGGGCTGGCAGCAGAGGGGACAAGTGGGACCTGCTGCTCCCACAGGAGTGGCATCGACATGGACCGCTTCCACCCCACCTGCAGCCAGGGAGCGGACGGCAGCGAGAGCGTCGCTGCCCTGCTGGGGCTGCTGCCAGCTGCCCCACCACAGAGATTTGTTTTCTTTAGAGAGGATCTCAGCTTGAAGGGGAGGGGAAAAAAAAAAGACCCCCTCAAAAAAAAACAGAAAAGAAAAAGAAACCACGGCCACATCCTGCCTTAAACTGTCGCTTGTGATGTGTTATTTGCTGACGAGGATGCACGGGGAGCAGCGCTGGGGGCAGGAGCTCTCCTCCACTTGCCAAGTAACACTTCAGCTATGAGTCAATCGACTGAAGCCACAAATCCATTTGCTTATGAGCACGAACCCACAGCAACCCATGCTGCTTCTCAGGACCACATGTGCCACCACCTGCCTGCCGCTTCACCCTGCTGCGGAGGGGCTCCCTGCCCGGTGGGACACGCTGCAACAACCCCTGTGAGCTGAGCCTGATGCTCCCCTGGGCTGAGACCCTGCACCCTGCCCGGGGCTGGCTGCGAGCGGGGCTGAGCCCTCCCAGCACCAGGCTGTGGGGATGGGGCCGTTGCATTGCGGCAAGCCAGCTGGGAGGGGAAAGTGGTGCTGGGTGCCACCCCCCCTTCCCGGGTTATTTCCCCACGGCATCCCCATTTTGCAGTCCGGGCTCCCCAGTCCATCACCCCACAGCACCGTGGAGCGATGTCTCCGCGGGGTATCGGCCGTGCCCCAGCCCTGGCAGTGGATCAGGGATCGCACCTGCACTGTGGAGCGGGGCCAGCCTGCACCCCCGCAGCCCCCACCCGTGCCCGCCGGCAGGGAGGTGCTGCCACCCTCACGGGGCAGAGTTGGACCCTTCGCCCGTCGGCATGGAGCTGGGTGGGGTGGAGGCAGGGACCGGGTAAGTCTCCTGGTATGCAGTGCTTTGAAAGCCCGGTGCTTTTCCCCTGCGGGATAATAAACACTCGACGTGGGTGGCTGGTGACTCAGGAGCTCCGTTGCAGAGCGATACAGGTGCTGCTAGTGTGGAGAAATCCAGCAGTTAAGCACTGGAAAAGGGAAAGAAAATCCCAAGCAATTAGAGACTGCAACCATGAGCCGGCCGGGACCCCACGGGAGGTGCTGAGCGCTGTGGGAAGGGCACTGGGGGTCCCTCCTTGCTTCCTCCATGGAACGCTCATGTGACGGCAAACTGCCACGGCATCGCATGCCCACCCTGAGCCACCCCGCGTCACCCATGGGATGATGCTGCGGGGTGCGAGCAGTGCAGAGGGCTGCCGGGGCGTTGCAAAACGACTTTCCCGGGGCTGATCACAAGGGAACCAAACCACTTCATCGCCACGTCCAAACCACACCTGCTGCAAACAGCTCTCCACCGCAGGCAGGTTTGGTGGCTTTGCCCCGAGCTCTCGCTCCCAGGAGATCTCCCTGCAGCCAGATGGAGCAGGGCAGCCCTGGAGAGGGTCTGGGTGGCTTTGGGCATCACACACCCCGGGTCCAAGCACCAGCACAGCAAAGCATCCCCTAAAGAACACATGGTGGTTGTGGGAAAGGCTCAGAGACCACACGTGCACCATGCACCCTCCCTCCGGGCTGTGCGAGAAGGGAAAATAAACCCAGGCGCTGCTCAGTGACAGAGAGCCAAGTGCCCCCGCGCACCCCCAGGCACGCACCCGCTCCCTGCCGTCAGCCGGGATGGCACAGCCTCCCCGAAACCGGGCCCCGCATTCACACGACACAGCATCTCCTCCCTGCGAGCCGGGGTTACGCTTTGCAGCGCAATTAGAAGGAGAAAAACAATTACGTGGTAGAAAAACACGTGAGAGAAACAGCGAAGCATGTTTCTGGGGGGAGATGTTATCTGTGAAGCAAAATTGTACTCTCAGGAGCTTTGACAGGTTTTGAATGTTTTACTGCGGTGCTACATCACCAGAAGAAAACCCACACTGCCAGGCAAAGCCACATCCCTGTGGTCAGAGATACCGCCTCTCCCCACCTCCTGCTGCAAAACCAGAGTTGCTGAGCACACTCACCCCTGCCCCATCTCCTGCCTCCTGCCCACTCCCTGCCCCATCTCCTGCCTCCTGCTCACCCCCTGCCCCATCTCCCGCTCACCCCCTGCCCCAACTCCTGGGACAAAACAAGGCTCAGCAATCGCAGGTTCCTGGTGGGAAGAGAGGAGTTAGAGAATTGCAGCAGGAACAAACGGCTGGAGAAGTCCCAGCACCTGCCAGTGTCATGGTCAAAATTCACACGGATGAAACGGGTCTGAAGCTGTTTACCCGGCCGGGGCTGGTCCCTGCCCGCTCCGGGTCACTATGCCCCTGGCTGCTCGAGCAAAGGCAAAGGAAGGACTTGGCTCAGCCGAGTTTATTCCTCACCAGGGCCACTTCCCTAAGGAGTGCTTGTGAGAGCCAGAGGTGCTCAACCAGAGCTCAGGAGGCTCAGCAGGACCCAGCACCGAGCAGGGGTCGGGGGCAGCATGGGGAGCTCCCCGTGCCCCAGCATCCCCCAAAGCTGGGCTGTGAGCGGCGCCGCCCGGGCTCCTGATCCACATGGCCCGAGGCGTGTGGTCAGCCAGGACCAAGCTGCAAAACGAGATGCAGACAGCAGGGACAGCCCAGCTAGCAGCGGGCCGGGGTGCCTGCTAACCACCCCTGCCTTAAATCAAGGCTGGTAGTCCCAGGGGCCGGCTCCTGCCCTGCTGCAATTCGTGGGTGCAATGCAGGAACCCACCCCAGAGCCCGGCTGGGTGCTCACACCCACCCTTTCCACCCAAAACCTCCACGCAGCAGCAGCGATATCTGCGTAGACCAACAGCAAACAAACCCATTTCAAACAGGCCACCAACACCTCCAGGGCAGGAATACTCACCACCCTTGTTTTTTTTATTTTTATTAAAGCAGCACTGCACGGAGGTGCTGGGAACAGCCACGTGCACGTTATCCCTGCTACGGGTTTTGCTCTCGGCTGCAGGCAATAACCTGCGCCCCGAGTTGGCTCAGCCGGAGCAGCACCCGCTTCAAAACGGAGGCTGCGCTGGCATTCATCAACAGCAGCACTGCCCCCAGGAGCAAGCGAGGAGCCGCTCCCCTCCCTTCCACCTCCCTTTCTCTGCGTTAACCTTTTTGGCTCCTTTATTAAAGCAACTGAACAGTTTAGAGGTTGGGTTTTTTTTTCTTCCCCCTTCTCCTGTGTGGTTCTCGCTGTAATCTGCCTTGAATATTTGATGTGGAATCCCTTGTGAGAGCGAGAAGTGTTTTTATGGGCGCTGGAGGAAAACTCTTGCAAAGAAGAAGTGGTAATGAGTACCCCTGAGTACCCTCTCGGTTTCACAACTGCCTATGTTTAAAAATGAGCAGAAATTGGGCAAGTGGTTCTCATCTGGGAGCGGAGCAGCCTCTCGCTCCCAGCAACGCTCTGCCTTCCAGTAGCTCGGTACAGTCGAGCAACACTTGTTTATTCCAATTGAAGCTGACACCAGCAGCAGTCCAGACCAACCAGATGAGCTCATGTGTGTCCTGTTTTATTTCCAACTCAGATTAACAGCATCTCTTTAATTTCTAATGGCCCATTCTGGGATTTGCAGGCAGTGTTCAAACAACATTACGGGCTGCGTCTCTGCGTGCTCCTCCGCTCGCGTATCCCCTCTGTGACCAACACCATGATTCTGCACAATGCAAGAGCTCTCATCCCAATTACATGGGATGAACTCGCAGGAAGCTTTTCATCACACGCACACGCATTTTTTTTCATATCCAGGTCTCTGAATTTAACACAGCAGACACGATCCCTCTCCTTTTCAAAGGCAATATATTCCCTTTCATTTCCAGACCCCTGTACATCATAACCCAGAGCAAACTCTGCGCAGAGCTGCACAGCGACGCTGTGGCTCAGCGTCAGAATAAATAGCTTTGAGAAGTCCTGGGGGTATCTCTGCTCATCTCGAAAGGAGTTTGCCCCCAAAGCACGCACCTGCGGGGCCCCCGGCCAGGCCGGCTGCGGGACGGGGAGCTGCTCCGCACGCAGCAAGCCAAGAGCAGGGCTTCAGCAAGGCGGCCGGGGAGAAGGCTTGGGGCAGGTGAAGCGCTACGGGTGCTTGTGCCTCCCTGTGCCTGCAGCACCCCACTGCACCCCGGCAGGACCGGCTGCCACGCAGCAGGCTTCGTGATAGCAGGATCAAACAGAAAACGGGCTCTCGGATCCTTCGAGAGCAGCGGGCTCCCGCTTCACTGGGAAGCCTGATGACATTGGCCCAGCAGCGGATGCTTTTCAAGGCCATGGCTCATTCCCAAGGACAATTGCAAACCAGCCACAAAGTGGGAGTTGAGGCAAATCCATGGGACAAATGAGGCCTCGCTGGTGTCTTGCCAAAGCCTTCTCCCTGCCCGTGCTGCCTGCAGGAAGAGCTGGAGCCAGGGCTCGGTGCTCGCAGGGCTGAGGTTTGCTGGCAGCCCCTGCACTCATGGCCAGCTGGCCAAGCTCTGCGAGGAGTAGGGGTCCGTTTCGGAGGTAGAGGGTTTGATTATTTTAGCGAGGCTTAACAAGTTGATTAGTGCAGCTTGGGCAGGGCTGGGGGGTCTCCCGCAGCTGCTCGGGCTTTGTCTCCGAATACCCCAAGCAGCTTCTCCTTCCTGTGCCTCCGGGGGGACCATACACAACCCCTCACCCGTGCAAGACCAACAGCCCCAACCCGACGGCGGGATTATATGTCTGTTCCTGGACAAAGCACGGCTGCCGTGGTGCAAAGGCTTTCTGCAGGCGACCGGCTGGCGGGAGGAAGCACCCGCAGAGCCCCGGGGACTCACACAGGGCATCTGCAGCTTCCCAGCCCCTCCGCAAGGGCTGCCACAGCCCCGCAGCTCCTGCAGAGATGCCGTGGGGCGCAGGGTCAGGATTTGGCCCAGGAGGCTGCAGCGCCTCGTAGGCTTTTGTGCAAGAGCTCCTGAGCCACATCCCATGTCCAGCACGGCGGCAGCACCTTCTCTGCCGGCAGCCCCCCTGCTCGCTCCGTGAACCAGACCAACCTGGGCAGCTGGCAGGAGCCACCCTGAGGATTGCCCAGGCTCTCAGATGAACCACCACATCGTAGCAACATGGGAAACGAATTCGGTTTCCCCGGGAGCTCGCTCCCATCCCCACGCCGCTGTGCTGCAGCAGGATCAGAGAACACTATTAAAATAGTGTCATGTTACCTATCAATAATAAATGACCAGAATAAATTCACTGCTCTCTGCTTAATAACCCTACCGGATTTCCATTTAAATATCTGCAAAGAAATGGGTCCTTGTTCAATGAGCCTTTCAGATGAATGCAAGTGCCGCATTTGCAGAGAGACAGCCCAGGAGAACCCAGCCCAACTTTTAATGGCAAAGTGCTTTTCTCCTGCCACAGGACCAAGCTGCAGCAGAGGAAGAGAAGCTTGGGGCAGATTGAATAAATTCAATATGAGTGTTGTGCTCCTGTTTAGATGCAGCCCGAGCATCTCCACCCTCAGCTCCCCATCAGGTATTTGCAGCTGATAACTGCTGCCACTGCTGATCCCTGGCTCCCTTGGCCAGCAGCTCTATCCGGGTTTCATGCCCAGGGACAGGACCCAGGGCTATGGCCAACAGAGATGCAACAGAACAACAAGTGAAGCTGGTCCTGAGGTGCTCCCTGCTCACAAAAGGCCATAGCAGAGCCCCCAGGCCGCCAGGCAAAAGGGTGAAATTAAGCCATCAAACCTCATTTGACCTGCCCAGTGCAAGGAGCAGCGATGCTGGGAGAGCATGGCCCATCCTGCTGCACACCAGTTCCTTGGCAACCTCACTGAATCCCAAACTACACTGTCCTTGGGGATGCTCTGCGATTTCCCAGGCATGTTTTAGCTCAAATGGCTCTTGGTCTTTGTATTAAAGATGCTACAGGTGGCTGTGTGTTTCAGGTGGTGGCTCCTGGAGGGGGATGGAGCACGGTACCTGGGATGAGAGGTATGCCTCAGCTGCAGGAGCTGGCCTTACCGCCTAAGAAACCCCGCTTTCCCACCACTGCAAAGTGGGACAAAACAAGTGGGCCAGCACCAAACAACCGTACTGCAAGCAACAGCAGGTCTTTGCCCTCCTCCGGGCTGGCAGACCCTCCAATGGCACAACCCATCATAACCCTGCTGTCCCCTGCACACGGGGTGGTGGGGCAGGGCCAGCACGGTCCGGGTACCCCTGCGCAAACGGGGGTGCAGCACATCGGTCCCAGAGACGCACAGAAACACCTTTGCACCAGACCCACCAGCCTGAGCAGAGAGCAGCACTGAGCAGACACGGGCTGGAGCATCCCGTGGGACATGCCTAGGAGATGCAGCCCCCGGAGACCTCGCAAAGGCCTTCATTTTGGTCCTTCCTGCAGGGAAGGCATGTGCACAGGTCAGCACAGTTTCTTTTGTTTCAGCATTCACATAAAGCAAATTCAAAAGGGAGAACAAAAGGCAGAGGGGATCTGGGGCTACAAGGAGCTCACCCAAGGAGCCACGGAAACGGCACTGGTGCTTTGAACGTCGGTATCACCCACACAGCTAACCCAGTGCACGCCTGAACTGGCGGCTCAGGGGTGCAAGGGGTGCAGCACGTCAGCGTGCCAGGAGGCTCATTGCCCCCTGCCTCCGCCTGCCAGCCACGTGTGGCTGCGGGAACCCGGAGAGAGGCTTCCCGCAGGCATTCAGCAGATGACCCGAAGCCTGCAGGAAATGGAGCGCATCAGGCTGAGATTAACCCCAAACAATCAAACGGGTTGGTTATTTGCGGCGCTTGCTTCTATCTGATGGAAACCCAGATTTGGGAGCAACTTTCTCTCCTTGCTACGTGCCCAAGCAACACAAGAGTATTACACTTTCCTCTAGGAGCCTTGTGGTAAGGACGGAGGAGGAGCCTGACTCCCTGAGTGCTCCCCCTGGCATCCCATCTCCTGCTCTTCTGCAGCCCTCTGCTTTCCACGTGCTTTGCTCTCGTCTTCCCTGCCACGCAGCCTGGGCACCCGCGCAGGGAGCACAGAGGGTCGATGCTAAACGGGATGGATGCTGCAATGCCTGCTTGCCTCACCAGCCCCCAGCGGCAGGGGAAGCCCAGCTCAGCCCATCTCTCTTGCGCTGGGGCATATGCGGTCACCGAGGTGCGAGGGGACTGAGCCCAGCGGGCCAGAGAGCTGAGCTTTCCTCTGCCCACCGAGCCTGAGCCCAGAGCTCACACCGGCTCGGAGCCAGGCGCCTGCCTTGCTGCACCATCCATGCAGACGAGCATGTCAGTGGTGCTGTTGCATGCGTTTTATTTTGCTTTTTAAACATGTCAAAGCAGACGGTTTCCCTCCCATTGCTCTCAGATGTGGTTGAATTGTTTTCGCCAAAACTTCCCAAATACAAAGTTTCAACCTAAAGCAGACATTGCCCACAGAAACTTTTCCCCCCAAGCTAACTGCAAAGTTATAAGCAAATAAAACTGGATTTAATAATGGGAAATATTCATCATTCTTGTGCAGAGGCCTCTGAAGTAAAACCACCCTCGTAGAAGACATCCTTCTGCAGTAAAGCGGAGTTTGTGCTGGATGCTTACTGCTGTTTGGACCAAAGCACATGGAAGACTGGGTTTATTTTCCCTTCATGTGGGCACAATCTCATGGCAGCGCTCAAATCTCCTTTCTTTACAGTCCTGAAAACTATCGAGGAGCTGCTTTGTTGCAGCCTTTTTTCAAGAGGTCACTAAGCCAGCCTCCCCCAAAAGCTTCCCAGCACAGCGAAGTCCTCAGGTCTGCCAGCCTTTAAAATCCCACCCATCAGTTCATGGGCACAGAATGATCCTATTCTATTTTCCAGTCAAAACCAGCCATGAGATGTATAAAGGCCCCTTAAAGCAGCTGCAGGAGGGTGGTGGGAGAGCAGTGCTCCGGGGCAGCCCGGCCGCTGGGAGCCCTCACCATCGCACACGCGCGAGGGACAGCCCTGGAGCCTGGGAACACACGTTGCCTCCGCGCAGCAGCATCCTCCACCCGCCCTCATTGCCGCTCCACGAGACAAGACGGTAGCGTGGAAATACCAAAGGCGGTGCAGGCAGAGAGCATCCCTGGCACATCCAATTTGCCATCTCCCCATCATCGCTTGCACAGCGAGCAAAGTTTTAATTTGATGCGGTCCTCAACACCTCAGAGCTCTTTGTTCTGCAAATCTAGAAACTAATTAAACCTGACCGAGGAAGGTTTTCAGATTCTCTTTTTTTTTTTTATTGGAAATCATGAGAGAAATACCATTGAGCGCAAAAACACAATACGGTCTCAACAGCAATGTAAACATTGCAAGGAAAGCTTCTCACGACATGGAGTCGTCAGACCTTTACTTAAAGCTCATAATGAAATAGCTTTGAATTACACGGCCTCCTTAACGCAAAGCTCCCACGAGAGCAGGGCGCAGCGCCGCAGCCCCGGCGGGCAGGATCAGGCAGCAACATGTGTTTGGAATGGGAGACTCCTGGGTTGGGGTTTTGGATCTGCAGTAATTTGTTACGGGACATTGCGCAAGCTACACCGGGCGTGTTGTTTGTGTTGTTTTTTTCCAGAGGGGACATAAAGCAAGCCCCGTCGCTGGCGTTCCGCGCAGGGCAGCCAGAGGTGTGCAGAGCCCCGCAGAGCGGGCTGGGCTCAGCCAGGCGGAGGTGCTTTCCAGGCTGCACCAACACCCGCCCGTCCCCGTGCCTCTCTGTGCCACCCAGGCACAGAGGTGGGGGTTTATTTGGGGTTTCAGGGCTGGAGGTTTTCACCAGTGCTTGAGGCTTACTGAAGGGTTTGGAAACAGGAAAAACAAGCAAGAAGATAGAAGTCCACTTCAATCAAGTGCAGTGTACAGATAGATCTCTCCTGGGATGTAAGAAGGGAGGAAAGCCAGCAATGCGCCAGGTTATTTCTCTCTCCCAGGGATCTGGAGCAACAGAAGGGACCACAGCAAGCTGAAACGGCATTGCCCACACCAAGTTCATTCCAAATTTGGGACTGAAACAGTACTCTGCCATGTCCACATACAACCTCCGCCTCTTCCCCCTGCACCCTTGGGCCGCGGAGCAATGAGACCGAGGTGAGCGACTGCCTGATCTGCTGGAGGTGACACTGGGTGCAGGTCCTCGCCCCTCACACAGATTCAGCTGGGGAGGGGACATCACAACACGCAAGGTGATGGCACGTCCCCGCTGACTGTCCCAGATAGCCAGCACTTGCCAAGAGCCCTTTGAAGACACCCAGGTAAGTAACATCCCTGGGCTCCTTTCAGCCCAAAAACAATGCAAGGGGTGAGAAGACCTCAGCCTGACAATCTCATACTGTTGCATCCAAGAAGCCACCCGTGCCCAGGAGGGCATGCACACCCGTGCCCAGGAGGACACGCACACACATGCCCAGGAGGGCACGCACCCCAGCCATGGTGCGAAGGAGGAGCAGGTCTCTGGGCTGAGAAAGGATGGAAAGCACTGGAAATTCTGGCTTGCAGACACAGTGTGTCTCAGTCTTTCACAACCACATCCGCCACACGCTCGTACTCTGCCATTTCAGGGACAGGCGCCTGGGGGAAGGTCGTGCTCTGTAACCTGCCATCAAGGTACCTCCCAAGCTGGGGAATTTATTATTATCACTGATAAGCTATGATCCCTTAAAGACACTTCCCTGTATCCTTCCATCTTACACAGCTCTTCTCCGCCAGCCTGGGAGGCGCTTTTAGATGCTGCCTCTGGTTTAAATGGAGGATCACACAGAGCGGTGAAAACGCAGCTATTTGGAAGTGACAAATCTCCCGTTTCCCCAGGAGCATCTGCAAAGCACAAGCCTCCAAGCAAAGCTCCTCTTCCCAGAAAAGGAAGAGAAGGAAAAGAGCAATGCTTCAAAAATCAGTGCTTCCTTTACAGGGACTAAAAAGTAAGAAGATGCAAAACATCCCATAAATTCCCATCTCTCCAAGGCAGAGCCACAGAGGCGAGAGTGCGCAGTCATCTGACAAGGGCAGCATGGTACGGCACAGTCCTCCGTGACCGTAACACCTTCTCCCCGGAGGTTTGAGATCAATTCATTTCCATACTGGAGACAGAGATCATTTGTCAGCTTTAAGAGGGACAACATCGTCTCCCTGCTGTCAAGCCGCGGCAAAGGGGGACAGCTTCATTTGAAAAGCAAGCATCACTTCGGGTCTGCTGAAAGCGCTTGCCACGTCCTCACGCCGGCGGGCAGCGATGGAGGTGTCAAGCCCTACAGGGTCTGGGAGGGACCGGCAAGGAAGGGGCTGGGAGGCCGAAGGCGGATGAAAGGGCTGAGAGAGGGGGACGAGCCGGCAGGGTGGGCTGGAGCACATCCAGCATCCAGCTGAGCTCTGGGTTACACCGCTCCTGTGTCAGCCTGTGGTTGTACATAAGGGATCACGCACATGACGCCAAGGTCCTGTGATGCTGGGGCCTCTGGTCCCTCGTTATGTCAAGGGCAATTGCAGGGATGGGGAATGCAGAGACAAGTCATCGCCTGGCACTGCCAGAAACTATCGCCATGTTTCCCACTCTTGGGCTGGGGGAGGGAGGAGGGAGGATCGCAGACTCATCTCTGCTCCTTACTAATTTTGCATGCCAAGTGACCCGCTGCAAAACAACACCCAAGTCAGGTAACCCAGCAGCCCACGGTAACGGGCTTTCCCATATCAAAGGTATTCATCTGAAGGACTGGGCAAATGCACACAAAGAAAGAAAATATTTGTAGAAATGGAGAAATCAAGCCTGTGAACAACGTATCAATCAACAATCTTTTCTTTTAGACTCAACAAGTACTATTGAAAGCGCTCAGAAAAAAGTGATTCATCTCTGATGTTATTGTTAAAATCCACGCCAATTTGTGTTTAATAGACATCAACTGCTCTGATGAAGAGCATCAGGAATAACGTCTTTAAAAAATTAATATTTCTTTCTAAGAGTAAGCTGATTTATTACACTTTAAGCCCCCCGCAAAAAAATTAAAAAATCAGAAAGCTTTCCGCATCTCTGCCAAAGCAGCCCCTGGAGCAGCAGTGGCTCGGAGCAGGGCTCCCCCGCATCGGGACGCCGGGCTCCACTCGCAGCACGTCTGCTGCCAGCGACAGAGCTCTATGGGGATGGAGTCAGCCGCAGGGCCCTGGGGACTACACAGGTATCTGTAGGGTGAAAGCACAGAGGCGGCGGTAGGCATGAAGAACTCAATTAACTGTCCATATGTACCCCGAGCATCCATGGCTGGTGTTTAATTTAATTGCAGAGAGAGCAATAAACCTTCCTGGCCTCAAACCACTTTCGTTCAGTTCTCATCATAGCCAGCCTCGCCAGCCTGACCGCTGTCCAGGTGAAAAACATGAGGGAAGACCAGCAAAAACCAGAGATGAGTATCAGGAATGCCACCCACTGGGAGACACCTCTAAGGAGCTTGCACATGGCCGGCTGGCAGCTACCGCCGTGTCCTCCCAGCCCCGCGCAGCCTCCAGGTCCCAGCCTGTGCCTTGCAGGAGCTCCCCATTTCTGGGTATTTGTCAGTGTAAGGGGTGAGAGGGAGAAAGATGCTGGTTTGTGGTGGCCAAGAGCCCTCAGTAACACTCACCCGCTCTGCCAACCACCAAGGTCTCTGCTCCAGACGTCTTCTTTGCACAGCTGACACCACCAACCCTCAGCAGAAAGGGGCTCACGGGCGCTGCGATCCATGAAGTGCTACACATCAGCAAATGAGTGGGAAATCACTATGTCGTTATCCAGGCATTAGGTCCAGAGAGAAGACTGCTCATCACCGTCAGATGGAGTTTGTAATTAAAAAGCCAAATGCTTTGGGAAGAACTGAGGTTAAGGTGATGCTAAGGTGACTTGCAGAAAGGATACCAATACCTCTATTAAAGGTCTACAACATACCTAGGACGAACACATCCGCCCCTGGAGAATGGGGTGGGATGCAGCGATACTCAGCACTGGGACCAGTTTGCAGTGAACAGGATCCTCCACCGTTCAGAGGACAGGAGCAGAAACACACTGCGAGTGAAGCCCCAGGCATCAGGGGAGCAGCAAAGAAAGGTCCCTGAGCACTGAAACAGAAGTTGCTACTGCTTGTTTCCCAACACCACGTGCAGGACTAAAAGATAAGTAGAGCTATTACTCACTCATGAGCAAGGCTGAGACAGCTGAAGGGCTTCCCAGGTCCTACTCCACAACTTTGCCTGGGAAAAGAAGGCAGGGCAGAAGCCAGCACCCTTCATCACACTGCTCATCTCCAGGTCACCAACTGGTAAACACAAAAACACTCACACCTGGTGAACCTGCTCCAGCATTTGCCCCTCTTTGTGCATCCCTGCCAGGTCCTCCGTGACGCAGCCTGCAGCTCCGGAATGGGCAGATGGGGCCCAGCTGTGCTGCCCACACTGGTTTCCCTTGCCCAAACCTCCACCAACCCCAGCCAGCCCAGGGAGCAGCAAGGAGCGGGCTGCCAGAGGAGAAGAGTACCGTGTCACCCGTCCTGCTCCCCCGCAAAAACCCACACGAGGCTTAACCGAGCATCTCCTCGCCGTGCCTGCGGGGCGATAACCGGCTTTGTGCCAGTGCCCAGCAGATCTGGGGGCTGCCAAGCAGCGAGGGGGCTTATGCAAGCTCTGCAGGCTGCTCGCCCCCGCTGCTGCCCGGCTGCTGCGGAGGGAGCAGAGGATTGCTCCTGCAAGTGCCCCTCATGGAAGCGTGCTGCACGGTGCTGAGCACCGACGCAGGTCGGTACAGCATGGCACAGCTCGACATGGCACGGCACGACCAAGAACGCCCAGAGTCTGGGAGCCCGGCCCTTGAGAACAAGGCGTTGCAGAAAGCCCTTTATTAACCTCGTCTGTGATCCCCAAGGCATCTGACAGCAAAGCAGCTTGCCTGCCTGCGTGCATGCGTGCACAAGGAGGGGATGTCAGGGCAGTGGCTGTGTTCTTGGGCTGCAATCTCGATGGTCGGCTCTTCCCTCCTCCCTGGTCCCCCTCCCCACACAGGCAGCACCAAACGCTAATGCAGATGCCAAAACCTTGTAAAATGCACGCTGAATTCTGGGGAATTAGTAAATTTCCATTTCAATTCAAATACAAATTAAACTCAAAGTTGTCATCAAAGAAAAGCAGAAGATGAGGATCAAAGTGATGCAACACTCTGGGAAAGGAAAAGATTAAAGAAAGTAAATTGAACAAGATTTTAAAGAGATATTAAAAGGTGTTAATGCAAGCTAATGCAGCTAATGAAGAGAAAGGGAGGCTATTCAATTAACATTTGCAGCAAGGAGAGGAGAGCTTTCTACACCTCCGCTATAACATCAAAGGGTGGATGCTACCTCTTATTAAAAGGGAACATAGAATATTTAAAAGGCAGAATAGATTAAAATAGATTTCAGATAATTATGTCTACCTCCATAATGGCAACAGTTTATCATTATATTCCAAAAACAAATCTAATAATATGTGCCACATACTGCGGTTAGAAACATTCTTTGAAGTGTTTCAGAAAAGCAGCAATTAAACTAAAGTACAGACGGGTCTGTGGTTTCTCTGGGTAATGGGAAACTCAAAATGTCCAGCTGAAGCTGGGAACTTCGCCCTTCGCCCAAGCTCGCCCTCCTGGCCTCCCCCAGCCGAAATGCTGGGCTGCAGCCGGGCGAAGGGGAGGATGCTCCTCCGCACAAGGGGCGTGAGCTGCAATATTCCCCGCAGAGAGGAGGCTCGGCGAGCCCTGCTGCGTTATTAATACGAAATGACGGTCGCACGCTGGCAGCCAGAGCGTGCCTGCGCTCGCAGGGACCTTCAAGTGAAATTAAGAGACGTGTGCTATAGCCAAAAGGACCAACTGCTCAGCTTCAACCTTTGATCAGCACACCCTGCTCTCCTCCCAGGGCCGAGCGCTCGCCCTGGCACTGTCACAGCAGCGCCGCCTCCTTCCTCCAAGCTTCACCGAAAGGGGTCGGGGAAGGGGGGGGAAGAAACCCCTGGCGAACGCAAACAGGCAGACAAAGCAGTCTGACAACCCACAAGAGCAAAATGACAAGCCAAAAGCCTCCTTCTAATCGCCCCTCAAGGGTTTTGGTCCTGCTGGCAGCGAGGAGGCACCGCAGGGCAGCACACCGCAGCGCCTGCCAGCCGGCTCTGCCGCCGAGCCCAGCGCTTCAACACGGTGGGGTTTTATGTGCACGGGAGATGTTGTTTGTTCGGTTTTGAGCAATAATTAAAGATAATTTTAGTATTTGCAAACACCTCAAAACTAAACAATGAAGACCAAGTACAATACTATCTCCCTGGATCGCGGTGCGGATTGACGTGTTGTTACCAGCAGGGATTGCTTGCAGAGCTCTGTGCCGCCACAGGGATTTTCTTGTCACAAAAAACCCCAAACAAACCAAAAAAAAAAAAACCAACAGGAAAAGAAGTGGAAAACCTGTGTCTTGGGAAGAGCAGAGGCCACGATGCTCCCACCGCATGGGGAAGCACCAAAGCGCCCAGGGCCCAGCACAAGCGCAGCCAGGGCAAGGCTGGAAAGCACGCGTGGGAAATCTGCACGGGCAGCATTTGTTAGCTCCAAACTGGAATCTCGCTTAGAGGCTACAAGTACGCTGCTGTGCAGAAGATGGGCCCTGAACAGCCCGAAGCGATGCCCGTGCCAAAGTCCCTTGTCCCCACACCGTTTCTCAGGGCCAGATCCTTTCTTGCTTCTAAGACAGTTCCGCGCTTTGCCCCGGCAGCCCCTCGCTGACACAGACCAGCCCGGCCCTCCGGCATGCTCCCACAGCGGAGATGCTAGCAGGGCAGAAGCAAACACCAAAGCTTTTTGAAAGTTATTTTCTTTCTGGTTAAGGGGGAAAAACCAGACACTGCATTAACCCCAAGGCAAGATGTCTGAGAATGAGAATCAATGTATTTTTAATTTCCTCCCGAAAGGCTCAGCACCGTCCCTGGCTCCTGGGAGCCGGCGGGCTGCCTGCTTACATATCACCAGGCACGGCGAAGCCAAAACCACCTGAACCAGCCAGGACTCGGGTGTTTTGGGACACGCGGACAAATCTGTCAGCTGCTTCTGTGGCCATTGGAGCCATTGCTGGGTGTCTCCAGAGACTCATGGCGTTTTGTCAAATTTGGGCAGAAAAAAAAGCAGGCAGCAGGGAAGGGTCTTCCTTTGTTCTGTTTTGGGGTTGGGGTTTTTTGTGTTATTTGATACCGATGCGTGTATCAAAATGGAGGTACTGTGAGCAAACGCCACCCAGAACTGGTGGTCTAACAACGCTCTGGCTGGCTTGAGCTTTGCTCTCAGGTCACATCTCTGGTAACATCGGGCAGCAGTTTGTCTGCTCACGCTGGGGGAGCAGCCCCTCAGCAGCACCACAGCTGCAGGAGCACATCGCCCGCACAACAGCGTTAAACATAAGGGAGTGAGATCTGGCACTGCAGCCATGAACCAGCTCGTGCTGGTCAACGTTAGCATGGTGTGCCCTTCCCTGCTCCAAGCCGTACCCGGAGCAGCCCGGCCCCGAGCCTGCCAGAAGCACACACAGCTCTCAGTCCCGCGGGAGACCCCTTTCCCCAAGAGCATTTCTTCCCTCTTCTGTCCTTGAACATTTCCAGTTCACTGAACTTGCCACGGAGATGATCTACGTTGTCAAAATCTTTTAGCCTTCTTGGGTAACGCTCCTGTCCTGCAATTTCTGTCTGACTTTGAGCTGCCTCCATCCAAGAGGGAGGCGGAAGAGGTAGAGTTGTGGTCCAGACTCGGTGGGAGCTGGGGACCCACTCCTCACAGCAGGGACACCACGGACCAGGCACAGACCACCACGCTCTCCCCATGCGAGGCAGTGCTTCGGGCAGCTCCTGCACCTGCTCCTCCTCTCTCTGTCCTGCAAGGGGCAGCCCAGAGAGGTGGCCAAAGGGAAGGACCTTCCCCAGCCCTCCCCAGCCCCATGGTGTTGCTCAGACCCCAGGCAGTAAGGAATGGCTCCCGCCCTGCCATGGGCTGCGGCAGGCGTGCCAGCACTGCTCCGCTCGCGGGAGGTGTCACTCCCCGTCTCATCCCGCTCCCTCGCTGTCGGAGCGCACGGCCTCCATCGCCTTTCCCAGGACCTGCTCCCACACGTCACAGCCGCTCAGCTATGGACGTGTCCCTGGAGTAAGAGCAAATCGTGCACTTGTGCCACAGGACAGTGATGGGATTAGGAAACCTCACCACTAACACAGCTCAGGTGATGTGGGCGGGAAATCCTCTTCACCGTGTTTTATTTTCTGTTCCTATCTCCCTGGAAATCACCACAAAGTCCGCCTGAAGCCCTGCGGGAGGGGTGTCGCACAAGTGGGTGCTTCTGCAGATGGGGCTCTCCAGCAAAGCAAACCCTTAGTTTGCAGTAATTGAGCATTTCCTCGAAATAGAATTAGTGAAACCCACAGGTTTCGGCATGGACGGCTCAGCCTGATGAGCGGAGGAAAGGCAGGATCTCTCCATCTAAGCAAGGGCGTATAAAACACACTGAATTAGCAGAGCTCATTATTTCAAGTGCCAGAGGATTTCGTTGAGATGCAGCAGCTTAATAGCATGGCATTAGCCCGGTGACCCGCTCACCTCCGCCGAAGGAGTGTTCAATCCCCTCCTTCTCTGCTATTAGGAGCAGCCCGAGCGGGTCTGGTTAATGACACACCTGAGGACGCCCCTGCCCGCCCCTCGCTAACCAGCAGATCAGCTGCAGAGCCTGTTCAAACCCCCAGTGCAGAAAACCTTCTCACCCCTGTTTGGAGAAAACCCTGGTTTGGGAGATTCTTTCAGAGGCAAATGTCAGCTCTGATGAAACGTTTAAATTTTCCCATGAGAGACGTCTAAACAAAACATTAACATTTTGACTTAAAATGTCATTTCACTCTGGTTCTTCAATTAAAAACAAAATGACATTTCAAGTCAAAAACGTCGATTTGAAACTGATTTTTTTTTTTTTTTTTTTTTTACTTTAGAAACCAAAATTGTATTTCAAGTAAGAGAGACAAGAGAAAGGCTTGTTCAGGAGCACTGCTTTCTCCTAGGTTAGCTGAGCAAACTCCCCAGGAAACTCAAATTCTGTGAACAACCAGATTTAAGAATGGGTTTTTTTCATTTAAAAGTTTTCTGCCAGGAAGATGCTGGTTCCCAAGCAGATTCACATCACCCTGTGAAGACGAAGGAAAGCCCACCGGGCCATGCGAGGGGGCTGGGATTGTCCCCACGTGCATTGGGCGAAGCTCTCCATCCCACTCGATGCAAGGGCTGGACCGCAGGGAGCAGGGCATCGCGTGCCCCAAGGAGGCTTCACTCCACAGTCCCCTGTGCTGCCCGCCCAGCGAGAGCCCACACCGGCAGCAGCACCCGGCTGTGCCGATTTTCACCCTTGAGCCGCTGGAGACCTTTTGACAGCCTTGGCTCTTGGTCAAGGTGTTTGCTTGGCACTGAACACCGTGATCACGGTCAGATTTTTCCTCCAGTAGAAACAGAGTCAAACAAAAATTCCCTGAGCAATTTACTGGAGGAATTTAACATCCTTTCCTTGCCTGTTTTGTTCTATATATATAAAATATTATTTTATGCACTACAAAAATACTTTGAAACCAATTTATCCTTAAGCATTACAAGGCCTTTTTCTTCCAGCTGCAAAAACATCTGGGAGCAGGTTCAACTTTTCCCCCCAGAGGGCCGTGGCATTGCTGCGCCGTACCTCGTGGCAAATATATAAAGCAAGGGGAAGATTGCAGGCTGCGTTACAGCGTCAGAGGGAGTATCCTTTACTGTAATTTAAATACCGAATAAGCAGTTACCAGAACAAGTAACTATATGTTAGAACCTGGTGAAATGTTCACAATAAACTTAAAACCATACAAAATTCTCTCAGTTTTGGCCCTTGGTCCAGACTCCAGTCTCAGGTTATATCCATCATGGGGTGCACAGGGGACAGTTTGTGAGCAAACTCAGCCTGCTGGTTTTATTGTCGGATGAAAACTGTGAGAAATGCCACTTTGCAGTGTTTTCACATGAAATTCAGTCGCTGCAACCAAGTTTGCTTGGGGCTTTGGGCTTGCCAGAAGCCACAGCTGTGATCCCGCTCCCAAGCAGTGGCACTGCTGCCTCGCTGGCCGGGCTCTCCTCTGCTCAGCGAGAACTGGCACCAACGCACAGCTCGGGACAACTGTAGGAAATGAGAGGGATGGAAGGATGGGAGCACCTCTGGCTCTTGCTGGGCCGCGATTTTGGCTTATCTAGAGCTTGAGGATGAAAGAACGCCTTGATGCATAAAGACATGAGGTTGTACCACACGACCTGAAAATCCTCAGTGCTTCCAGAGAGGAGACCACGCACCCTCAAGTCATGGGAATGAGCCTGGCAGGTAGGGAGAATGCATGCGGTATGGAACAGGCTGCTCTTACTATTCCCACTGCAACACGCACGGGGCAGGGGAAGCTCACGGGGCTCCCCCCGCAGCCCTCCCGCAGGCGTTAAACTGACAGCAAAGGCTGTCATCTGCAGAGATGCTCCGTAGGCGACGCCAAGAAGAACACCACACACCAAATCTGCTGCTTTGGGCAGAGGCACCCATCCCAACACGCAGCGCCGGCAGCCCCGAGCGGAGGGTCTCAGCCAGGCTGAGCACACGTCGGGGCGCAGGCTGGAGCCAGGGCTCCCCCCACACAGCTGAGACACCGTCAGTCTCTCTGGCCTTGATCATATATAATTATTTCATGCAAAGTATGACCTTTTCAAGCAGGAGACCGAAGGCATCTCAGGCTGGTATGTCCAGCCTCTGGCTGCCCTGGGTGCATGTTGCAACCTGTGGTGGGTAAGAAGGTACCTACCACCTTCTGCTCTCCCAGAAGCTGACCCAGATGGCTGCTCTGGCCCTCATGGATCTTACTGGACTGAGGTCCCTAGATATGACAACTGAGGAACACCTAGCCTGTGTATCCTGAGATGGAGGCAGACACAAGCTATTCAACACACGGAAGACTTGGATGTGCTGGGAATAACAGGTAATAGACATCTTGGTGCCTAGGGACCCCGCTGGCAGGAACACACCATGCCAACCAGACTTTATGGTCCTCCAGGGTTAGATCGCACTTGAACAAGGACTTACATTTCAGAACTGGATGCTCACAGGAATAGTAAGGCAGTATTTAGGTGCCTGAGTCATTTTGAAATGGAGTGTATGTGGCTCCAAACAAGATCAGAGCTCTGCTGTGGATACACACAGACATGTTTTTGCTCCAAGAAGATTACTTATAAGGCAAGGCTGGCAAAAGAGTAGAAAGAGTGGCCGAGCGTTGTGGAGAAATTTGCTCGAGGCCGCACCAAACCAGTGCCAGAGTGGAGAATGGCATCCAGGTCTCCAGCTCCCACCCCGGGCCCTCGACAACCAAACCACATCCAACAGCTTCCCGAAGATGCAGCCAAACCAAACCACAGACTTGGGCAGCGCTCACGTCTCAGTTTGTCTGAAGAGAACAAAAAGATGGTGAAAGTAAAATCCATCCTTTCCCTTTGGTTCTTCCTAAACCTTTCTGCCAAGGAGATATACCAGCAAAGCTGAGCCCAGAAGAAGAGAGCATGGGCTCAAGCTAGGCACACTCTGCCATGTTCCAGTCGCTACCTCTGACACCTTCGGAGGCTGACGGCACCCGATGTCCTGCTTCCCCATGAGACCTTCTGCATTGGTCCAACACAGCTGCAGCCCACGTTCCCGCATGCCCAGCAATTGGCAGGGCAGCCTGCCTGCTTGCAGTGGCCGCTCTTGGAGCCTGGAGCTTGTGTCCCTCCAGACAAGGCTGACAAGGCAGCCAAAGGACAGCACAGGCTGAAGCCTTCACCTAGCATCTCCTCCACCACTCGTCTCCACCACCACAAGCACTGGCAGCAAGAACCGTTGCAGATTTCCTGCCGTTACACGGTGTTCCGTCCCTGTGCAGCAAAGGAACTGTCACTTTGCTCTAATTAGCCAATTAGGTCCCTAATTAGCTGATGTAATTACTCCGAGGAAGTGATTTCATTTAAGAAAAACCTTACTCCCGAAAGCAGACGGAGCCAGCCCGTCATCAGCAGGAACGACCGGTGGCTGCTGACACCAGCACAGGGACGGTGCCCAGGCTGCACCGGCTGCCTGCCGGGGCCGGCGGAAGCGGCTCGGTGTGCAGGGAACAAACAAAGCGTCATCCCCGCAGCCGGAGCAGAGTCAGCGCCGGGCGTGCTTCGAACCCACAAAGATAGCTTCCCATCAACAATTTGTTCTCTAGAAAGAGATCAGATAATCTAATCAGCACAGCTCCATCTGTCGAAAGGATGAAGGGGGCAAAAAAAAAAAAACAAACCCAAAAAACTGCTTATTTACATTTTTCCCCTTGCTTGATGTAACTTCTAGATCTAATCAGCACCAAGCTGTGCTTTAATTGGAAATATATAGCAGACGTGCATTTCCCTACAGATCATTTGTTTCTTCAGCACAAAAAAATCGTCAGTCATGTGGACAAGGTGGCACCCAGCATCCTCCTCCCTGGCCTGGGACAGGTCCTCCCGCTCCTGATGGGAGCTGGAGCCACCCCAGGGACAGCTGAGTCCCCACACGGCTCCTTCCTGCGCCTCTCGGAAGCCAGAAGATGGAGGTGAGATGCTGGAAGGGACTGGGTCAGTTGAGTAACTACTGTTCAGCAGGAGCTCTGGAGGAGATCACACTGCCATGAGTTTGAAGCTCAGATGAGCCCCACGTTTTGACTTGGCATCTGCGTACCCCATGGCAGGCGATGGAGCCCGAGAGTGAAGCATCCTCCCCAGAACAAGAAAAGCTATTTCTGTGTGATGACGGGAATAGCTGCTCTCTGCCGAATGTGACTCGACAAGCACAGTATCTTCCCCAGCCCTCCAGCAGCTTTAGCTGTAAAAGTCTATGCAGATATTGTGACCTTTTAAGAAGGCACAGATCTGTGAGGTTTAAATAGCACGCCACAAAGACTCCCAGGCAGAGCCTCTGCCAGACAACTCATATACAAAGCACTCCCAGAAACAATTTCCAGGTCAGCAGAGATGAAGAAAGAAGAGTGACCCTCCAACAGGGAGGCACAGGGAGCGCGGATGAGCCAGGAGCCCCACAACCTCGGGCAGATGGTACTGGAGGTGTTGCCGCCTGGAAGCAGCACGGTGAATCGCGTGAATCCAGGTTGTCAGTGTCACACAAACGGGCACAATATAATTTGCTACCCACAGTTTTGAGCTGCAAATTAGCAGCCAAAAGCTGTTAAGTGCTTGAATTCATCCACAGTAATCAGAAGGGGATCAGGGACAGGGCTGAGACACCCAGTCTGCTCCCCAAAGCTTCCCATTAAGACAGACGATAATGCATGTATGCAAGTCAGGTCATTAGAGGACATAGATGTTTGCACTCCTCCTTTCCCACAGCCCTGCTGGTGGCTAAGCTTGAAAAATCCCCAAGATGGGCAAATGCTAACACACTGAACTGCGGTTTATGTCACCTAGAGCATTTTACAAAGTCTCAGTGATCTGCAAATAATTAAAAGAGAAAGCAATCAATCTTGTTGTTCAAAACAGTGATTAGCCTGGGAGAACCCGGCATTGTAATTCCGTAAGCACCCAGGGGGAAGATGCCGCATGCATAATGATAGCTGCTAGTCCTCACAAGTTCAAGGACCACAGGGTGTTCTCCGGTTGTGATGGGAATTTCCTATTCCTCTCTGAAGCTGTGTCATCCTGTGTTTCACAAGCACTTTGCCAAGGGAACAGAGAAACAGCTTTGCTGCTCGTCAGGCACAGCCTGGCTCCAGCTGCCGTGAGCACAAGTGCACTCCTGCCTGGCTTTTTCCAAGGGCATGACCCTTAGGAGGAAAGGCTGAGACAGCTGGAGAAGAGAAGGCTGAGGGGAGACCTTATTCTTGCTTACAAGTATCTAAAGGGTGGGTTGGAGGAGGATGGAGGCAGACTCTTTTCAGTGGTTCCCAGTGACAGGACGAGGGGCAACGGGCACAAGTTGGAACAGAGGAAGTTCCATTCAAACATAAGGAAAAACTTCTTTATGGTGAGGGTGACAGAGCACTGGAACAGGCTGCCCAGGGAGGCTGTGGAGTCCCCTGCTCTGGAGATCTTCAAGACCCGCCTGGATGCAGTGCTGAGTAATGTGCTCTAGGCATTCCTGCGTCAGCAGGGGAGTTGGACTAGATGATCTCTAGAGGTCCCTTCCAACTCTAAAAATTCCGTGATTCCGTGACCCAGCTGCGATGCGGAGGCTGAAATGCGGGAGGTACGATAGCCAGAGCGTCACCAGGCCTCCAGACAGGCAACTGCTAGAAACTGTCCATGTGTGTAGTGAGAGACAGCTCTGGGCAGAGACCAGGAGAAGGTTTCACCTGGACAGGGGTGACTGGCCACGGAAGTCCTGCCCCATATCAGAGGAACATGCCGAGATGGCATACCTTCTTCACACAGGGGCTGAGATGAGCACTCCTCCCATGGATGCTACCTGCCAAACCACTCTCCTGCAGGGCTTGCAGCATATGCAGGGACTGCAGATTAAAGCTGTGACCTGCCTTTGCCCCCCCCCACCCCCATGACCAAAATGAAGCCCGCAGAGCATCACAAGCACACTCGAGGGCAGAAACCAACCACCAGCACCCACTCCATCTCTTCGAGCGCCCAGGTCAGCCAACCCTCCTCCAGCCTCATCCGCTGTTCAGCATTTCACCACATGGCGGAAAGCCCAACGGATCCACACACAAACACAACTCTACTCCCCAATTACTCTGGGCAAAGAAGAGAAAGAAAAACCCCTCCGCAACCAGGAGGGATCAGCATACACACATATGTAGGTCTGCGTAGCACTTCCTACCCACCTTCTGTTGTGCGTTTGGATGTCAGACTTTGCATCTGTGGCTAAAGCAACCCACAATGATTTAGAAGTGACGGCACAGCATTTTGCACGGGGTTAGGTGGAGATTTCTGTTTTGCGTATCATTACGGCAAGCAACAGTGGTTTCTCAGGCTCGGATCTAGCCTTACCACAAGGCGAAGAGGAAATTGCAATTATTTGTTGATGGTTTTTCAAAGCCCTCATCCAAGCACAACACACACGCAGCTCCCCTGAACCCATCACCAGGCAGCCTATAGACTTTCCAAAAGCTACCAACAGTAGCTCGCTGTGTCTGCTCCACCACTACGCGCTTCACCACATACCTGCTTCTCTCCAGCACAAGGAAACACCCCTGCCAAGCCAATTCCCAGGGCGGCTGTGGGAAGACTTGGCTTGGAAAAAAAAGTAATATTTCAAAACCAAAAAAGGAAAAAAGGCAGAAAAACTTTTCCCTCAGCCCCCCCTTCCACCCCCTGCTCCAGCCCAGAGCAACGGTGAGAGTCAGGAGGCACCAGCCTGGAGAAAGAAGGACTTCCCAGAGGAGATGAAGTTTTCTGTGCACAGAACCAAACTCCACAGAAGTCAAAGAATTTCCACTTGCTTTTCTAGAGCAGACACCAGGTTTTTCGTCTGTCCCCAGCACACCAGTGTGCTGCCCCAGGAATAAGGCACTAGATGCTGCAGGAATATGTGGATAATTGCATAATTGCATTGAACTTGGAACCAGGTCTCACACTTGCACATCCCTCTGGGGACTTTCCTGACATACTGAAGCATTTGGTGCTGCCATTTGGTGTCCCTGTTAGGGCAGGAAACAGGGACAGAGTGGGCAGAACAGAACAGGCAAGGCTATCTTTGGCACGATAAAAAGAGTCTCGCTATGATGGGTTCCTTCCTTCTGCTCCACAAGGGGACAATAAGCTAAGAGAGATCTTTACCCAGAAGAAATTTTACCTCCTGAACGTCAAGGTACCCGACGTGGATCAGATAAGGGTTTTGGTGTGCTCATGCTCAACACAGCCCACCTGGCCTCTAGAAGGACCTGCCCATTGTTTCCAGCCAGCCCTGAAGGTACCACAAACAGAAGACTGACAAAGCTGACCATTTAATACAGGCAAACCAAGAACACGTGAGTTTTCACTGGAGCGCAGTGCTTGCGGCTGAAACCCAGCAGCCCACCACATGCACGGGGCTGTTAACGCAGACCCATGCAGCGTCAGACCCAGCAAGCGACGCAGGAAACAGCTCGAAGGTGGCAGAGCTCCCAGTTAGCGGAGACTATGAGTCAGCTCAAGCTCCACCACGAAGCTGTGGCCCAACCTCAGAGCTACTCGGCACCCTTCACCCTGACGGGCCCTGGACCAGTCCAAAAGTTTGGCTGCAGAGGCAGGGTGCAGGCACCGGTTATCACACAGCTGCCTTCGGGGAGCATCGCCAACCTCTCACCAAAGCCAGGCCCTGCCGCACCGGCACTCTGCAAACGCTCCCAGCGTGGGCGGGCACCCGCTGCCTTGCATGAAATGCACGGAGGCATTTGCATATGTGGCTGAAACTTGTGGGAGCGGAGCTGGTATTTCGCACCAGGCGATGAGAGGGGCCGTCCAAGCAAGAAGGGCTCAGTTGCAATTAGGAAGACAATTTTCTGTAATGTTTTTATTGGGAGGGTTTCACATGCCAATGGTCTCCAGAGGCAGAATTCATGCCTGTGAGGTTTTGCTTCTCAGCCCATCCCTTTGTGTGATACTTAGCTTAAGCTGTATCTGAAAGAATCAGTCTCTCTTATTATCAAAGCCACAAGCCATCTGGTTCCACTTTCCTGGGGAAAGGGAATGAGTGGAAATCTGGTTTCACTTGGGTTTTCCTTCCCTGGGTTATGGTTTGCTCTATGTTTAATGTTGTTACTGCAATATGATATTTGGGCAGTGGGTGGCCTGTTTCCCCCATTTGAAACTAATTTACAGCTTTGTCTGGCAAAATTGTTGCTTCCAATCAATTAGCACTGACACAGAAATTAAACCATCCTGGGGTCTCGACACACAAGGAAGCAGGTCCTCATTTGTTGGAAGAAATTCTCTATTCAGTGGGGAATCTGGTGGCTCACCCTTCCTCTGTGCCAGGCTGGGTTTTTATTTTTACAGATCCAGACTGCATTTTTAAAAGAGATTTAATAGGCAAGAGTGAGATCCATCATGGATGCTATTTTTGTTTTACAGCCATGACCTTGTTAAGGAGATGGACAAACAAGCCAAAAATGGAACATTAATAAAGCAAGCCTGAATCCATCAAAACATCCACAACTGCCTCCATCATTTCTTCTCCGAAAATACAATGGAGAGTTGCCCAGCACCTTCCTCTCTATCATTTCCTACCAGCCCGCTCAAAGGACCAGCTCCCTTCCCATCAGACAGCACACGCTTCAGTTTCTTTCCGATGGCTTCAGCTTGGAGTGACCTGTGGATGGTACAATGGGATTCACCACCCACAACTCCCCCAGCACTGCCATCTTCTTCTAACATATTTTAGAAACAAATCCCCAGAATCGCAGGTGATACGAGGGGTGGGGAACACTTCATGTCAGAAGTGCTGAGCCAGAGCCCAAGCTTGTCCAAAGACCACCCGTGGAAGTCTTAGCTTGCTTCAAAGGCAGCAATCTCAGCCAGAGAGTTTTGGCTCTAGAAACTGGGAATGTAGAGTCCCTGGAGAACAAATGCTGCCCTGAGACAGAGGCAGGGCTCCACAGCATGCTGGGCAGCGATGGGATTTGGGCTCAGAGCTGGGAAACAACACGACCCAGTGCAGCAATGCCACCCTTACGTCCTCCTACTAACAGCATCTGGTCTAACCTGCAGTCAGAAATCCAGTGTTCACTTCTGATGTAGCCCTACGGGATGCACCAGCACTGGATATCAACAACGAGCTTCAATCCAAAGCAGGACTCCAAACCTCCATGCAGGGTTTCAGCTCTAGACCCAGGAGGCTGAGCGTGAAGACTGAGTTCCCTAGCCAGTGCCGAGTGCCTGCAAGCCTGGGAAATTCATGGGTTTACTCTTCACTCCCTGGGCAGGGGCTACAGTCCGAGGTCCTGGGTTACACATATTACAGAACAAGGTTGAGATTAGCCTTGGCAGAGGACAGGTGACCCTGGGCAGGCTCACTTTCTCACATCATCTCTACAAGTACTATGACCCTCTCCGCTTTGCCTCCCCTCCTGCACATGGTCAGATGGCTCCTTGAACAATCCCATCCCAATTTGAGGCAGACCATGCATCTGGTAATTACAGAGAGCTGATATTTAGAGCCACGTCAGGAGCTCACGTCCTGGTCAGGCACATCTCTGATCAAAGCTGAAGCCATCTAAGCACAGGAGAGCCACGCAGGTCTGCTGCTCAGCCCAGCCTGTGCTGCTGGGACAAGGACAGCATGCCAGCAGCCTCCGTGCAGAGGAGCAGCACAACGTGCAGGAGTGCAGGGAGCTCTGGGAAACCAGCATCACCCTGCCTTCACTGTGGAACAGGCAGGACCTGCTACAGACCACGTGGCCAGGGCTGCCTTTCTGCTGCAGCTGGGAAGAGGGCACCAACCACCGTTTGCTGCAGCCCTTTCTAGTGGCAGCGTGCACTGTTGGGGCACTAGGTGGAAGAAAACTTGGTGCCAAGTGCTTGGCTGAACACCAGCCTTGACTTGAGTCCTTTGCTCTTCTGAACCCTCAGCCTTCCCTGCGTGCAGGCCAGCGCATGAGCCCGTGCGCTGCTGCTTTGAGATGCTGCCATATGGCACCTAACGCTGCACAGACAACTCCGGCAAGAGCTCAGCAGCAGTATCCCTTCCCCCCAAACCCAGCAGCTGCTAAGAACTGGAGTTTCTAAACCTTCCTTGAGCATGTGGACCCTCAGCAGTGCTGCAGGAGCATGGATTGTTTAGAACAAGCAAACAACAACAACAAAAAAATCTAGCTTCTCTTCCAACAGGAAGAAAAATATTTTTTAAAGTATTGAAGTTTTTACAGCTGGTGAGAGACAGCAGTGGGGAAGGCTGGGGGGCAGTCCTGGCCAGCAAATTCTAGCCAAAGTAAGAGCATGGGAGAATACTGAACCAGATAGGAAGAAAGGAGATGAAGAAGCTGAGGTAAAAATGAGATAGCCGACAGTCTGGTGCCCATGGAGAAGGGCACCAGAGCCTCGTAGCTGAAGATGCACCAGCTATAGCTGGGAAAATTCCCTGGCTTTGAAGACCAGGTCTTCCTGGAGACAAACAGCTCTAATCCACACTCCTGAGTAATTCTCTCTTTGGCAACACATCATACCAGCATTGATTCAAACCTCAGGGCAGCTGTACTGGCTTTAATCTAGGTTTTATTTTTGTAAACTACAGTTTCAAGGAGAATGCTCGCAAAGTGGATCTGGGGATGGGTGGCAGGGAGCAGAGCCAAAATCACTAATGTCTGCAGTGGAAACACTTGAGCTTCTTCAAGTACAGGGACCAAATGTGAAAAGCTTTGATCCTAAAAAGGCTAACAGCCCTGTCAGAGAGAAAAGGGGTCAACTTCTTCCACTTTTGCTAGGGCAGCTCCCTCTGCTGTCTTTGCTCACCAGCTGTTACCCAAAGACACAGGTCAGTTCCAGATGGGCTCACAGCAGTATTTCATCAACACGTGGTCATTAGTCTCCTCTGTAAAGTTATCACCTATGAAGAAACTAGTCTCCACAGAAACCAAACTTGAAAAGGAAAATGCCATCCGTGCTAGCCCATTCGGCAACCAGCTGGATTGTCCACAGAAAATAAATTATGTCCACAGGCAAAGCCAGATAAGAGTCAGTCCCTGTCTCTAACTAACACCCCTTTCACACGTGGCCTGCTCACAGCAAGGATTCAGCAGAGGAATCGGCATGGTGGACACATGGGGCACGGCAGGAGCACTGCCAACACGTGTGTTTTGACTAAGAAAGCCAAGTCCACAGAGGCTGGTTAGGCACTACCCATGACCAGTTTACCCAGTGGCACATACAGCAGCCATTTGGTCCCAGCTTCCTCCAAGGATGCTGCTCCCGGACATCAGTAGGAAGAGGCCCTGGTCTTGGGGGACACGGCAGGATGCTTCACCTCTTTCAGAAGAGAAAGATGCATCCCAACTCTGTACAATCAATGCTTCCCTGAGAAGTTGTGCTTGGCTGAGCAGGTACAGCCGATTCAAGTGTGAACAAAGCTCTTATGCCAGGCTTGTGCTGGAAGCAGACATCCCCTGCAGCAAGAGGGACCAAGGATTTCTTTTATTAGAACCTGTAGTTGACCCCCAGTTCTTACCAACTACAAGTGCTTTTAACAGGGAAACAAATAGTCAATCTGACGTCTTTGGAAATTAAGAGATCATGTATTTCAGCCTTGTGATAGCTATGAACCATGGCAGATATACTGCTGCTCTCCAGACAGCCTTGTTTTTTCAGTGAAAGAATAATTCAATAGCCTGCCTGACTATCCTTAGGTTTTTTTTAAACTGTGTTAAATGCTCTCAGATTGAGAGATGAATGAAAATGTCTTCAAGGATATTCAGAACCAGGGGAGATGCTCATGGAACAGCCAGAACACCAGAGAAGATGGATAAGCGAGCTAGCATGCAACCTCTGGCCCAGAAGGCTGATAGTGGGTGAGCAGCTTCTTTAGATATTCTTCTTCACAGGGCACTTAAAGAGCAAACCTTGCTGCTTTCTTTGCACCCATCTCTTTCACTGCACAAACAGGGTCCAGGAGTGAGTGCTAGAGTGCTAGAGCAGATACAATGCAGAGGAATGATGAAGCTATAAAGAATTGTTTTATAAAAAGCGGGGGGGGCCCTTTCGACATCTTAGTCTTGTTTTCAATGCTTCTCTGGCTTCAGGGTAATATTCTCAACCACCTAAAGCAGCGGGGTTTAGAACAGCTTTCCCTGAACTTCCGAACGCTCTTGGTACAGATTTCCTCTCAATTTCCACTTATTTCCCAGTATCACCTTCGTATTGCCTCTGTGCCACTGAGCACCGCAGTCCCCCAAAAGCAGCATTTGGGCAGAAAGCGGGGCAGCAGCACCCAGCTCGCTCTTCTCCGCGCCTCTGGCACCCCCTGCAGGTGGCAGTGCCATCCGCAGCCCAGGGCTCCTGCGCCTCCCCTGCCCGAGGGACAAGCGAAGGGGCATGGGAACCAGAAGGACCTTCAAAATTGTGCGTTTAACCGCAGAAGAACAGCACACGGCTGATAACTCAAAGCCCGCGCAGCACAGAAGAATGCTGCAATATGCAATGTAACAGTCTCTCCTATTAGCATGAGAATCACTCCATTGAGTTCATTCAGGGAAGCAAAGGAAAAAATAAGAGTATATATGAAAAGGGCAGTGCGGAGCTTAGAGATGTCAGCAGAGAGCTCTCTCAGCATCAGCCAGTCCCATTTCTATTACATTCAATGTTTCACAAATCTCCAGCGTGTTTATCCTCCCAAGCCCCTGGAGAGACACAGCAGTGCTTTTATCATCAGCACGCAGACAGAAGGCTGAAGCAGAGAGATTTGGGGACAAAAATCAGCGAGTCCAAAAAGCCAAGCGTCTCTCCCAGCTTCTCAGCTTACTGCACAGAAGTCCTTTGTGACAGGAGAACCAGGACTGCCCATGCAGATCTTTCGGCATGGGGTAAGTAAACATTTTCAAAGCCTGTGAGCTTAAGATGACTTCTAGGAGCCTCGCAGGACAGTAGATCTGATCCCACACGCTCTTGGGCACACACCCAGCTCTCACTGGGGTTCAGTGGAAGTGCTGGCAGGCCAAAGCAAGCCCATGACAGTATTTGTAAGTCAGGGCTGAAAGATGCCCCAGTGAGGTTCAACCAGCACCAGGAGGAAAGAACGTACCAACTTATAAAGCCTGAATTCCCCAAATCAAGTCCAGTATGCTTCCACCTCCACCCCCCCAACACTGCTCTCCATTCTCCTGTCCAAACTGCAAGTGAACTGGCCCAGAATTCCTACACAGCAGGAAGAAACTGTTTTGGGGAGTGCATGCCCACTACAACCCTCCCTTTGATCCGTCCACCAGCTGCACACCCCATGGCCAAGCCTCTGGGCAACACCTGAACCTGAGCACGTCACCATGGTCCAGGGGGCCCCAAGCCCGCTCCGTGCTCCCCTTGGCCCAACAGCTTTCCCGGCTCCATGGCAGATGCAGGGTTCAGCCTCTTAAATGAAGAATCACAGAATGGTTTGGGTCAGAAGGGACCTTTAAAGGCCATCCAGTCCAAGCCCCTCCAATGAGCAGGGACATCCTCCACTAGGTCAGGTTGCTCAGAGCCAGCTAGAAACACATGTCCCTCCGTGCACAAGCTGCCGTTTCGCTCACACCATCGCCTGTCATAGTCCCTGCTGACAAGCCACTTCCCAGCAGTTATCACGTTTTGGCTGGAGCTAGGGGAGTTTATTTCTCATTCTTTGGAGAAGGAAACAGCTGTGATAGTTACAGGGAAGGAACCGCGGTGAAAAGCAACCACTGACACGGGGATGAAGAACTCAGGAGGTCGGAAGTGCTAGAAACCCTGGTTTGCTCAGACGGGTGCAGCAAGGCTGGGCTGATCCAGGGCACCCGGCTCCTTGCCCACCTTGCACAAGCAGTGAAACAGCCTAAGGACTTCCACCTCCGACGGGAAGCCCAGCTCGCCAGGCGCTGAGGCAAACCCACCGTGGAAGGCAGGTTTTCCACAGCGACTTGAACAGGCGTTAGTTCAAGCTCCCACACCACGCACTTGGGTGGGAGCGGGCGAGGGGAATTCTTCACCTCGCTCTTTGGCACAGCAGAGGCTGGCTTATCTAACAGCTCGATGTCAGTTGAACAGCACCTCCCATCAGGCAAAAACAAACAAGCAGACATGCTTCTGAAGAGCTTTTGGCTCCGATTTTATCATGGAATGTGCTGAAGATTTAACATTTCTCGTTCTGCTTTTCTGAACACCTGTAAGTGTTTCCTCAAGTATCTACTCAGCATAGCTCAGCGTTGAGGAAATTCCATCTCTCAGACCTGCACCAAGCCATCCTGCCCAGCCGTCCCAGGTCTCCATCACACGTACGAGCTTTAGCAGCATTTCAGTTCTTATTCTGATACTGAATACCAGTCTTCGAAGAGGCAGAGCCCAAGCACGGAAACAGAAAAAGCCTTCATTCCATTGACTTTATCACCTAAGAGATTTCAAACGTAACATTCCCAGCACAATGAGGAATGCCACAGGATTGGCATATTTCCTTCCTGAAGATTTTGCAAAATATACTTTTTTTTTCCTGCAGCAAAATCAAAGCCAGACTCCACATCAAATGATTAAAGGTTAACTAAGACTTCAAACAAGTATCATACGATGGGTCATTCTCTTAAGAATTATGGAACATAAACTAGGCTTCAGTTTTAATATCTGCATTTAATTATGGCCATGTCTGAAGGCGATGAGCAGAAAAATACAAGCTTTGTTACAGATGTGCAATTCGCTCTGGAAACTTTTCGGAAAGAAAAATATTGCTGCACCTGTTAGGTGCAAAATGCTAATAATTTCTCAGCACTCCAGGGAAAGTGTCCTGAGTTTAGGGTGAAATGAAATTGGAATTATTTTAAAATAAGCAGAAGATTCCACTAAAATACACTGCCTTTTTATTCTATGGGAAACAAGGTCCACTGGCTTAGGATGTGAGAATGCAAACACAAAACAGGCTGGAAGGAAACTTCATAAAGCGTGCTGCACTGCAGTTGGGTTTCTCCTCAAGAAACTTGGCCTCTAGAAAACATGAGCAACTAACAGAGCAAAGAGCAACACACCCCGCACTGGAAACCAGCATCTGCTTCCAGGCACATCTTTTCACACTTCCCTCCATCCCTCACTGAAGCCTAATCACAGCAGCCTTTTAATTAAAAGAGGTGGCTCTGTGCACCTTTTTCCTATTGATCCGGAGTCAACAAGAAACCATAAACCAAGAAATTAAAATAATAATTTATAGCCTTTGGCCTGGCTGCCTGCTAGCTCTGTTTGCCATATTGTACACAATGGTTTCCTGCCTCTGCCAGTATATAAACTTGATACAAGAGCTCCAAAAAGGAAAAAAAAAAAACCAAACCCCCCACACACAACCCTATAAGGCTTCCTCTAGAAACCAGCTCTGAGGATGGTTTTCAGCTAACCCTTTGTCTGATCTGGGGCCAATCCTCAGTTCCAATCATAACAGAAAACAGAAAAGATGAAAGGCCAAACTCTGTTTCTTTCCAGCTTGAGCCAGGTGTACAGCTGGCACCAGCAGCCTCCGATGGTAACATGTTCCAGTGAAGACATGTTAAAGCAATAAAAAGAAAATGAGTAACATGTGGCTAAAAACATCTATTCATTTCACTTATTTTCTATAAATGAATTTTCCCAGGGCAGTGTTTTGGGGTTTCTTTTTAACAGCATTCAGTTCCATAGGCATTACAGGAGTTCCAAGACAGTGTGATCCCTCCGAGAGGTTTGAAATGCCAGCAAGCACGTCTCTTATAAACTAATAGCCTATTATTTACAATTGTGAGTGGCTCAAATAGCTGATTTAAAACCTTCAAATGACAAAAATTCCTCCGAGGCAAGATGCCAAAGTTGAGCAAACAATTTGTACGGCATGTTAAGTGTAGGGGGAAGCCATAGAGCTTGTAATGAAGCCATGTCTTGTGTTTCCAATCAGAGGCAGGCAGGACTAAATGCGTTATGGCAAGCTACTGAGTGAAACAACAAACCACGGGGGGGTGGGCGGAAGAAGGGGGAAGCAAGGTTGGATTAAAATATTATTTTCTGTGGCTTGTTGAACAACATGACGTAGTTATTCCTTGGTATGGAGAGGCTGGGTGCTTGTAAAGAGCACAGAGCCATCTGCTGCTCATCAGATTCCAAAGCAGATTACAGAATCCGGGTGTTTTGGTTATTAAAAAAAATAATAGGAAAAAAACCAAAACAAAACACTTATTTCTGTTGCCCAGCCTATACAGCAAAACCCACAAGTGACAGCATGAGAAAGAGTATTGAGGTCAGGGCAGCTCCCATGTGACACTTCAGAGCAAGTTTCAAAGAACAGTTGATGTCATGGAGATAAAAGGGAAAGTGGACTAGAACCATGCAGAGAGCTTCTCCCCGTAGCAGGCTGTGCGAGGCTGCCCCAGGAGGGCTGGTTTTAGGTGTGTTGGTCCTCCAGACAAAGGACAGCGGTAAGTCTCAGCTGGATTTCCAGAAGGTGCCTGATGCCATACCCCATGGAACTACTTACCTTTGAAAAAGGCAGCATAAAGAACCCGTAGAAGAGGGGAGAGCAGGGAGCAGGCATTAAAGTGGCTGTATCAGACCGCCCCTAGCACATGCTGGAGTCCTTCACAGATCAGTCTGAGGATCAACAGGACTTCACAGGGAGCAGGTTGTTTGGTGCAAGCTCAAGACACTGAGGAGATGATGTTGAGTCACTGCCAGTGCCCAGGGAGAACAAAGTTTCACAAGTCTGGAAGAGCCTCGCCACCCAAAGAGCATTGGACCGCTATTCAAAAGCGCAGAGATATAGAGACAGTAAGCACTGAGAACGCAGAACAGCGTCGATGCTGAAGGACAACATTGGCGTGAGACCAAAACAGGTATAAAGCCCATGAACCAGTTCAAGGCCCCAAGCGGCGAGCACCACGCAAGCACCAAGGCACTGGCGAAACTGCTACGGACTGCTCTTGCAAAGCATCTCTCTCATAAGCTCTCCCCACGCAGGCACAGTTACCCACAGGAAACATTCAGATGAAAACTGCACATGGAACAGGGTCAGGGAGGTTTAATCAGAGCTTTACGGAGTTTATTGAACAGAACTGGAGCCTTCAGCATCAAGATCCTCGCAGCAGTATTTCCAGGGTTTGTGGGAGTCCAAATCCCAGTCTTGGGGAACATGTCACAGCACGCACAGCTCAGCTGTTAAGTATGTCCAAATGTTAAAAACCATGAGTAATCCCAAAGCACGAGGTTTCTCGAAGGGCTGAGCAGCTCTGCTGCTGCCAAGTCAGTGCACGACTACCCTTTATTTTTCAGTTAAATCCAATCACATCAGGATAGGGCAAACTACCTTTAAATTAGAGTTAATTGCAATGTCTCCCCCTAAGCGTAAGTATTCAGAAGTCCTTCTTTCCCTAACTTGCTTATTTATGGAAATTGTCATTTTAAAGATAAGTTTTAGAATTAGTTATTTCTTTTAAAAGACTTCATCTCCCACATCTCCCACTGTGCCCACACAAACACTCAGAGAAGTGTCTCTCCACAATACCTTTTGACCAGCTATACAAAATATGCCATATAGCAGGCATTTTTCTTTCCACATAAATGCTTCTGCCTAACGGCATTCATTTCCTATTCATTCATCCTGAATGCTGGTAAAAGTCAGGACACCTGCCACCTTGTTATTTGCCCGATATTCATATCAGGCAGTGCTTACAGCACTTGAAACCACCCGGCTCTTTTCAGAAGCTTATAAGCTAGGGAACCACCCGCACAGCCAGGCCTTCACTTGTCTGAGCTTCCCATGGCCTGCAATTAATGAACAGAAACTTTTTTTCTTTCCCCTTCCACAAACAGTATTAACACACAATTTCCAGGTTTGTTTTGATGGCCCAGTAGTTTGGGGTATCATATTAGATGAGGGGCTCAGCAGCAGCACAGGGTAGCAGCCCAGGCTGCAGAAATCTGAGAGTCTGAGCATGAACCTGTTCCAGAGGAGCGTGGATGAGCGGCAGTCCTGCAGACAAGCTGCAGCTGAGCCAGACCCAGGCTTGCCCAGTGAGCTACGCAGGGCAGGGTGCTGTGCAGCTCAATCAGTTCCCTGGTATTGAGCCTCAGCGGGTTCCACAGTCAGCCACAAGACTACACATCAAACATTGGCCCACCTAAGAATTTAAAGCTCTCTGCCTTATTGTCCAGCTCTGGACTATTTGTGGTGTTCATTTTATCTTTTCCTATCGCTCTAGAGCACGTTCCCAGGATTTTGGGACAGTTAAGACAGTCACATATGTATATTTTGTCCTGATGAGGCAAGCCAGCTGACATAGGTAACGCTGTACCTTCATGTAGCCCAAAGAAAGTCCACCAGCAGCATTTTTAACCTCTCCTGGGCATCTGTTTCAACAGAAATACAAGAGCATCTCATGCCGGAAATGGGAATAACACCAGATAAGCACATTCCTGGGTAAGTGTTTTGTATCGAGGTGGAGCCAGGATCCTCTCACCAGTTTTCCCTCCCCCGTAACACTTGTTATGCAGTTTATGACTTGCCGTATCAGTGCAGAGTGAACACTGTCAATTAGGAGAGTCAGCTGGCACAAAAAACCTCGGAGCCACAGGGCAGAACATCATCTCTGCCAGAGCCTACAGGCAGAAGCTCTGTAAGTGCATTGCAATTAAATACATTTGAAACTAACAGGGGGAAGTACGCATCTTCCAGAGACAAATCTGATAGGAACCTTGACATGACAAGCAGGATGCCTTCTCTCCCCTAACAGCCCAGCAGTCACTTGCCAAACTAGCAGTTTTGCTAGCCAGGGTCTACAGCCCCTTCTGGTTCTTTATGTTGTCTAGAAAACTGTATAGCCTCCCCTTTCTCTCTCCCCAGCCTCCTCCTGTCCCAGAAAGGATGCTGAGAAGCTAGCTGCTGTTAGCATAAGGAAGTCTCATCTGAATAACCACGTGGCCAAACGCAGACTCACATAGGAGAAAACCTCATCTCCAAATCTCACCCAGCTTCAGGAAGAGAACAGGAATAAAACCAGCTTGCAACACAACAGCCAGAGATGAACCATAGTGGAGACCCTCTTTTAAGCGGTTTAGTCACTTTTCAGCTCTGAGGTGTCTGATACAGGATGAAAACATGCTGTAAGCAGGTAGCCCAGAAGTGCTGATCCAGTATAAACTCCCTGAGCCAGTTCAAACACATTCCTGAAGTGTTGGCACACCAACTTTGTCCTGGCAGGCTCTGTGCCAGATCAGGTAACCTCTGTCCTCAGCCTAGCTCTATCCGATTGCAGAGCAGAGGTTATGCCAGAGCAGGTACCATCTGTTATCCCACAGCTGGCACAAAAACCACAAAGCCAGCATGAGCTCAGGACTGCCTGTTCTAGCTAGTCTGACAAATATGATGACAGGATCATGCTTGAGGTAGACAAATTTGTACTGCCAGGTGATCTGTTAATGATCACTAACCCACAGTCAGAAATACTTGGAACACAGCCCACGGGGCAAAGCTATTGCTATGAATTCTGCCTAATCCCAAGAGACATCGGTAACAAGCACGTACATCAGTGAATGGTGGACCTCCCTGCTACAGACCAAGGAGGCTAAGCACATGGTTCGATTTAAAAGGTAGGAAGACAAAGAAGAGCAGATCAGGTTGCCCTGACCAGAATGATGCTCCTCCCATGGGCTTCCTTTCCTTCCAGGCTAACAAAGGGACAACCGCCAAAAGTGGCTTTGAAGAGCCTTTTCCTTGCTTGCTCTTGGCCAAGCGCATGACCACGCACCCTGCACGCCACAGCAGCCAGCGCTAGCTGCCACCACAACTCAGCCTTTTGCAAGGGAGTAATTGCAATGTCCTTACCATTGTGGCTGTCTGAGCAGGCTGGCATAAATCAAAAACAAACATCTCCTAAGCAGACACCCACATCACGGGGGTGGGGTTTTTTTGTTCAGTTGTTGCTTTTTTTTTTTTTAAAAAAGGTCAACTCAATTAGAATGAATAAAAATACTCTCAAAAAACCCAGCAGACAGTCAGTGTCAGTGTTTTCAAAGGCACCAGAGCACTTTAGAAGCAGATTGGTTTATTTGTTCCATGTAATTTACTTTAAAATGTGTCCCTGGATTCCCCATCAATTGCATTTGAGATACTGCAAAGGTGACCTGGGAAGTTTTTAAATCACACGCTCTATCAGATGCCACAAGCAAGCCATCAGACAGCCAGAGTCTGGTGCGTGGATTAGGGGCATGGGGGCTGTGCTGGTGTGTGTGGTGGGGGTGTTTAAATAATCTCACTTTGACTTTCCAAGGTCACATTTCTGGCAAGGACAACAGTGAATGCCTGCAGACGGCCTTGACTGTGAGATTCAGAGGAAGCATCTGTGAAGTGGAACAAGAAAGACACGTGCAATCTGAAGCTGGTGATCTGTTGAAGTGCCAATAATTTTAAAGCTTTACATCACTCTTTCTTTATCCCCAAAGTTCTTACCTCCAGAACAGCTCAAGAGAATAAGTAAATTAAATACTCTAACACTTGCAGAGAAATGAATACTCAGCTGAAGCTCTCCCGCGCAATGTCACATCTCCGTCCTCTCCCTTACCCTTGGCCTCAGTGGCCAGTCCAGCCTAAACCACGGCACCCCTCCAGCCCGAGGCACTGTAACATCCCTTGCGTGGGGGCCTGTGAGCAGCACACAGCGCTCCTCTGTCAGGACTGAGCCATGGCATGGAGCACCTCCTCTGTCATGTGGGAAAGCTGTCACTGATGTCCCAACGCAGCCCTTTCTCAGGACAGCAAGCTTTGGTCAGCCACAGCTGAAGAAGTCTTTTCCCAACAGCACCTCCCATAGCAAAATTAAAAACTCAGATGCGAAGAAGCAAGAAGGTGAAAGCTCTTTTCTTCTGCTGCAGGTAGAAAGCTCTCTCAGCCATCGAGGCCCTTCTGAAGTTTCAGCCTCCCCAGGAAGAGCCAGCCCCTGCACTGCCGAGACCCTGCCACCAGCTCCTGCCGTCACCCTGCTCTTGCCTCTTACCAGCAGGCAGGCAATCTGCTCCCACTCCAGCAAACCAGGAGGAGTGCAGGGAAATGCGGTAGGTCTGAGCAGCAAGTCCTCATCCTTTCAGCTGGGGCAAATCTTTAAACAGAGTGCAGGAAAGTATTGCTCCTTCCTTAAGGACCCTCTTGGAGGGGTGAGCAATTGTCTGTCCTTCTTCCCATCGGCAAGAAGTGGGTGCACAGGGGAACAACCGGGGAATCTCAAGAGCCCTCTCCTGTACACAGGGGAATTGTATCATCCTCCCTCAGGTCTTTTCACACCCTCATTCAGGAGAGGAAAAAAAAATAGCAGAAGACTGCCAGAATTCTTCAAAGCTGCCCAAATTAATGTATTTCTCTAATTCCCTCACTCTCCCCAGGTAAGTCTGAAACCCTAGGAGAACCCTGTTACCCTTTTCTCAGACCCTGGCCTCTCTCCACCCTAATTGCCTGCAAGTTTTTGCTTTTTACCAAAGAACCCCCTCTTATCAGTCTGTCACTACTTACATGCCACCTGATTTTACAGTAGGATGTGACAGACTTAACTGCCCGAGGCTGGGAGGAGACTGCTGGAATAGGGTTACCGTATTTCTGCCTCAGATTTGTCATACAAAAATATGCATGAACTCCAGAGGTCCCATGTTTTCCGAGTGCATCACACCCACTCCTTGTATGCGTGGAAGGTATCAACACAGCACCTCCAGAAAAACCTCCAACAGCTTGAGAGTGTCAGACTTAAGAGCTGACATGCATACACACAGTTGTCTTTTATTCAGATTTACAGGAATTCAACAACTCTGTTGAGCTTCAGATCAGAGCAAACTGCCAACAGCCCAGGATTCCTAAAAGCAGACAGGTCATTTTCTTCCAAGCAGAAGACAATATGAGTATCACCATTTGAAAATCCAGGCCCTACTGCAGTCGATGCTGGAATTCCTAGCTCCTGTAAGATCAGTATTTAAAGGTCTTGCACCTATCACCTACACGTTAAACCTGCACTTCTGCAACCAAACACTTCCCCTTGCAATCCAGTGCAAAAGCTTCAAATCTCCTGTCCATCCAGCAGCAAGTAACTGTTGTTCTAGATACCTGGTTTCTGTAGGGGCATAGAAGATCAGAAAGCAGCTCCCTCTGTATCAGTACGCTTTCTCCCTGCTCCACTTCAAACTGCAATCTGCTCTTCAAATTTCTCAGCCATTAGAAGGCATGATAAATGCACACCCTGCTGCAAGAAGCGTTGCAGACGTGGGGCAATGTGCGCACTGCAGAACTGTTGCTGTCGGGGAGGGGAGCTCTGTGCCTCACCAGGCAGCACAGCCGGTCAAGAACACATCTCCAAGTAATTAAGCTTGCCAGCTTTGTGCCTCAACCACGCACGCACGCAGCATGATGCAGACTGATATGTTCTATAGTTGTTTTCAGTACGTGTCATACAAGCATTAGAAAGTGCTCATGTATACATCATTTCAGCATCCTCCTCTGAGCAGAAGCAGATATTCTGGAGTAATTTTCACTTCAGGTTTGAAATATAAAAGGCAGAAGTGTACGTACTTCCCTGTCTTATTGAAAGAAATTGAAGAGTTCAGTATTTCTTCATGTGTTACTGGGTAAAACTCCGCTGAGAATTTCCATGTTTTTCCAGCTTTACCACACGAGTAGCCGTGTTGCATTTTCTCACTAGACAAGCCAACACTGTATCCTGCTCCAAGAGATGCAGGCTGCCAACTTCTTAAGTACAACTTGATGGGTCTCTTGATATCTCCTAACCCAACCACTACGAACAGAAATCAGCATTTTCACAGGTTCATCTCATCTGTGATTGCACGGAAGCAGTCAGAGCAGGAAAGGCCCGCTGCCTTTTAATTCATTCTTGAGCTAAAATTAAAGCTTTTCAAAATGTGATGTAACTCGCAAGAGTCCACCCACAGACAGTTCTCTCCTTGCTGTAGCTTTCAAGCCTAGGGGGCAATGTTCTCTCTGATTTTAGGCCACGCACCGGTAGCTTTAATATTATACCTCACCACCCATTCTGCCATTTCCAGTAGATTTCTGTAACAGCTCACCAGCTGGAACATATTCCAGTTTCATAATTTCAAGTCAGGACCATAAATAATTAATGGGTATTTGTCAATCCATTTCTTTTAAAAGCCTGTCCGTTATTCTCGCTTGCAGCAAGTATTCCTTTAAGTCCTTGGCCTCCTATAGACACAAAAAACCCGCACCAGCTTTGGCTGTTTCCCTGAAGCTCGAGTCATTTTCATATTCTGGAAGGGGTTTTATTCTGGTATCCCACAACTGGGACTTCCCCCAGGTTTCTATTACTACTTTTTCCTAGTGAATTTCTCGTTGACAAAAACGTCATCTCCTTCACCTCTCCCATCCTTGCTTCCCTCAAAAAATCCTTCAGTACCTCCTTCAGAGGAATTTGCAAGTTGGACTACACATGGTCAAAAGATCGCCCTTTTTCACAGCTGTGATGTTTACAGACAACTTTTTTAAACCAAAGCCCCAAGTATTCCTACCCATCAAGCCCCAGAGCCGCTTGAAGACAGAGTCACTTGTCCAAGTCTGTCATGACCAGATCACACTACAACTTTACTTGATCTACACTCATCATCTGGAAGTTTCTCCATTGGTCAGTATCTTACAAGACCTGAACTCCAGCAAGTGGCATGGCAAGACAATGACACCAACTAGAAGTGTCTTTGCATCCAAACCAATTCTTATACTACACCCAACCCTCAAGATGAGGGGAACCCTTAAAAAGATCCCGTCTTACTTTGAAATACCCCCACTTTAGATTATAAAACTCTAACTCGATGCCCTGCTGAGAATTTTTAAAGTCTTCTCCATTGTATTCTAAAAGTATATAAGCAAAAACCCGAGCATTTAATGAAGTGTAAAACTAATTATTATGAAATAAAACCAGCTGTTCACAGACTGGAAAAACATCACATTTTCATGTCCTATTTTCCTTTAAAATGTATTCTCTTCCCATCCTCCAGCACACTTTGCAAATGTAAAAATAAATATTCTTCACAGCAGAGTGCTGGCTTGAAGGCTACGAGTCCAACAATAAAAAGCTTCACAATTTAATGGCCCTTAAATGCTCGACATCTTTTTCACTTAATGTAAAATCCATCTGATCTAATAGCTGTGACTGAATTACATGTATGTTTTTTTCTATTAAAAGTTAATTTTCTGAGTTGGCAGAGCAACACATGCATTAGATTAAAAAAGCAGTAATTTCTATAAACTTTACAGGATTCAGAGATATTTCCAAGTCAGCTACTCAAAACAAAAAAAGGAGTCACGTATTCACTTTAAAAAGTGCTATTACATAATAGGAACATTGTGCCAACAATCAATTATAAGCTGCATTACCTTATTAATGTCGCTTTGCTGTTTCATGGAACAGATCACAAAATACCTCTTGTGAAGCACCCCTCAAACCTCTCAGGTGCATTTCATTTACACTTGACATTTTTGTGACCTCTCATTTCTTCCTTTCGTTTATCAGCGATGTTTGTCCATGAATGCATAAATACCGAAAGCTTCTCTCACTAGGCAGGTGATACCTCGTGGTTGATTTTACCAAACACCTGGATTATCACTGCCACAGGAACTTTGCTGACATGCGGACACAGCCCAGATTTAACCTTCACCTTCGTGAGTCAGCTGAGCCAAAAAACACCCCAAACTTATATACAGCACTGCCAAGGGAGTTACTCATTCAGTTTGAGCCTGGAGACATCCCTATTTGTACAGTAGTTAAGTAATCCACACCTATTAAAACTCAGAACATTAAGCTTACTTTCTTGCATGCTATGATTTTATAGTATCACCAATACCAAGGTAACAAAAGAGTCTGAGCTAACACGTACTACATGAAACATTGAATTACAGTGTTTCCAAGGAAATTCAGATTTAGTTTCTCATTTGTATGGCAATCTTTATCTTGCATTTACGTCTACTATAGTAGGACTTTCTTCCCAGGTAAGTACTTCAAAGTCCAGGTGGGACTTTCTTCCCAAGAACAATCCTGCTGTTAAGAACAGTGTTATGCAAAAGGCAAAGTAACTGCAATTAAAACTCCCCAACTGCCTACTGCCACCAGGTTGGCAAAAGCTCTGTGGTACTGCTCCTCCGAGAGGAAGCCGCTTTCTGATGTGCAATGGAAATGTTACTGCAGAAGATGCTCAATTGGGTTTGGTGGGTTTCCCTCTGCCCCCCCCCAACAAGTAGCAGCTTCTCAACTTAATTTTAGTATCATAGTAACAGGAAATACATAGGAGTATTAAGAAAACATTTTTAAAAAACCCAAACAACCCAGAACATCCACAGAACTTCCTAATCCCAGCTACCAATTCACATTTCATAGAAAAATTATTCCTTTAAAAAAAATACACTACTGCAATGGATGAAGCCAGTAATCCTATTCATGCTTCAAGTAACATGACATTGGGCTGAAGCTGCAAAAGTGATCTTGAAGTCATTTAACTTAATGAGAAACCTCAGATCTATGCCACTTTAACTCAGCTGCTGGAACAGCAGTTACAACAATCAAATCTCAACACAATAAGAAACTAAGAAACTCAAAGCGTACAACCTCAGCATTTCCAGGTATCTATTCTGGTATGGGTCAAGCAGCAGAGTAACAGTGAGTATTTTCACCTAACAGCTTGTTTTTGAAGATATTTCAAGCTGGTGTTTAAGTGGCATGTTAATCCCCCCCCCCGCCCCTTTAAAACAAAGATGGTAAAAGTAAAATACTCTAGCAGAAAGAAATTACTTTGTCTACTACAAAACAAACAAGGATGTAAATATAACTGAAAAAGCTTTCAAATAATTAGCCTCACTCTGCAGAAAAAAACATGGTTGGAGATCAAAACATGCTTATACTACACCTAAGAAACATATAAAGCTATCAGAAAATTATCAGTGAAAAGCATTTCACAGTGTCCTGTAGATTAACTGACTCAGTACTAAGTTGACAGAACATATCTGCTGGCAGAGGGATGGTTTAGACAGTTCTACCTAAGTGCCAGTTCCTCTTCAGAAAATAACTCAAATGTATATATACTTATATACTTTTTTTTTCCCAAGGTCAAATTAGAGATTTACAAGAACTGTAAAGAGAGCATCTGCTCACTAACTCACAATACAAGCAACTCCTTCAAAGATCCATGGAAGAAACCATTGTTCCGGTCATTGTTTAAATACAGTAAAGTTCCACTTATACCCTTCATACCTTAACAGCTTAACAACCTTACTCATTTTCACGTCCCACTGGCTGGACGAGATATCCAAATAACCAAAAATTAAATTAAGCCAATGGTGAAATTAGAGAGACCTTCACTTTCAAGTCACACCAAATGAATGGACTTTGGTAGTGCCAACAAATTATTCTGCAGAGATTGCTCAGCAGGAAATCAGATAGCAGTGTAAGCTATTAAGTGAACATGCTTTCATTAAAAGCAGTAGTAAGACTTCACTGGCTCACCCCCAAACCTAACAACTGCCGTAACAGACAGCTTGCCCTGTTTGGCATAGAAGTGGCCAGATTCGATTTACTCTGAAGAACTAACCGGTAGAAGCTTTGAGTCTCGATCAATGTCAGCAACATTTTACCAGCCATAAACTCTTGAAATAGATAGAAGAACCCAGTAATCCCGCCGGACATCTAAAAAACAAATGGGTTAGCTGGTATTTGAGAGCATTCAAGTGAGTTCAATATCCTTCATTACCCATACTATTTTGCCAGACTATTTACATTTCTTTACCTTTTACAGAATTAACCACGACGATAAAAAGAAGAAAACATTTTATTGATAACGTAATATGGGAGAAATTTAGAAAAACACACATAGAACTCCCTCAATAAGGAAACGTACAATATTAAAATATGCCAGAGTTAGTATATCAAAACAAATTCTCTCTAATAAGAGTTTCAAGTAATGTAATCATAAAAGAACTTAGCTAAAAAGTAACGTGTATATATACTGAGATGTTTTCTGTAATAGTCCTCTAAGAAATTAAAGGAAAGCAGCAACAGATCTGTGTAACTACAGACATATTTAGTAAATATATTAAGTGTATTTATATAATAAAAACTGCCCTGCACATTCATCACTATGTCTGTATCCTCCTCTATGTGGCAGTTGTCTCTCCAATTCTACAAGATGACTCTGCCCAAAAAGGAACGAACAAGGAAACAAACATGATACTACTAAAAAAAAAAAAAAAAAAAAAAGAGACCTAAGCCTGTGAGGTACAGCTTGTTGGGAAGCCCAGTTAACACAAAGCAGAGAACTCCGCGCTCTGACTTAAGTCTCATTTTTCAGGAACATGGAAGAGGAAGTTTGTCTTTTCTGCATCAGGATGCCAGATTCCTACTTGCTAGTTATAAGCAAATGCTTTCAACCAAGTAGACTGAAGTTAACACAGCTACTGATAGCACTTACACTGTTTGCTCTATTACAACAGCCACATACGTGGCTCACATACAGACTCATTTTTCAATTACTTCCTTTGAATAGTCCCAAATTGTGTGTTTTCTTTGATAAAACTTACTTACGGGAACATCATCCTTCAGTTAAAAATTAAGCTCTGTCTTGTTTAATAGGTAGATTCCAAGCAAATAAAAATTCTCATTTCATTAATCCTTACTATTTGCATCTTTCCCCATAAATAAGATTATAGTACATAATTTACAGTTAAGAGGAAAATACCTTAAGCTTCCATGAGATAGTGTTTGAAAATCCAATACCTGAATTATCTAGTGTACAGCTTAATGAGCTGCTCAGTCTACACCCATATTAGGCCTAATGAAGAATGAAATTATATAGAAGTAGGACTATTGCATTTAGATCAAAATGCTGCTCTACAAACCATGACTCTCCAGTCCCACTACTTTAGCCTACAGTAATCAATATCACAAAGCATTCATGAAAAATCTTGGGGAAGGGGGGGGAAGGGGAGGCAAACATAAGAGTTAGTGTTTTGATAGAAAACCTGATTTTTAAGTCTTGCAAAAAGCAAAGGCACTACATCTTAAACTTATATTTAAATAAAGTCTGTAACTTGGCCAGCCAAGTTACAACATATACCTAAATACCTTTCATCTACCTTTGCAGCTGATTTACCAAGCATGTTGTAGTAGGTCTTGATCAGCCACTTTCTCGTAATCGTTAAAGGAGATATACAGCTACAATACTTAGCCAAGCTCATTTGAACATAGTTTATTTTTAATCATACCATGAGAGTTCAAGTTGTAGGATAAACTGGAGTTTCGGCTATAGGCCTTGCTTTAATAACTAGTCAATCAGACATTAAATAATTTAACTACTATGTCATCATTTTGACAATCAGCTTGTATACCAATTTTAAAAGATGTTCTACATCTTTTATTAATCTAATGAAAGAAGTGTCAGATCTGAAACTTAGAAGCCCTATTTTACTGTTTTAAAAGAAGAAAATATCTCAGCTTTCTAAGTTGTTTCATATTTGGGGGTTCTAATTGCAGCTATATTATCATAATTATATAAATCTCATTAAGGTTATCACTACCGTCATCACAGCACTCCTACAAGATGCAGCAGCCTTCAAGAGCAACGGCACTAAGCACGTCAGCAAACAAGTCCCTGTCTCATTCGAATGATCTGTAGTAAAGCAGCTTGGACATCTTCATCCATGTGACCCTAGAGCAAGCAAACACTTAGTTAAAAGAAAAATTAAAAGTCCCATAAAGTGTCAACCATTCATTGCTAACATTAGGAGATTCTTCAGAATTACCCCGAAGTCTTAACTCATTGCTGTATTTTTACCACTCTCTGGGAAAATCTGAAATATTTCAGGAATCCTGTTATTTTTCTTCCTCATGAGAGAAAGAAGGGTCTGCCTCTCTGACACAGCAGTTTCCGTTACGAAACCATGATATGGGAAAAAATTACTGTTCCTATTCTCTGGACTCCACAGCTGCTGCTGTAGTAATGGTCCCTCTTTCGCATGCTTAAGTATCTGAAGTCATAAGACTTGAATTAGTTGATCAGCTCTTTGTTCAGCAAGAGCCACTGGATAAGTCTGCGTTAAGTTCCCAACCTCTGCTTAACTTCTCTCCAGCATTACCTGGATGATGTAGAATTAATAACATGCTCACATCACCAGACACCATTGCCCTTCAAAGCAGGTTATTGTTATATGTAGTGACACATAGACAAATGGTAATAAGATGGCACAATAAGACTTCAGCTGTGGTATGTGTTTACTTTTTTGTTGGATCAGTCCATTCTCAATTACAACTCCCAACATGAAAACAGGTACTTGATGCTAGTTTCAAGTTTATTTGAGGTCTTCCAGTGTGGAAGTTCGAAACATATCTCAAGAATCTCTACATTGAGATGACAGAGTAAAACAATCTGAATTTGGGACTATCATACCTGTACAGCACTAAGAAGATGTGTCCGATAAACTGAAACTACCTCTTGATGCTGCCTTTTAGCATCCTATAAAAAGAAGATAGGAAGAGGAGATGAAGTCATCACATTTTTATCATCTACTCTTGCCTATTTCCAACTTTGTGGGCTTGCGTTTGTCCACTTATAGACTAGCCAAAGCAGAATGTCAAGGTTAATGTTAGCTATATCCCCTCTATTAATCAAGAAAAAAGTCACTGCTTCACTTCTTTTATTGCTTACTTGTAGCAAAACAATTTTGCTGAAACGCTGTCAGAGAGGCTGATCTAGGGTGTCAGCCCAGGTGCCAAGATTAAAAACTTGTTACATCAACAGCATTAGCTATTTGTTTAAAACCACCCAATTTAAGAACACATTGCTGTATAAGGGTCAACTTTGCAAATACTATTAAAGATGTATCCTACTTCTGTACAGATTTACAAATAACTACCTTTGCTCATATACATAGCTTTAATTATGAGCTTTATTGAAGGGGCCACAAACATGTTTGTGCACAAAAATCACAGCACTTACCACAGTGTTCCCCTTTACTGTTAGTACTTAACAATAAGCAACACACTTCACAACGTTTGCAGACAAGGGAACACAGTCAAATCCACTAAGAAAGGACCACCTCACTTTCTTTTGAAGTGAGAAAATACACGAGTAGTGTTTTTTGAAAGAAAATATTAACATGGAACTTGCATACAGAAATGTCCTTGGCATGAACTACAGCAGCGTATCTCAAACAAATTCTCCCTAAGTTGTGTCCTTTTCATCTGGAAACGCTCCCAAGTGTTGCAACTCTAATGTGCAGAATGACGCAGACAAATTTACAGAGAAGCAAGCAGTCAGGAAAAAAAAAAAAAAATCATGAATACTCTACTTTTGAAGTCTGTCTACAGTCAAGCCCAGTGCTCCAGTGGCCACATACATACTTCCTTGTTTACACAAGAAACTTTAAGCAATGCTACCGCATTTCAGACAACACCTTGCATGACTACTTACAGCTAGCTGCTGTTGCAGTGTTTTCACTTGGCTCTGGAGCATTTCAACCTGCTGGTTCTGCCTCTTTGAGGGATTCCCAGTGGTGTACGTAAGCTGAGACAAGCCATTAAGAGCTTGTTTTAACCGCTCCACATCATTAAGCAGCTCTGTTATCTTTTAAAAAAAAAAGCACACAAGAACCTCATTTAAGGATGTCTCACTGAAAACTAAAATTCTTTAACACTCTTTAAAGACTGATGAAGATCAGCAAGCATTGAAGGGTCTTTGTCCTAGCTTGCCATAACACTGGCTAAGAGACTTCACAAAGATTAGAAGACTTCATTTCCATGACATGCTATCACTGGTTCACATTCTGCTTCCTAACACTGAAATCTGTAAGATACGGACCCTGGAGGTCAGGCAGCGACATAAATGACTTATGCTCTAAAGATATTCTAGGTCTAATTTCTAAAAAGAACAATGAACCATCAGAAGGCAAGCCAGAGATGATAAGCAAATACAGCTCCAATGGAAGAATGATCTGATACCTCAAAAGTCTAAAACCCAGCTTGGAAGTTTTAACTGTTTAAATACAACATATGATATTTGAAACATACAAGGAATTAGAAAAACTTAGTATAACACCAACAAAACCAGGACTTCACCTTAGCAGACCTGGGCCGGTCCTGGGTACCTAATGGTACACAAAGTCATGCTTGAATACTGAAGTAGCTATATTTGAAGTTTAACTAATGCTCCTGACATTTTCAGTTCAGTGCTAAGGAACTACCTGACATCCTACCTTGTTATCCTTGGCTTCCACCTGCTTTGCAGATTCCTGTATCCTCTTCTGCAAGTCCATAATTGTTGTCAATGATTTATCACACCTTTCTTTCTGGTCTTTAATTTCTTGCTCAATACTGCAACTCCGTAACTGAAGCAACTCCTTCTCATCCTTCAAAGAAAGCTCACTCTTTTTAGCTTGCAAAGCCTCCTCACATGCTTCCTCATACTTTTTATTCATATTGGACAAATTTTCAGCTATGCTATTAATCTGGGCCTCCAGAGTACTTTTCATGGATTTGTATTCTGACAAGTCAATCACTTCTTTGCTCTCCAGGTCTGTTACAGCTTGTTGAGTAAGCTGAATCTCAGACTGCAACTTCAAGATTTCCTCATTTTTAACCTGGTTTTCTTCTTCCTTCTCTTTCAAGCTGTTTTTGATTGCTACAATTTCTTGTTCTAGCATTTCCTTCACTTGTGTATATTCTACCAAAGGTACTGAAGACTTTCTTAGATCTGACAATTCCTGCTGTAGTTCTTCTACTTTTAGTGTTTCTTTGTCATAACATTCCTTCTTACTTCTGAGGGCTTCCTTTAGATCCTCTATAGTGTGACCAAGAGCCTTCTTCAAGGCTTCAATTTGTTCTACTGAAAGATGCTGAGCCTGCATAGTTGTGGGCTGTTTGGTACTCTCGTGCAGCTCATCTTTCTCTTCTTTTTCACCTGTGTATTTCTGCAGCAATTCTCTCAACTGCTTATTCAACTCCTCCATTTTGCTTGCAAACATTTTTTCCATTTCACGGGATTTCTCAGCAAGGATATAGTTCTGCTGCAAGTCATTTTGGATGGACAAAACACCATTTTTGAGCTTTTCATTCTCCTGTTTGCACTTCTTGTTTTCCTCCTCACTTTCTCTGCACTTCTGTGCCTGTTCCTGCAACTGTGCTTTTAATTCTTTCACCGTGGCTTCAAAGCTTTGTTCTCTGTCTTCAAAGGAGGCAACTGGGGCATATTTGGACTTAATGCATTCTTGAATTGTGTCAAGTTCCTTCTTTTGGGCTTCAATTTCTGCATGCAACTGTAAAATTTCTTCTTGACTCCTCTTATATTCAGCCATAGCCGCAACATTGTTCTCCTGAAGTTCTTGCAGGCTTTTATTTAAAGTAGTCACTGTAGTTTCATGATCTTTTAAACTTATATACTCAGTCTGTAATTGATTCTCTAAGAGTTTCACCTTATTTTTCAAAGTTCCATTTTCTTCATTTACCCTCATGAATTCTTGCTTTATCTCTTCAGTTTTTTCCTTCAGATCTGACAGCTCCCTATTAGTCTTTTCTAGTGTGTTATTCAAGACCGTTTTAATCTCCTCATGTGTTGTAGCCAACACATACTGATCCCTGAGAGTCTCTCTTATGACTGCATTTTCAGAGACTAGTTTGCACGCTTTTGCTTGTTCATCATCGTATTTTTTCTGAAGCGCAGCAAGCTGCTTTTCAAGTTCAATACCATTAGATTTTAAAGCTTCCACTTCTTTTTTGTGCTGCTCTGGAGACAGGTACTCAGCTTGGAATCGGCCAATATTCTCACTTAAGTTATTCTTCTCTGCCAGCAACTTTTCAGCTTCTGCTTTGCTTTCATTGTACTTCTTTGTTACTTCAAAAAGCTTTTTGGTCAGGTCACCAACAGCCAGATCATTTGTTTTCTTCAGTTCTTCGTGAATTTTTAAAGGCACATTCTGGCTTTTAATTTCAGTTTTTAGCATTTGGATTTGCTGCTTAAGCATCTTGTTATCGATCTGCACTCTTTCAAGTTCCTTCTGCAGAGTCTGATTCTTCTGTGATAATTCAGAAATTGTCTTCCCAAGTTCCTCATTTTTTTGCTCAAATCCACTCCTCATTTGTTCATGGTCTTCTGGCTTTACATGCTGAGCAAGCTTAGCTTTCTGACTCTCAGATTCCCTCTTTAAAAGCAGAATCTCTGCCTGCAGTTTTTCACGCTCTCGTTCCATCTCTGCTAATTTCCTTGCTTTCTCATTCACTTCGTTTGATAACAAACTCTTCATGTTTTCAAATTTCTCTGAAGCTACAGAGTGGGCTAACTTCGCTGCTGTTTCTTTGAGCTGCCCTTCTAACTCCATGACATTTCTTCCCCTTTTATCTCGCTCCATCTCCAACTTAACAAGTTCCTTCTGCAACCTTTTGTTTTCTTCCATGAGCCTTCCTTCATCTCTCTTAAATTCTGCCACCAGCAATTCATTCTGCTTAATCTGGTTCCTTAGTTTTCCCACTTCAGCAGAGGCTCCTTCATACTTCGTTTTCATTTCTTTCAACTGATCCTTCAGTTCCTCTGTTAGCTTACTGTTTCCCAAAGCAGCTTCATTAGTCAGGTGATCTTTCAGAGCAAGAAAGTGGGTCTGCATTTGCTTAACTTTGCCTTCAGAGTCAAACATTCTTTTCTGTACATCTTTTAAAGCATCTTCCAGTTGTTTTATCTGTCCATCAGATTCTGCCTTGGTTCTTTCACACTCTGATGCCAAAGCTTTACATTCAGATACCTTGTGAGACAGTTCTCTCTGCAATTTGCTAATTTCTTCTTTTGCTGCACCATAGCAGGTCCGCATGTTGTCAAGTTCTTTCTTTAAAGTTTCCTTCTCTGAACTGGATGATTGGTTAGGCAGGGAGAGCTCCAGGGGTCTCAGCATAGACCTTGACTGAAGATAAATTGGCACAAAAATGGATACAGGTTTACAAGTCATACACATATGACTTGTCATATATATAACTGTCTTAAACTTGTGTTGATATGAGCATAAAGTTTGTCTGAGATATCTTTCCACCCCTTAGAAACACACTAAACTATTCTTGCGCATATTGCAGAACATGCGTTATTTCAGCTTTTAACAGTAAAATTCTTAAATATAGCTCTACATTACTGTTTTTCCCCAATCATCAGACCCTACTGAGATTAAAGTCCACGTATAGTATATTAATTTCATTTTGCTTGTTATTCGTATTTAATCGCTCATCTGCTAGAAGAAATTCAAGAAAATTCCCCCATCCCTCAAGCACGTGAGCATAATTTTAAAAAAATCAGAACACAGTATGTCACGGCTAACAGAACCTTCTCTCTGAAAAGGCTGAGAAAAAAACCAGTCATTTACTGTCCAGTAAAGGCTATATCAAAAAAAAACAAAAAACCCACAAAACAGTTTAGCCGTCCTGACATGTGGTCTTCACTACCAGCCATGATGGTTGTTACACAGCACAGGCTTGCTCCAATGATCTCATTCGTGTTCCAAGGACCAGAAAGCAGTAGGTACCTCCCAGACGTGACTACCTTAAAGCTACTTCACTCCTGCTTGGGACATGGTTTGGGTTTTTTTGGTTGGTTGTTTTTTTGTGCCCATGTTCCTGTCCCCCCGTATTTTTTGAAAAAAAGAATTGCACATCATCTTATTTTAAACTTCAACTAAGAATAAAAAAGATCCTAACGCCCCTGGGCTAACCTTACATAAAACACAGCAGAAGAGACTGGATTTTTCTGTATTACCAGCAGAACATACAAATACATACACCAGCGAAATCTGGCAAGAACGCACAGATGTACAGATTTATTCCAGGCTATCACTCACTTCTGGAAGCATTACAGCTGAAGTACTCAAGTGTAAGAACAGCTTCGGCAGTTAGGACCAATCCCCATCGTATATGACTCACTGTAAGGGTCTGATGGACCTTGTTTATAACTGAATTGTTGCTTTAAAAGGTAGATAGCTATCAGCAAACAAAATTGGCAGGAAATTATTGTATAGCCAGCAGGAAAATAAAGTCTTCTGAATTTTAGCTGAATTTAAAGTAGAAAAAAATTTATGGAGATGAAAAAAACCCCTGCACCTTACACTGTGACTGTTGATCCAGTAGCCTGTTGATTCAGTTTTAAGAATGCTCATTATAGAGCAGAGGGTTCAGCATCCAACAATTTCACAGCATTTAAAGCTATGTCACATATGTAACTCTAGAGGGCACCAGCAGTTAAAAATAAACATAGCAAAGAGTAGTATTGAAAACGTACTCAGAAGCAATGTTTAATATATGTACATTTACAAGTATATTTAGCTTTCCCAAGCATAACTACCTGAAAATTCTCTCAACTGACAAAAAATTTATTACCTGTGATTCCACAGCAAACACTTGGCCTTGTTTAAGTAGTAAATCTTCTTTTCCTAGATTTGCAAAGCAAACAGCATTTAGTCTCTGTTTAGAAAGAGTAACACATAATCACATGAACTATGACTTTCCCTCCTTATTTTATTGTGTTCAATGAGACTGTACTAGGCTGCAGGTTGGTATTAAAACAACTCCACCTTAACTGAGTCACATAGGAAGTCTGGACAAGCTCCTCCTAAGTAAGAGATACACCTACTATGCTACTAGGCTAGATAAATTGTTCCACAAAACAGTCATGAAAGCCACCTTGAGCTAGCTGCATGCCTGCACATGAACACACCAGGAAAAAGCATCCCCTTGCACCCCAAATAAATGATCCCTCCTGAAAGGCAGCCAAACAGCTCTCACAACGGCTCAGGACAGATTAAGTAACATTTTCAATTACACAAGTGCAAGACAGGCCAGCAACCAAGTTGAATGCAAAAGATTTCAGTTTCTGGATATGGAATAATTTCTAATAGAAGTGTAAGCTGAGGTGTTGTCTTTAAAGTCTCTTTCAAACCTGCCTATACTCAGTTTTCATGATGACCACAGTTTTCTTGTCATAAGCTAGACATGAGGGGTGTTTAAAATATGAAGAGCAGAAAGGGGAAAGACCCAGAGCGCAGATCTTGATCGGCTTGTTTTTCATGTTGTTAGAAGATGTGGCAGCGTTACAACACACACACAAGATCAATCACTCATAAGCGAGACTGATCAGTAGTGCCCTACCACTCGGCTACAAACACAACTGGGGCCAGCTGGCTGTATTTTGAGGTCTCAAGTGTGGACAGGCATGTTATGCTTGGCTATAGTGAAGACCAACAAAAGGAAGAGATGACAGAAGAAGCCCACTCTTTGTCTATGTATTCTAACACTGCATTACGCATGGCAAGTTTTAAGAATTAAATATACTTACTATTACTAAAGTTACTTCCAGATCCCACAAAGTCAACCTAAAAGCAAACAGCAAGAAACACAAAAATAAAGCCAAAAACTCATTTCAGATTTTTAGTGTATGTTAAGCTAGGAATTAAAGGGCAAGAAGGCTTTTACAATGAGGTAACAACTTAAGACTTTCAAGAATTTAAAATTGCTGAAGTATTTACTATTGTAAATACCAGTTTCTATATTACATTTCAAACAAATTAACGTACTTCATAATATTTGAGTTTAGCTTTGAGAGCTTCAATAGTTCTTAAGCTTTCTTCCTGCTGTTTTTCCTTGGTAGTTAGGATTTTCTTCAACTCATCTTTCTGAAAGAGAAAGAGCGCCAAATAGCCAAAGCCACAAGAATGGCCAGATTTGTAAGATCTCAAGCAACTCTTAAGAAGGGAGAACTTCAACCAAGATCAGCACTGACAGAATCCCTAAATTTTGGTTCTGAAGTTCTTCTACAACACTGCTCCTCTACAAGAGGAGTCTTGAAGAAGTCAAGGGAATAAGCACCAACATAATTTGCTATTGTTTAATTTATTCACATTTATTAGTCTTGCATTACTGAAAGTCACTAAAGAGACACTTTATTAAGTCTGCTTTAAAGGTGCCATAGGATATGTTACTTGTAGTAACAGAAATGCTGTGCAGCTGTATAAACAGGTACATATCAATAGATATTTCATTTAGCATTTATATAGTTTTTCCTTCCTCTATAGTTTTAAATACCATTACTTAAATGCAATAGTCACTTCCCCTATTTCATAGCTCTATTACACTTTAAGGTGATATATCATACCTCATTTTCAAGATCATCTGCAAACATTTGCTCCTGCAAAAATAACAAAAAATTCCCCCACAAATCATTTTTTCAATAGTCTTTAAGGGGCTTATACACAGTTCATTAGTTGACAAGTCTACCCCAGTTTCTAATGCTACATGCTTCTGACAGTTCGCCTTTCACTTACCATCTAACATCTGGCAAGAGAAATAAAGATAAGCAGAAGTTAGGGATGTCTGACAGAGCAATGTCTCTTCACATGCGTACTAGGAAGCCAGAATATCTTTTCAATTATCTAGATCATACACTACTGAGGCAGAAGAGTACAGTTCACAGCATTTTCAGAGTTGGAAGGGACCCCTAGAGATCATCTACTCCAACTCCCCTGCTGACGCAGGAAAGCCTAGAGCACATTACTCAGCACTGCATCCAGGCGGGTCTTGAAGATCTCCAGAGAAGGGGACTCCACAGCCTCCCTGGGCAGCCTGTTCCAGTGCTCTGTCNCTACACTTGCTCTTGTTGAACCTCATGAGGTTCTTCTCTGCCCAGCACTCCAGCCTGCCCAGGTCACGCTGGATGGCAGCACGGCCCTCTGGAGTGTCAGCCACCCCTCCCAGTTTGGTATCATCAGCGAACTTGCTGAGGATACACTCTGTCCCCTCATCCAGGTCATTGATGAATATATTGAACAAGATTGGACCAAGTATCGACCCCTGGGGGACACCACTGGTTACAGGCCTCCAACTCAACACTGCTCTATTAATCACAACCCTAATTTTTCAGTAGTAGTTCGCTGATTTTGGAAAGCGAGAATTGAGGAGTGAGTTTGTTTTATAAAGGCAATGCTTAAGAAAGAAGTCGAGACAAGCCAATGATTCCGAGAAGAAATATTCTTTCTGTCCATGTGCTACATTTAGGGGAAGGTGCATACACTTTTTAAATGTACCCCTACAAAAAACACAAAAAACCCACCTGCTTTTATTTTCTTTCTCAATTGCACTGGTCATATTTAGACCCCAAAGAAGAGGGAACTTTTTTTTTTTTTAAAAACAGGGTTTCAAATTTGAGTGAGAAATTCCCTATTGAAAACCTTTGCTTCTGTTTTTGCCAGTTGAAGATTTTTCTCTGTGTTTCCACTTACAGGGACAGCTGGAAAATAAGCACTGGCTAAGATAAAGTACTGACACACAACACCTACATTTAATTGTGCAGATGAAGTTTACTCTCCAAGTTACAATATGCCAGAACACCTCATGGTTCACATTACATTGCAGCGTATAGCCATAAATGTTATTGCTCAAATTTATGAATATCAGTGAGTGACACTGTAACAGGTCTCCTCATATTTTGAAAATTATTACAAGACCAAAGGCTTTTTGCAGCAGAATAGAGTGAGTGACACATACAGAAATAATTCACAGGAAAGCAGTGAAGATTGCATCCTAATTACACATGCTTTCCTTTCTACTTCTACTAGCCGTCACTGTCAACATCAGGTAGTTATTACAGCTTTCAAATCAGGTTATTCTAATACTAGAGATTTACCTCATTCAATTGTAATTGTAGCCCACTGATTCTATCCAGCAGCATCCTTTGCTCCTCTTGCACTTCTCTCATTCGATCTTTCAAGTCTTGATTTTCTAACTCCAATTCCTTAAAAAGTAAGTTAAAAATAAAATTAAAAAAACACCACCACTACACGCACTTGGGAAAACTAAAGAATCTGAACCAACAATTTTAATAGTCATTAACACCAAGCCTTGCCCAACAAATCCCCCAATGATTTTGTGGCCTCAGTCCAGGTCACATAAGCACGAGCTCCAGAGCCTTCAAGCTTTTCAGCTCTAGATAGCTTATTCGCTTATAAGTGTACATACAGGTTTTGAAAGTATGAGCAGAGTAAGATTACATTCAATGCCAACAGCGCTCAAGAGGCTGCTTATCTGCTGTGTGTTAACAAGTAAAAATAACGAATGTTAAAACAGTTCCTGAAACCCAAACGCTACAGCCAAAGGTGTAATGAAAAAGCCTCACTGGCATGAAGCACAGCAACCTTTAAGTGTGCTAACTGTTCCAACAGCCACAAGAATCACTCTCGTAACATATAAATCCAACAGGATAGGTCTTTGCACCATCAGCCAGTCCAGTGCTCACATGCAAACAATAAAGCATTTTTTTAACTCTTGCCTGATAATCACTGCCTTAACTGTGCTAACTACTTTAGCTCAAACCAGAAAATTTGCATTTAGAGATCTTTATCCTTTTATTACAAAGCATTTCAGAACAAAGGCCTAAATTTTTCAGTGATTTGCTCCCCATAGCTTAAAACATTGTTTACCTTTTTGAAAACTATAATGATACAGTAACAAGATGAGAAAATTAATACTAGTTAGCAGAACAGTTACGATACGGGTTGTTTTTAGTAAGACACTTAAACAAACATCTCTTGAGAATGTTAGAAAAATAAATCTTCCTGGTTTATGACCCAATGATTTTACCGCAGTCAAAAGCAGTAGACAGAAGGTTAAGACATGGACAGAGTTAAGACATGAAGAGACTTGCAACTATTTGTAAACTTCTTCAGGAAAAAAAAACCAAACTTGTTTGTGTAACAGCTTATCTGCATAATTGCCGCATTACATTCATGCAATTAAGTAAACAGCAATATATGTGACCTTTCTTAATGGAAATGCTAACGCTTATTTTACAAACACATTTTCTTTTCAGTATGTCTGGTTCATTATGCATATGGGAATACGCAAGTCAGAAATCCGTCTCACTTACCTGAGCACTATGTTCCTTCTGATACAGCCTGGCATTCACCTCCTCCTGCGCATGAAGCCGACTCCACTTTTGTGACATATTAGTAATCTGTTATTGCAACAGTAAATTATTAATTTATAGTCCCGATGCTTACTGAAGACATTCATTTCTGGGGACAGTGGGCTGCTCTCAGCCTTCATTTCAGCTTCCACCGCGGGGCAGTACTACCAACATTCACATTTTGACAGATTGCTTCTCAGTAAGAGGTCGCTCATGACCTCATCCAGACAGTAAATGGGATGCTTCTCAAAACTCTAATCCTGAATACACACATCATCGAATATTTTCCAAATAGAAACAGACACACCATCTGATTACATAGGGAATCTTTGCAGCTACATATGAAGTTAAGAATTCAGAAATTACTGAACTAACTGTGCATCATGGCACAATCTTAATCACCCTCTCAACAATGCCAGCGGTATACTGCGTTTCAGTGGTCAGAAGTACGCAGCTTACACGTTACCTCTTTCAATTTCATACAGCTATGACATTACTCTTGTACTAGGAGTCTCTCCAAAGCCTCTCTGAACAGATTTAATAGACCTTACAACCATGTCTCAGAGTTAGACCTGTATTTCAGTATAAAGATGTGGCAAGAAGCCAGTATGCACAAAAAAGTACATAAAGTTTTGTTTAACCTGCAGCATACACATGTAGCATAAATCTTAAAGTAACAGGCCTGCTAAGCAGCATCAGACATTTAGTTAGGATTATGAATCTTGAAACTACAAAATCTTGAAATATTTCACAATTATTACATTGTTCTCTATGTTGGGAAAAGGAAATACTACACATTCATCAGTAGCTTACGGAAGGTAGTTTATAGATTCCCTTTACAGGCCAGCTTCACAGCAAAGAAAAAAGCCCAGTAAAATTTATACCACACGCCTGTAATCTGTGATATATACTGAACATTTGAATTAAAAAAAACTTGGAAAAAATCTTGCTGGGTCAATTAAAAACAACTCAGGTTTATTCCCCCCGACCCCACCTGTTTTGAAAACATTAAGGTGTCCCCACCATACATTGGGAACATAAGGTGGGGGACACCTTTGCAGAGCAACAAGCTTTTGAAGGGGTGCACCGACACACAAAAGCCAGCTCCTTGTTCAGCCATAGCTCACTTACAGCTCTAGACAGCAGACAGTTTAGTGAAAATGAACACTGGCCCCATCCAGGCTCAAAAAGCCATAGTCATTCTGGGCCCTGTATTGTAACTTTTTTTCACCCCAACAGGAAACTAGAAAGGCATAATGCTACAAAAGAATGAAACTTCACTAAGGCTGCATGTCTTCTCACACTTTCTTCAGAAACTACCCTTAGAAGATACTTAGTATAATAAGCCTCACCTTTTGGTCAGCCTGCCCTTTCTTCATGGTATCTCTTGCTAAAAAAGCACCACAAAAATAGTAAATTAAAAATGCATTTCATTCGGACTCACACAACACATTCAGTTATTTCTATCAAGTTTCAATCTTGGGAGGACATTTCAAGAAATAGATTTCCCCCCCCCCAGCCTGGAAACATTCATAAGTACAAAGTTTTTCTATAAATAAGGCTCAATAATTCCTATGATCAATATTGCAATGCCAGGTTCAGCAATGTTAACACCTTGAGGCATCAGAGCCCGCATTCACCGTAAAGGCTTTACTAAAAAACAAAACAGAAACCAAAAGCCTTCTCTCCCCTCTCAAACATGCAGTTTAATCACCTTCTTGTTTAAAAGACCACAGCTGCCCTCCAAAGAACAGTTCCTGAAGATGTAGCAGTGGGAAGACACACAATTCAAATGAAAGAACAGCAGAAAACAGTTATAGCCATGTTCTTCATACCTTTGCTGGAATCCTCAACGGCAGCTTTTATTAAAGCCAAAATGTCAATATTGTCACCAATTCTGGCATAGTAAGCACAGTCATGACCAAGGCCATCAGTCAAACTAACATCCGCACCATTTTTGAGCAAAACTTCTACTGCATCCTTGCAGCCGTATTCACAGCCTAACATTAAGGCAGTCCTGAGGATGGGGAGAAAGACTGCATTCAGAGACTCAGGGATCTCACGCTTTAATGGAGCCATCACTTACAGAAGTAATCCTTCGTACACTTATGTCTAATCATGGAAACTTGAGTCAAGGAATCTTTCCTCTATCAAGAGAGGAAACTAAGCTTTAACAAGTCATTTACTCAATGTTTAAATATTTGTTAAAAGCAAAACAAAACCACTGTAATAGCAATACTTTCACGAAACGCAGCATAAATCCACTGCCTGCAAGAGCATTACCCAGTGTTCTGAAAACTCATGTGACTTTTTGCTTCCTCTCTACTTAAACACAAACATCAATAGACACAACAAACAAAAGACAAAAAGTTTAGCCAGAGTTTGGGCGAGTGCTTGGGAGCCCTGGCAATGCCTTCCAAACACTTGCCAGCTTCAGAGCATGCAATGCAACTACCCATGCTTTGTCCCACAGCAGCCTCACGTCCATTGGTCACCAGGCAGTCACCCTCCAGGAAATAACTGGCAGAAGTAGCAGCTACAAATAGAAAACCCCTCCCCTGTTTTCCCTGCCATGAATATAGAAGCAAACATTTCAAGGCCTTTAGGTGCCTTTGGAGTGCCAATGGGACTCAAGTACTTCTTGACAGAGTACCACTTTTATCATGACCCATTTTGCATATTGATCCCAAAGGGTGCAAGATGCAGCTTTGTACAGGCAAATCCTTAAAAAAACCCAAACAACTGTTGTTTCTCTGCTGGCAGTAACAAGCCTGTATGTGTTTTAGATGCAAGAACAAGCAATAAGAAAAGGCCAAGCTTATCTGCATTATTGAGTTGGCATATGTACTTCTGAACTAAACCACAGGTCCTTTTCCACTGAATTTAGTATATTTATTCCGTAGCCTGAAAGCCAAGGGACAGCTTTCTATCCTTTAAATGTCAGCAGGCATTCTGACAACACTGAGTGAATTACCTGTTTTGTTTGTCCCTGGCATTAACATCCGCTCCTCTGTCTATCAGAAGCTGACAAACTGTGGGACGACACATCTGAGTGGCCAGCACTAGTGGTGTCCTCCCGTCCTGAAGAGAGGAAGGGGGAAATAATAAGGAAAGGGAGAGAAAGCAGAGAAGGTGCAAGAACTCCAATAGGGTTTGTACAGTAGAGAGCATAAGCAGCAACTTACTCCGTCTTTTGAATTCACTGAGGCCCCGTGATCACACAGTAGTTGTATGCTAGAGGAACAATCTGACATAGCTTTCAAGAGAAAAAGAGCAAGTTATACTTCTGAAAACAGCCTTTGTGAAACTTCAAACACCTCCTTGGGTGTATTTGTTTCAAAAATATTCATGTAACTAAGTTAAAGCGTGACAAGGCTCTATGACTTAGTTCTCACACAACCATCTCAAAAGCACATGAAAGAAATCAAACGCTACTGTTCAAGACACTGCATAGCATACTGAGGATCCAGACAATCCAGCGTAAAGGCATCTTAACCTATTAACATCATTGCTCCAACACACTGCTCATGATGCTTAAGAATTTACTAGACAATTCATGGGCATCAGAAGAGACTTTCAGACCTACAACCTCTGCTAAGTCTGTTAATGAGTTTGCTGTTGAGGACAAACGTCATGACGACATAAAACATCTTCTCCTAGTACAGTCACCAAAATTAAAAGAGAAGAATTTGGGCCATCTGAAAATTAATCCATTAATTAAGTCTTCATTTCATACTACAGTTACCAGAAAAGCAAAGCCTTCTACCTGCATCGTGTAGAGCAGTTCTTCCTTGAAGATCCACATTCTCTGTCGGACAGTTGTACTGTTAAATTAAGTAACCCAGTTATCAATTAGGATTCAGATTGCACTTTGAAAACATGTAATGTTTTGATGTTTGAATTAAAGCAATAAAATCATTTTTTTAAAAAAATGGAAGTTTGTGGTTTATAAATACCGTGACATACATGAAAGAGCGCTATGCGTACATCCACTTTAGTGCTCTCAACACATTGATCAAAAGTTGTAGAAGTAAATTAAGACCGTGCAAAGGACGTGCGCAATTCATCAGGCTTTTCACAAGTACTTTCAAATGTTCATTCACTATGGCTAGGATTCTCCACTACTTGTCATTACTCCTTCACTACCAGGATCACTACTAGTTCTGGCACTCCACAGAAAATGTGCCATTTATATCTGCATGGAGACAGGCATCAAATAAACAGAAGATGAAAAGAACCCATGAAAAGTATGAAAAATAAAATAATCTAATTAGCAAAAACTGACCAGGAATAAATGAAGAAAAAATAATTATCACACAAACCTAAGACAACCTCCAATATTATTTCATTAATGAAACATTATGGATATAAATGCTCATCTTTTGAAGAAAACACTACTCTTGAGCAGACCTTTCAGTGTTACTGTTCCTAAATGCAAATGTCTTCAGAAAAGGAACCATAGTCTTTAAAAGACATTTTCTTGAAGAGAGAAAAACTACAACTTGATTTCATGGTCTATATGTAAAGAGGAATAGATGTTTATTTGCTTTATTTTAGCGCTCTTTCAGTCACTACCTGTTATTCAATATGAAAAGGTCTTTTCCCTATGACCGTCTTATTTTTATAAAGAATGCAATTATTTAAAAAAAGATCAGTAGCATATCTTACTTTCAAATCAGTATATATAAGAGCACCTTTTTTCTTCTCAAGAATAAAAACCATAACAATAGACAAGTTGTATTTTTCAGTACCTGTAACAGCTTCTGCAAACATAAAGCATGTCCGTATTTTGCAGCTAGGTGCAATGCATTTCTACCTAAAAAGAAATATCACCATCAATTCAGGATCTATTTTGAGCATGCAGTTAGAAGTACCACACAAACTCAACACTCTTATGCTGTTTCTCAAAGTCTGTTACTAATCACATAATGCTAATTCATATTTCATCTCAACAAAAAACGGTCTTCTGCCTCCTCCATAATTCCATATGCTTCATTACTGCTCACATGTTAGATGCATGAAACATCAAGACATATATGTCAGACTGCCAGATAGCTTTCACAACAATTTAGATCTACATCCACACTATTTTAGATATAACGGTCACTTTTTTCCCCTTAATCCTGCTAGGACTATAACTAAATCATCTCTCTCACATATACTTCATATTTGCTAAACAGTCTTGTCTTATTTTAGCCAATCTGTATCCGAGGATTCAAGTTCATGATTAGTGAAATTAATCTCAAAATACTGCAAATGACTCCACATAAGCATTTAAAAAAAATAAATCTGTCATATGACAGGAGACTAGATTATTTCTGTAATGAAGTTGAAAACAAGGCAATATTTGTTTACCTCACAATTTAACACATTCAATCTGTGGCAAATTTAGCACCCATTTTTAATTACCTGTTTCATAACGCTTTCACATAAACTCTGATCTCACACATGCAAACCAAGAAGGTAGCACAGAGGCATGCTGAGGTTTCGAGGGCTCAGTATGAGTACACAAACACCTACCGTATCATTTAATTCTAATCTTCTTTGCCTACAGTACTTTACAAGTCCCAGTGAAATACACTTAGTACTTAAGTGAACACAAATTCATTTAAAACAGTTCTTATACTATTATTCCCAACCAGAAATAATGACCTCACCAGTGAGTCTGAAGGAGGTTATATATACACTTATAGTAGCACACAGCCAAAGTTCACAAGTTCTGCTGCTTGTCTGGGGCGTTCACGATTATTACTGGACATGACCAGTTTCCTCTAATTTCAGCAACAAGTCACACAGATAATTTTTTTTGCCAACCACAGGGAAATCCATGGAAAGGTAGAACATCTATCCTATAGTTTAGCTTAATCTCATTCCAAAATAAAAACCAAGATGAGAACTTTTGCATGTTGCACTTGGACAGTTGAGGAAGCCTACCTGCAGCATCAGTGGCTGTGATATCAACTCCATGAATAAGGATGGTGTTCAAGCAATCCAGGTTTCCCTTTGACGCTACAACGTGGAATCTAAAAACAGAAAACACCTTGACTAAGCACAGCTGTTTTATACATAAAAATGGTACTATTAATCAGTAAAGTCAAAGCAAACAGCTGCATACTGGGAGCATTACACAGCGCAAATTTGACTTTGGACCGTGTCCAAACCCAGTTAAGAGTTTTGCAGTTTTTACTCTAAGGAACAAGATGACTTTTTGGAGAAATAATCATTGAATCAGTGAGCCAGGTGAAAAACCAACATGCTTTCCCTTTCTCTTTAACATTCAAATCTGGCAAGAGCAAGTATTTAAATACTGATCTTCACTTTGAAGTGAAGATTGTTTATGAGAATTTGAAGTTCTAGCTATCTGGTTTAGATGAAGCTAAAAATCTAACATGATGCATTACATAGATTTATATATCAAAGAGTTTTTAGCGCAGCAGCAAGATTTAGGAATTGAGTAACTTTCAGTAGCTTGCCAACATGATTATTATAGTATTGGAAGTTACTTACGCAGATCTCCCTTCCACATCCAGTTTAGTAGGACTGACTCCTTTTTTGGCAAGAATTGATGAAACCTTTTCCACATCGCCCCTTTCAGCTGCTTTCATTAACCTGTCATCATATTTGTTCCAGTCTGTGTTCAGCTGCATAAGAGAGAATTAGAAAAGCAAGTGAGCTTATGGTACACAACTTAGCTACTAAAGGAACTTCAATAAAAGGCCGAATCATACGCAACTGGGAGGGACACAACAAAATATATCTTGGTTTACAGATAGGGTTGTACCTGTTAAGATGTTTAGAGTTACTTATGTATAACATCACTGTAGCATTTCAATCAGGCTGTGAGCATTGAATGTGCATCCTCATTCTGCTTTGTTCTGTCTAACAGGACTAAAACTAAAGCCACACACAGTAGCTCCCTATCCTCATTTTCAAATGAAGTTTTCAGACAGTTTCTCCTATTAGGTTGTCTTTAGACATCTCCTGCTGCCCCCTCTTTATCTGCCATGTGAGGCTGCCAGGACAGCTGCCTTTTCACTGCATCTTTATTTTCTCTTCTCTCATCATGGATACTTCAACCCTGACCAAAAAAAGTCTCTCCCCCCACAGCGGTTGATTAAGTAACATGCAAAACTGCTACATAGGGCTCTGATAACGCAAGGACTTCATACGATGAAGGAAGGGCTAGCATGTGTACGTGTACACATACACGGTTTACAGGAGAGCAACTTGTAACATCTCACAAACATCACAGTGTGTCTAGAAGGGACATCAGAAGTCACCCAGACAGGGAACTCCACACAAGATCAGCTAGAGCTCTGCACTGTTGTCCTGGTACTCGTCTTAACTCTCAAAAGCTCCACTGAAGGAAGGGGTAGAGTGTCCAAGGAGACCTGCAATTCAGTCCTTCATTAATCGTATGACAGAACATTTTTCCTAATGCCTATTTGTCACATTTTGATCTCTCCACGATGCACATTAAGAACTCTCCCCGCTCCTTTCCTTTATATCTGCAGCACCTCTGTATCCAAAAAGCTGTCTCTTCTCAGCCTCGTGCCCTTTAGGGAAGGCACATCAACAAGTCAATTAACTCCTTTAATTATATGAAAACTGGAGGTTCTTGTTCGTCTTTACTGTCAATCATTCGAACTGTAATAGTCTAAATAAAACAATCAAGTGTTTCATTTCTATATATATTAAATATCTGTCCATGTCTCAAAACTCAAAAATTAAGAAACAAGATGCAACACAAAGGAACAGATAAGCGAGGAATTGCAAGTAAGAGAGGCCAAAATAGCACCACTAACAACTTCCAACATAAGTAGTCATTTCCAGTACAAGCTTTTCAGTATTCCTAAGAAAATTGTTTCATAAGGAAGTGGGCAGACAAGACACAGCTGCTACAATTTTCCCCTCTATCAACCCTTACCCTTATATAGTGAAGGTGCCAGAGAACTCAACAGGTGAGACTAAGCTTTAAGAGATATTTGAACAACTACGAGATGTGATCAACGCCAGACTTCAGACTTCACGAATTCAGTAGTCAGCAACGCACAAAGTATGTACTAAATTTAGCTGTCTCTAAACCAAGTTCACATTTATCAAGAACAGCTGAGCTTCCCAACTTTACTAAAAGTTACACTGTTTTTTCATGTCCAATGCATAACAAAAATTGATGAAAGAACATCAGAAAAGTGATAAGCAGAGACCCGGTTTCCCCTTAACAACTCATACAACTTGCTTTTCCTCAAAACATTCTTTTACCCACTTGCAGGGGTGCAGAGTTCGACGCTGCTTGCCACCCCACGTAACCCCAAGCTACTGCCGAGAAAAACACCCCTCCCCAGCCACTCGCCCTCCGCTTGGCGTGCCTCGGGCCGGGGGAGCACGCTCACCCTGCGGCTGCCCGACAAGCCAATCCGTAAGAAAACATCCAGAGAGAGAACTGCCATCGAGCCAGCTCCCTGACCCGATCCGCCTGCAGCCAGGTGTCAAGGAAGGAAAGGCACAAGCAACAGCAGGGGACAGCAGCCGATCCCATACCGGACCATATCCCAATCCTACACTGAACGAAACCGAATGCTGAAATGCTGCAAGTCAACATAGGTACCCACATGGCATCAGTACAGAAACGTACTTACTAATTCAGGTCCCTGAATTTGGCCATTCTTAAATATAGATCCGAACCAGCTCCATTATGTCCCAAGCAGTTTTGAGATTTCAACATCAAATGGATAAGCTAAAAATACGCACCAGGACAGTTTTTCCTGACTGTGTCAGACCGTTCAAAGGGTCAAAATTTAACTAAGTGTGATATTCAAGAGATTAACATCGATTGAGCTGTAGAATAAAGAAATTCAAAGTTTATAGCTTTATATTACCTGCAATTACCAAAGCAATGTAAAGTGCAAAGAAAGTACAAGTCACTTATAAACAGATCACCACGTATTCAGTCTCAGACATTCTTCACCCCCCATTTTTTCCTTGTTTACTTCAAATTTAGAATTTCAGGCCACAGGCCAAGCATCCCACGCCAAAACACGGGGCTTGTTCTCTCCCTTTGCCTCAACCATCCTTTCTGAATTGCTTTACACTTTTCAGGAAATTCTGTTCTGTGATAGAACCCTCGCAGCCAAGCTGGACGCTGATGACTCCATATTCAAGAAAAAGGCTTATGAAAGAGTATTATGTTCAAGCCTAACTCTACACAGCAAAAGAATTCACTGGTAACAGTGAGACATAAGCAGCCCATAGGTGCACGAAGTTACTTATCACACTGGATCAGAAGTTCCACGCCTCACTGCATAAAGAACATTAAAACTGGTAAACCTAGTAATTTCCAAAATAGAGCAGTCAAAGAGTAGCTGAAAACATTTTTGTTCCTTCAAGTGAGAACGCAGCCTATCAATCCCATACGATTCACGCGCTGGGTTTATCACAATACGCTCCTCCACCTCCTTAAAGCATCAAACCCGCTACACAAAAGTCTTAGCAGTCTTCATGTGAAAGCAAGAAGAACAATAATAGATAATAACCAAAAGCTATGTAATCTTCATGTTACATACACACATAGTTACATTCGATCAATACCAGAAGTACCCTGCCCTTAAGACTGCCATACTAGGAAAGATGAATATTTTTCAATATTTCATGTAATAAAGTCTGGAAGATCCACAGCTGGAGAGAGCCAGTGCCAATTTGCCAGTTCTCAAAGCGGTCAGAGCCCAGAGCTGCAGCAAGTCAGGTCCCGCCTGGCACCAGAGCCAGGGTTTGCTAGGTAAAAGAGGAGATACAAAAAAAGAACAAAACCAAAAACCCACTGCCACCACCCTGTAGAATGATTTGTATAATGAAGTTGTAGTCACGACTATCTTTACTCCCCATTCTCACGATAAACAAGACTACGGTAATCACGAAGTCTTAACAATAGCTTACTCAGTACAATACTTGCTAAAAGTGACATGAAGGAATAAAAATAGACAACTAATGAAATTATATCCCCTAGTGCCGCCCAGCTAAAGTGCAGTACCGATTTGTCAATCAATTAAAACATCCGTTAGCTTAAAAGCCAAGCTAGCCTGGTTGGCATAATGAAGTCATTGCACTGGTGACATTACTGCTCACAGCAAAAGCTGGGTGCGTGGCCGGGGTACAGACTGTATTCCCCTGCAGCTTGGCAAATCTTCCTCTGCTAAGCTATCTTATTATGCAAGTTTTATGTTTTATTTTTAAATACCTTACAAACTGTATATGCAGAGCATCAAGCTCTGTTCCTTCTGAGTTCTTTTGCATACGACACATTTCCCGTCCTTAGAGGGAAACAATCACACCCTGCATGTTTGCCACCGTGTTTGGATTGCTGAGTTTCATACTTGCACCTTATACCTGCCAGCACAAACTCACTCAAATCTATAGAAAACCCTTCACCAGCGATGCCTTGCTCCTATTCCATAAATCTTCTGATTAACAAGAGCGTTTCTTTTTTCTTAAAAAAGTACCATCATCCTAATTTTTTTTTCCCCCTTCGGTTATAACACTTAAGTAAATTGTATCCATTTCCTATGATGAACTAAATCAAATAGTGTCACCCAAGCATTACACATTTAAGGAAAATTCCTTATGGGAAGAGTAGTTAAACACACATTAATTAATAAGAAACTGTTACAAAACATTTACAGAATTCAAGCTTTTGCATTTTCGCAGTTGTAAACTACTGCCATTGATATGAAACCTAAGATACCTACTGTGTCTTTAGCTGCACAAGAAAACCAACAAGTCATCATAGAAGTCGCAGGTTCTTGCTGCCAGAAGCAATCAGTTTATCTCGCATCAAGTTACAAACCACTGCAGCTCACAAAGCACCGAGCCAGAGTTCAAACGGGCTGCTTCGAGCAATGTATTCTCTCACCGCCCCAAATTCATTTTGTTCCATCCTTCACTTAGCTTGGATCCCCAAGCATATTGTCCCCATCTTCAGGATCGTCTTCAGACTTCATAACTCTTCAAAAAAAATACGGGCTACCCCTGGCCAGAGGCTCCCTGGCCAGCAAAGCCCTTTGTGGGTCCGGCCGCCTGCTCAGCCTGTCCCTCCCCAGCAATCCCCACGAAAACGCTCCCAGAGCTTTTGTTTCTGTGGTGTGACAGACTGCCAGAGTGAGTCAGACTCACAAGTAAATATCGTCCAGATCTGAAATATCTTGTAAACAATACGTAGACAGTCTCATCAGCCCAGATCTATTTTCTGATAATCCAGTACTTGATAGCCAAGCGATAGAAAGCAATAGCTATTAATACATTCTCCGCATGCTCATGCCCTGACTAATGCATTTTAGATTTAATGTTAACTAACGAGACAAGCATGCATGAAACTTTACTATGGTGTTGTTATGTTCTGCAGACATGCAAACACTCACTTTAAAATAACAAACACGTTAGTCAAATTAACTGTCCACTGACATTAATGAAGGTCATACTTCTCACCACTAATAACACAGAAGGACTGAAATACTCACAGGAGTAATTTTTTCCCATTCCACCACACCATAAAGCCAAAACCAGACTCACGATCAGACTTCAGACAGTTACAACTGCAGAGCAGATGGAATGCAAGATCCTATTTTGACAGAAATATAACCGATTTTAAATTAGAAAACACACATGCCTCTGCTTTAAAAAAAAAAAATAAATCTCCTTTTACAGTGATGAAACCCATTCTGAATAGAACCTGGTTTCAGCTTACTGCTGCTGCCAGTCTGTCTCCCAACATGTTAAATGAGAGGAGTCACAGAGGCTGTCAAAACATTAAATAGACAGCATAATGATTAACAGCAGGGAAGATGTAGACTCTCCTTTCTCGAGTTTTAAATTTAAATGGAGATCTCCTGAGTGCCATACTTAGAGGACTAGGTCAACACGACAAGCAATGCACTGTTTTGCCTGCAGAAGAGAAACATGGAGCACAGCCAGAAAAACCACATACACACACACACCCTGGAGGCCACACACGAGAGACTGCAAATAACCTAACAAATAGGCCTTCTCAGGAAAGAGATTTTTAAAATCACTCACTCATCCATATTTGCACAAATTCACCCTTTCCCAGTAACCTGTAAACTATTCCACAGCACTGGCTGTGAGCACCAGCCCTTTACCTTGTAGCACTAATGTGTTTCTTAAAAGAACATTCCAAGACTTCTCTGCAATTAGTGTCCACATGACAAAGCCACTCCAAAAAAGTGCAATGACTATGTCATCTCAAGTTATCTTCTGCCTAGAACCAAGTCTGTCTTCAAGCTAAAAATGGCATTTAAAAAAAAATACCCTTCACAAGTGACAGCAACAGCAAAAAACCTCAAACATTTAACTGACATCAGTTTTGTGATAAACCATGTAGGTTAGACTATGCCTTCCAGGTGAACAGTCCTCTCCGACTTATTTATCCCCAAGGTTTCACTTGGCTCCATTTTTATCTGCCTGCAGACATTCCTCACGACTCACGAGCTGCACTCCTACTACAGTCCTTTTATGCTGAAGATCCTCCCAAGACAGTCCTGACCACAAGATTTGGGATTGCTAAACCACATTCCCCACTCCTGCCCAGCTCAGACTAAGCAGAGACTTTCTCAGGAAACACAGCTTTCATGGCTCCATCAGCACAGAGCAGCTTCAGTAAACACAGCCCAGCCACAAACTCACTCCAGTTAAATTGTTCTCCAAGGCAGCTGAATCCCAGAGAGCTCCGAGGGTAGAAACTACCGAAGTGTGCTTGTGTTGCGTTCTTTCAGTGTAACCGAAGTTTGAAACCTAATTCAGATTTGGCTTTTCAGAACAAAGACCATCATCAGATACATCAGCAGTGCAGATCTCTGGAGGTGCTAAATTGCCAAACATACCACAGATGCCTAGCTAAGGCCAGTATTACCCATTTTCTGTTGACACAGAGCACCAGTTTTTCCTAAACTCAGCCTGCCAGGAATTCTTCCCAACTCCAGGTCTCCAAAGATAAGGGAGCATCCCATCTCCACCATCTGGCCAGGATCAAATGCAGCGCTTGTTCCTATCAGCTTGTATCTGGTGTGCTCTCAGTTTAAGGGCTGTATATCAAGCAGATACGTTAGGTGTCTGCGTGCACTCTGGACATCCACCTGGTATTGTAACGCCTTCAAGAGAGGTGGAGAGATATACATACACACCGGTATGTTCAGAAAAAGAACATAACTGAACAAGCACACAATACTTTTCCAAAAGCTCTCCTAGCTTTCAATCAATGATTTAAACTTCCTGGGCTAGAGGGACTCTACCTACATGCTTAATAACTCTGAATGAATTGCTCTGTTATAACTTACCCAGTTTTTCCTCAAGTCCAGGTAAGCTTTGAGCATCCTAAACGCCCTTTAGTAAGGGACTGTACAACTTAACTACATGGTGCATGAACAATTATCTACTTCTATTCTCTCTGAACCCAAAATCCCTTATCTTACCAGATATTTAGCAGATCAGAAGTTAAGCTACTTTACATATCTGCAGTCCTCATCTTGTAGGTATCTTTGGACCATCACATAACATTACTACATCCTCCCATGCTGTATGCTGCAATACTCAGCCAGCACATAAAGAATATCACCACTATCGGTTGTTTACTGAGAAGAGTATACAGCATAGTTCAGAGTCAAAGTTTACAAAAGACTCTAAAACTACAACCTTTGAAAACAAGCCTGTTCATCATCCATCATTATAATTAAGTATTTAAATATGAGGGCAGCAAGAGCATTAATCACTGCCACTGGAGGCATTTACACTCAGAGCATATCTGGTACCCAGCCTAATAACTCTCACTGTTGTAAGCAAAGGAAGACAAGATGTTCTAGTTACTGAAGACAGTGGAAAGGGCACTCCATTGCTGGCAATGAAAGCCACGGGGTGCTATCACCAAGGGTAGTTCTGATCAGCTACAAAAAAAAAAAAAATATATATATATATTTGTACACTGCTGAAAACCTGAGAAGCAAGTAGCAAAGTTAATGTTTAAATTGTATTGTTGTTATAGGATATTTATTTATCAATAAGTAAACATAGCACCATAGTCAGGGAACCTGAGCTTGAAGCTACTGGACATCTTCTCCCTCTCAACCAAAAAAAGAAAAGCAGGTAAAGTTCATGAAGTCATGCACAGTATTACTGCCCACCCTGCCACCCAAGTGTCCCCACTGAGGAACTCGGAGCAAAGTGCTTTATTAGGGATCCCAAGACAAGAGAGGAGAGAATAATACTGGGGATATGGGGACCCAGACAGGACAGACAAATGAAGATCCCCACCCTGAAGGGCTTTGGAAAGCAATTTGTAATACCCTTTAATCCCAGCAGCTAGCTAAGGCCAATATTGCCCATTTTCTGTTAACATAGAGCACCTGTGAGTGCCGAGATTTTTCTCAACCCAAATATTCTCCAGAGTGAAATCCTAGAAGCCAGAAGGGAACTCACAAGGCTTTTCATGCCAGCAAGATGAGATTTCTAGTCACCGGTCTGGGTACAATCAATGAGGTATGACTCCTGTTTGACAATGCACTGACCTTTTTTTAAAAAGAGAATACAGGGCCAGAACACAAGAAATACTGGTCTTAATATTGCAGTGAAAAAAATTGTGACAAGTTAACTTGTTGCTGAAATAGTATTGCTCAGAAGACTTCCACCTGAACCGGGAATTGCTCATCCAGAGTCTCTAAACACTTTTGCCTACACAGCTGCAGAACACTGACTACATAAATCAACAGCTTATTTAAATAAAGCATGGACAATCTTTAGCAGTCATCTAACTCACTTCAGAAGTACCAGTTATAATTCAAAGCAGTTCTTAAACCTTTCAGCCTGAAAACTGACATAAACCTGTGAAAGTGAACACAGCTCCTCACCACTGCTAGGTTAGGCAGATAATCCCATTAATGGAAAAAACCAAAGGGGACACATCCTCCTCTAATGCCATTAGCAGGCGACATAAGCACATAACACACAGAACAAAGAGCTCTGGTAAAACACCGCCATCACCACTTGGAGCAAGTGGTCACAAATATGAGCATGGTCCTAAGAATTACCTCGACAAAAACACTAACATCTTACATTCACGGAAATAGTTATAAAACTAACACTGCAGTTACTGAAGTCTGTGAAGACCATTAGCTAGAACAATTCTTGTCAAAGAACAGACCGAGAATTATTAATTTTAGGCCCATCTTTGTCACAAGGTATTAATTTTTCCAGTTTAGGTCTCATGCAGTTTTCCTGCACTGACAAAGAAGAGTTACTTGAAAACTGTACATGTGTCACATAAGCCAAACACAGGTGATAAGGGCAGGCTCGGCACATCTATCAGCCCATGCATTTTAATTTTCCTGCTCGTTCTACAGAGGTCAGAGTACATTTGTGATCAAAACTAACGTCTGAACAGACACACCCTGCGATTTGATATGGCACAAAATAACGATCGCTTTTGAAGCAGTTTGATTTATTTACAGACTGCACAAGCTGACAAAATGAAAGGATAGGTTAGACTATTGAAACTATTTTTAAAGATATGCACCGGGTGCAGCTTCCCGTACAGATGCACATCACCTAATACCCATCTATCTTGCAGACTTTGGCATACCTACAGTTGCCTAGAAAATACTAACACTTGGGAAAGTGTTAGGTCAAATGGGGGGGAAATGGCATTTTATATTTCATAAGCATATTTTGCTTATCAGGATATGTCTGTATTCACATACAAATGTTCTAGAGTTCAAAATTGCCAGAGTAAGAAGTACTGTTTAGTCTACATAAGGGAAAAAAAACAGACAGAGCTTGAACACAAGATTCCTGTTTCACCCAGCAGGTTCCCACATGCAGCATGTTATGATCACCTCACTTACTGTAATTTCTCCATCTACGGAAAAGTCATTGAATGCTACAGAGTGGGCGAGGCTTAGTCTAAACAGTTATCAAAAATAACAGCCTTCCTTGGACCACTCTGGTTTTGCGCCGCTCTCAAAATGCTCATCTGAAGACTTCATGTTAACAGTTGTGCTGTTGCATGGCTTGTTTATATGTAACTGCATCCTGTAACTAATATAGGTAATAGTCTCCTAACAAACAGGTTAAAGCAAGACAAACCAGTAACCATCTAAAACATCATCATAAACATTCCTGATTTTACCCTATTCTTAAGGCATTTTTCTTCCTACTACAAAGTAGCGAATCCCATCAAGATCAAATTACAAGTATCAAGAAAGTATTCAAATCTAGTTCTAGCTACCTATGTGACATGTCAAATAGTCCTCCCAAAAGCACCATAACGGCTCTAAATCTGTGTCAAATAGTACATTTCCATCTGCAAGGAGTGACATGTACCTAACAGCATAGCCAGTTTCTTTTCCACTTGGCTGGGGTAGCGGCAAAAACCACCAGCTTCAACTACAACAGCACACAAGGTACAATGGAAGTGTCAAAGAACTCTGCATACAGCTCCTGAAGGAGGCAAAGCCTGCTTAAAAAAAAATTGATTTTGTTTTTAAACACGACTTGCTCATATCTCATTGCCAACATACAACTCAAGCGCACTTTATTCACAGAACATCCTCAAATTCTCAGCCCTGAGATACAGACCAACTTGGACACCAATAAAAGTGATCAGAACTAATTATGCACTCTGGAACCAAACCAGCGTTTTTGCAGCTGCATTTTAAAAACAGTCTGCTAAGTACATTTTACGGTAACCGCAGCTGGGCTTACACACATCAAAGAACATAACGCCCTTTTACAGCAAGGAGAGCAACACAGCTTTCACCACAAAAATAATGGGAGATGGGGAGCCCTGGAAGCCTAGGTCCTGCTGCACCCTAGCTTTGCCCCGACAAGTGCCCAGCGATCACAGTGCGCCCAGGAGACAGTATTTCCCCTTTAAATGCAGAAAAAGCAGCAGCAAGGTCAGAGTCCAGCTGCCTTTGTCTGCCATTAAAAGCAGCATATCACACGGCCTTCCTCGGGACTCGAGGCAAACCATTAGTTTGAAATTACAAAGCTCTCGGGCAAGGACCGATTGATTTGTGTACTTCCATTTATTAATAATGAAGCACCAGAAAATATTAGGGGGTGACAAAACACAACATGACTTTTACATTCATCATGCAGGGAAGCAACCTCAAGCACATATACATGGAGAAGGGAATACCACGCTACAGTCTGACTCGATCCTGTTCAGTCACCATTAAGTAATGAAAATATGGAGACAATATCGGTCTCTCAGATGTTATAAGCATTTGCTTGCTAATAAATATTAATATTTAAATACTGACAAAGTACTATATAAGTTGTATCTGAGCAAAAGGTCAGGTGAACTTAAAACAGATAACCAAACAGCCTTATCTGCATAATTATGTCTGCAAACCAGCTAAGGATATTTAACTTGCACACAGGCACTCACTGCACTTCCAATTTTTAAAATATTTTTAATTACTACATTCCAAAATGATAAAGCCTTGATAAATACTCCTTTTTAAGGAGCCTGAAAATTACAATGCACCTGTAAACAGGCTGCACCACAAAGCTTTTGCTGAACCACAAATTGCCTGTCTTGACTAACCTCGTGTTTCTTCAACATCAACCACAAACATCACACAAACAAGCACCTAATTCTATTTAGCTAAATGCAAATGAATCACAAAGGTTTTGGGGGTTTTTTTTGTTTGTTTGTTTTTTCTCCAAGGAACACGCACATTAGCACGAGCCTTAATAAAGCTTCCTGGAACACAAACATACTTTAAGGAATAACCACAGCCAGTCTGGGACTTGACATTTGAATATTATAGTGTTGGCGATTCTTGGCTGCGTTGCCTGAAGATGGCATTGTAAAGTCACCTTAGGTTGCCCACAACAGACACGAGGGAGGTAGGGGAGAGGGAAGTGTAACTTTGCTCTGGTCAACAGCAACAATGCTGTTAAAATTCTGCTGATAGGTCATAGCATTGTGATCAGCATGGCTGACAAAAACTGTTTTGTCTTTGCACAGAGCGGAGTCCTGACAAAATGCCATGAAAATCTTGTTCGTTTACAAACTGATGCGTGCCACCAGCAGCACAAGTTTTTTTTTGTTGAAGAAGTTCAACACAGAAGTGATCTTGAATCTTTGGTTACAACTCAGTTACCATCCGTTTTTTACTTCATTCCTTCAGTTACTAATGTGTATTCTACAGCACACTGGCACTACAAATAATTTTTAACAAAGTTATTCTGCTGTACATACAAAGATAGTGTTGCTGATTAATTACCAAATTCAAAAAAACAGTATTCTTCCATTCTTTTAATAAAAACAGTCAAATCTGAACAAGAGGTGGTACCTCCCCTCCCTGCTGCTGACAGTGGTTGTTTAACGCTGTATTGGGTCAACCCACAAAGTTCTACCCCTTACATAGATGAAGAGTCATCCATTTAACAGAACTGGGCAGTCTCCGCAAGAAAAAAAAGCATTAACACAACCTTAAACAAGTTCAGCTGTCACTAACTACAGAACTTGTTCAGATATTAATTTAATAATCACAGGTCATCATACCAGGGCAAGTGCTCAGATGTTTACCTTTGTTTCTTGCACAATGGTTTTCATTAATTACATATGACGTTCAGTTTCTCCTAATTAAAAAAAAAAATCCAACATCATTTTTCCCAGAGGAGAAAGGACTGATAGAAGTTCTCACATGGTTTTACATCTGGTCATTCTCACTACTTGCAGGTACTCCAAGCAGTGCTGCTAATTTCTGAAGTGCGTGCCTGTCTCACACCAGCTCTGTCTTTGATGGCGTATCTTTGGACACAAATAACTGCAAAGAGATGCAGACCTGCCACTGCTTTGTGATGGAGCTTCAGCTGTGCTCAAAGCACTGCCAAGAATCCCACGTTTCATAGCAACTAGCCATCCTCTGGCAAGCAGTCCAGAAGCCCCCTTCCCTGAATTCCAGACCTCTTCACAAAGGACAGAAAAGCTTAAAACCCCCACATTAATAAGATAACGCACCTCAAATTTAACAGAACACCTCCACAGCTATTTCCCAAGTGTTAAAGAATTAAGTAGGCAACCTTTCCCCCGCTCCCCAGAGGCCAACAGTTAGAATCTCACCAGTGAAAGTCGATTAGCAAAGGTCTGAAATAAAAGTAACTTTGCAGAACAATAAACCAACCTTCCCCAACCATCTTCAAGAAAAAACAACCTATGAGCACTTCGTATTTGCTTCTCGTACATACAGCTACAGTCAGAATTTCTAGCTTTAGTGGAAGAACACATTTCCTAAACACAAACTAGATCACAAGCGTACACTTATACTATCAGCATGTATTTTGGAATCTCAGAAATACTAGCAGTGCCTGCTGCTGTGGTCACCTCGAAAGGATTGACTACATTAAAATCTACCCTGTAAATGTTGGTGAATGAGGCATCATCTCTTGACTGAAAGCGAGGACCATGCCCTCAAGGCTTCATGCTCCACAGAATCTGGTGCTAAAGTTTCCAGCCTACACTACTGCAAATGACAAGCATTTTTCTCACTATTCAGAGCACTGAAGTTACTGAACAGGCTGCTCAGATTATTTTCCAAGCACCATCAGCCAGCTGGAGTTGGCAAAACCAGATAATTCCATTTTCAGACACAACATTCTGGATAACTGTGGAATTGGTAATAACTATCATTTTTACTTTCTGCTGCTTTTCATGGCTTCCCTCCACAGCGAGACAGGTAATAAAGCCATTTCCAAAAGATCACCATCAGAAGACAGAGGGCATGGAACTATTACCTTAACTCGCAGGAAAATTTTCAGAAGCATGATGAAGGGATCAAGTTTCTCTCCACCCCCCAGGAAATAGCACTGGGTGGGGACAGGAGAGAGGGATGAAGTTTCTCAAACAGGCAACTCTTTTACTCTCGTTTCAAGCAGGATCTATAAAGCTCACACTGGCAGGATTCCCACCCACTTCCCCTCCTTCCCAGCAGTCAGAAACAGGGACCCGGCTTTACCCAATCATCCTCCCCTTCGGCCTCACTATTAACGCTCACCCGAGCAGATGAATTCCTCCCCCACCCCCCATATAGAAGGTTATAAGTCGGTGTTTGATTAGCTGGTGGAGCGATCATGTAACCAAAATACATAATAAACAGGGAAAATGAGAACATCACAGGTAGAAAACCCAGTTTTTAAAGGATCTCAGTGAAAGTAATTTCCCTTCACGTAGTTTAGAATGCCTTCAGCTCTTAAAAGCATTAAGACTGCTCAAACCTACTTTGAAAGAAAGGCTTGTTGAGCCTTTGCCTATGGAAGTAAAAAATGTCCATCTCTATTCAAAAACAAATATGGATGCTGTAAGTGTTTGTTGAAATTTAATTATTGTAGGCTTATTCTGAAATAACAAACAGTTCTAAAGTATAGGATGATTAATTAATAACATAAACCAGAGCCAGCCTACACATGACAAATTATCATAACAGACTTCTGAATCACTCCTTTGCAGAGTGAAGCGTTCAGCACGGTGATGCACTTCCACACAGAGCTGTCATTTTGTCAGATGAGTTTGGTCAGCAGTTTACAAGCCTGAATATCTACATATCTTTCAAATGAGCTATTATTTTTCAAGTAATAGCTTCAGATCCAAGACAAATATGCAGGAGTATTTCAGAGATAGCTGAGATCTTAAAAGACAACTGATAAAAGTCAGTGTACCATATTAACCTGCCCTTTTCCGCTATTCTGTGTAGCCAGCGGCAAGCTTAGCAAATCAGTGCAGGAAGACAGCAAGAAACTGAGGAGGGCAACTGCCACAGCAGACTCCCAGAGAAGCATTTACTGAATGGCCACAATTAAAGATGATTTACCACACAAAGTAGTTTCCCAATATAGCTTTCTTCAGTTACAAAGACCTCTCTCATCCAAAGTCATCTGCAGAGATGAAAGAAGTGAAAACGAAAACCAATAGTCATTTAAAGCCAGTTAACACTAGCCTAAATTTCAGAAGCTGCAGAGAACAAGACACAGACCACTGCGCCATCACAAAGGTACCTCCTTTTCCAGAGGTTGCAACTCCCCCAGGCCCAGTATTTCCAGACTGGATGATCAGAAATCGCAACTGTGTAAAGTCACTAGCCACTTTGAAAGCTTTTTGTCCACTTTCTAAGGAAATCCTCCTGCTGTGCACTGGAGTAAGTGCTCCGATTTTGCCACAGAAGTTACTAACGCTGAACAAGCTACTGACAATGCCATGCACACATATCTCAGCAAGCCACAGGGCAGGTTGCCAGTCGAAGCTC
>VYXH01003771.1:37529-48451 GCA_013397275.1 Burhinus bistriatus | reverse complement strand
CGGGAGCCCGGCAGCGCTGTCCCGCCGTCTGTACCCGTCCCCGGGGACGCACCACCGCCACCCCTGCGGGCTTGCCGGGTTGGGGAGGGAGCACGGAGCTCCCAGGCCTGGTGGCGGGAGGGAGAGGGTTGGAGCCTGGCGTGTGCTTGCCGGGAGCGGAAAATGCAAACCCATGGCTGTCCTTGCAAACATCCTCCTCTTAATGAAGGAGGCGTCTGTTCGCAGGAGATCTTACAAGCCGAGTAGAGGCAGCACTTAAAACAGTGTAATTAACTCCCCGCTTCGGGGTAAGGAATGTCTGAGGGTGGCAGTTTGCTTGTTTTGGGCACGGCTTTGTTCAGCCCGAAGTCTATTTAACATCGCCTTTTCATCGCGTTACTCACAGCCCTGTCACACACAGTGGCCCAGCACTGGGAAGTTTAAGGTCATGCACGGTTTTGAGACTGTTTAATTACAACCCATGGATCGTGTTTGAACTCTTAAAACCTTGCTTGTTACGGCGGGATTGGAGTTAATCAATCAATATATCTCTCTAAGCAGAGCTCAAGGTAAATGTCACTGCTTTTTAATCAATTCAGGCAAACCGTGTATTCAAACACTTAGGTTTCTCTATAGGTGGCCTGTTTAGAGGGAAAGAGACCTGGTGTCTTTGAATAGATACTGTCATTTCATGCACATCGGCGTCGCTGGGAAGTACCAGCATGCTCCAAAATGAAAACCTTCCCCAGCGGAATCTAAGCACCAGCCTAACCTTATCTAAAAGGGATTAAGTCCAGATTTGAACTCTTTGGAGAAACAATGTTCGTGCTCTGAATGCCATTTAATGGTTTGGAAGTTCTCCCTAAAAAGACACGCTTTCGGGCAACCTCTCTCCTTTCAGGAGCCACCTCCCTTCCCCCTGTGGATGCCTCCACACTGCCAAGGCACTGACAGACACTCCGAGACCAGCTTCTCCTCAGAGGAGAAACAAGACACTTCTCAACACCTCTGTCATTCCGCCAGCCAGCACCGCTCCGGCTCTCAAAGGCCCGTGAGTCCCCTTTGAACCCTGGCTCCCACCACTTCAGCCTGGTGCAGCCCTCCTGTCACCGCCGGCACGGGTAATCTCACCCTGCCGGGCACAAATCGAAGTGGTGTGGTGGGTAAAACAGCAGCAGCAGCCGGAAGCTGGTGAGATCAGGATTCCCCGGTTATTTTCTACCCATGGCAATACAAGCGGTGGTTTCCTTTAGTTAGCCGAAGGTACAGAATTGAAAAAGCAAATTCCTAGAGCGCACCCAAGCCACAGCACCTCAAAAGGGTGTTTGCGTAAGGATCTGCACAAACATGAGCCAGCAGCATTCACGTCCACTCACGAATCCAAGCGCAAAGCTAAGCCCCAGCACCAGTCTAACCTGGGGCAGACAAACTGGTTTGAGTTGTTCAAATTAGAACCATTGTCTGCCGAGTTGTCACAGAAAATAGTTGGTTCATTAAAAATAAGGTTTTATTACCGAAAGTTTCAGCTTTACAAAATATTATCTGACTTTCAGGACCAAGCTAACAGCAGTAGCTTTCTCCTCCTTCCACCAAATTTATGCTGTTTAAAGGAAGCTCCTTCTGAGTCACTCCAGTATGAGGGAGAGCAGAATTTTAAAAATAACTCCTTGCTATCATGTCAGTGCTGAGAAGCTGCACATAGCAGTTCCAAGTGCTCAACCAATTCCAGAGCCATTCCCCGTTCCCAGGTAATCACACCCATACATGGATTTGCACCGACCAGCTGGGTCTCTGCTCCTCTGAAGGCTCAGCAGCCACTGGAGGAAGAAGATGGCATCTGCCTTGTGAACCAGCTTCCTCCTGCTGGACTCGATCGCGGGCAAAGCTTGTCCCAGTCACACGACGTTTCTCACTAGCCAGCTCTGTGCAGGGCAAAGCGATCAGCCAGAGCAGAGCCTTCCCTGTTTTTCACCGCTGTCAAAGCAGAAAGCTCCCTATCTGAACACTATCTTTCAGCCCTAGTGATGCATGTGTCAGCACAAGAACAAGATGTTTCATGTTGAATTACCAGGGACTGACTTGTACATTTGACTGGCATCCAGGCCGTACGCATTCAGGAGGGAACCCAGCTAATTTTACTGCCTCAGCAGCACGTACGGCACCTCTCACCTTTGACTCACCGGCCCAAGCCGGGCCATAGCAGTGCAGTCTGGACAGATGTCCATGCTCTGGCCCTTCCTCTGACCACGGTGCCAGAACTATTCCCTGATTCTGGACACATCTACTACAGTCTTTTTCTCCGGACTTCTCACTTTGCTCTCCAAATTAATTCAAGCTGCTGCTGCTAAGATTCTTGGCATGTAGTTCCTACTACATCACCCCTCTCCACATCTCATCCCCTCTCTGCCTATTAGCTAGATACATCCTCGTTTATTCTGCAGTACGCTCTCACCATCACTCTATTACTGGTTCTTGGCTTCCATCGCCTCATTCCCCACTTGTCTGGCTAGACTTTCTCCCAGTTCTCTTGTAAGGGAGAGGAGCCAATACAAGCCAATCTGCTTGGCTTGGCTTTGCTTTGCGTGGGCACAAACAGTAAAGCACGACCTGGGGGTGGTTGGATAAGGTCACTTCACTGCTGACAGAGACACCAAATGGAAATTTGCAACTCTTGTTGGAGATTTGTTCCACTCTCTCCCCAACTCCACATATTTCTTTCTCTGTGACTTTATCCTTCAAACCACAGGTTTCTTTGGAACAATGACTGACACGGGCTGTACATCTCCTTGCCCACTGACACAGGGTTTGGTGGATGCCCATTAGATGCCCATGCATCAGCAATACTGTGTACATGGTAGCCACTGTCCACACTCCCCGCTGCCACGGGTGGCCAGCCACGGGGACTGTCAAAGTACTGCTGAGCACGGCAGGGCTGCATGCACTAATACACACTTAGTGCCGTTTCAGTAACCATGGCTAAAATCTGATCTAAACACGCAGCTTATGTAGCTCAGAAACTATCACACTCTCTATCTGTTCAAATGTTTCATTTTTGTGACAACCTTTGCTTACAGCAACACAACAAAGGGTGTATTTGTTCCAACAATGTTTGTGTGATAAGTACTGAGTTAATGGCACACAAAATTTGCTGGCCAGTCCTCTAACAGGCCTGGGATCTAATTAATCTCTGGCAAGATCCCCTGAAATAGAAGCAGTGTTGGCCTGCACGTCTAGCAGTCGAGACAAACTAATTGGAGCCAAACTGTACAGTGAGATAGGAGGAAGGAATAGCTTCACCGTGGTGGAGGTTTTTTCAGAGTTACAGTGCCAAAGTCTACGGTTTTGCTGTGATAGAAGAGCACCATTTGTGCAATTCTCTTACCCGCAGTCAGAGTTCAAGGAGAAGCGTTTGAATCAGAGTCACAAACTAGCACAAAGCTAGGTGGTCGCGCACTCCACCAAGCGAGGTGATACCGACTTCTTGAGCTTGTGAGCAGCAGAGACAACCAAGCAGTGGGTTTCCGTACGGACTGTGACTCCGGGACCTCCACCTACGCTCAGTGACATCTGCCTGCAGCCACACAGGGACCTGGCTGGGGAGCACCCTCTGAACAAGACACTGCATGGCAACTTCTGTCTCCAATAAGAGTCTCAAAAAGCTTTGGTTCTTAGCTATTTTATAAGACAGAAAAGCAGATTAGTCTGAATATATTACACTTCTCCAGGCATTTGGCTTATCAATCAGTTTGTAACAGGACATAAATATCAAACCCTAACATGACTGAAAGGGAAGCGCGTTCCTCGCTTTCTGTTTCTACCTGGGTCATTAAATTACCCAGCCGCTTCCTGCCTTAATCATCCAGATAAATTAATCTCCATACCAGGCACACGCATGGAGGAGGATATAATTTTATCTCCCTTTGCTGTTGAACCCATGAAGAGTCAGTCTTCACTGCAAGGATGCAGCGAGGCCTTGTTCTCCTATTGCGTCTTACATCCCCGTCTCACCCGCAGGCTCAGGGCTGGATGCAGCGTACCTGGCAGAGGGACACTTCTCTGTCCGGTGCCTTTCCGAGCTGGGTCTCCTGCCCACGCCAAGCACCTCCTGGGAGCAGGCTGCAGCGGAGGCCGCACAGAACCAGAGCACACACGCAGCCGCTGGCACACCAGGCAGACCCGGGAGCCTGGCTGCTCTGCCTGCTGCTGACTCCCACCTTCCCTGCGGCCACTTCTCCCCATCCCCCAGAAACACCAGCCATGTGCGCACAAACCTGCCCGCACGTCTCGCTGCCGCTGTGCTGGGGATGGGGAGGAGACACGGCTGCAGGTATGGACAAGCAAGCAGTGTCTTTTACAACGCACAGCCAAAGCAATCCAGTGTCCAAGCTTTCGCTTTACTCCTTTCACCCCTGTTTTGTTCTGGGTTCCAAGAAAGGGAGAAGGGAGGAAACATGTTTAGACGGAAACCTCCATGCAGCCAGTGTTTACACTGTGCTCCTGAACCAGTCTGGCATGATGCCGAGCTTAGGAAAAAACAAAGTGTGTGCCAGCCTCTTGGGAGCTGAATTTGGCAAAAGCTCAGCTGCCAACTTGGCTGCTCTCACTTATTACTAGCGGCTATTTCAGAACAGTGCCTGCCTGTCAGAGGAAACACTCGGCCCTGCACACAAAGCACAGCACCCAGACCGAGCACGAGACCGTGCCCGTCCTGGAGAACTGCCTGTACGTAACCAACAGGGCAGCAGTGGGAATGGAAACAGGTGGGATACGACTTTCCAAAGCCGTACCTCAGGTCAGAAGTGGGTGTAGAAACTAGGGCTGCTGCCTACCGCCAAGACAGCCAACAGAACAGGCTGTCCTATGTATTCATTACTGATTAAAACACACCCCAAAAGAAGATAACACCCCAAAGGAGGGGAATCTGTTTTGGCAGTGGGAGCGGGTAAAGCTCAGGTTGTGGATGAAGACTGAGACACGACAGCTCCTCAGTTTTTCCCACACACACGCATTTGCAGGGAAGTGGCTAATTTAATTTTCATGACTGCATGGAACTCTAGTTCCAGTTGTAAGGGGAAGATTTTGAAATATCGCTAGGGAAGATGTAGATGTAAAGGCGTCTTATCTTGGGTCTCCAAACCTTGCCAAGCACCTCTGCTGCTGAGAGAAAGCAAATATGTTTTCAGAGAAGTGAAATTGTTGTGATGAGGCAACAGCACTGAGAGACAGCCAGTAAACCTGTGGTGTTTTTAGCGTTGTGGTCCCCAGCATCTGTGTGATAAATTCTATTCATTAAGCAGCACATTCCAACAAGTGTAAGGGAGCTGAATTTCCAAGTGAATCTAAAGGCAGTGTGTCACATACAGACTGCAGTGTTCACCCCAGAAAGCTGTGACTGAACTCCGGGTAACACACACTGTGGCCGTACCCAAGGACGTGAATGCTGCCTAGCCAGAATTAGAAGCAGAAGTGGGTGCAAGAGACGTACCAAAACCTTCTCACATTCACACATGCATCAGGAAATCGTCACCATTAGATTCGGGTTCCCCGCACTGCAAAGAAAAGTGGAGTTTTCTGCGGCCTCTGTTTATCAGCAGTAGTAGGCAGGAGCTTCAGTCAGATAATGCAACTCCTGTAACACAGGAGCTTCTGTCTGGGGGCCTCCCGGGATGCCACAGTACCCTGGGCAAATTTGCAGAGAGCGACACAGCAAACACGGTGCAAACGGAGAGCCCAGTGTAGCCCCTCGAGGCCAGTGGATTAGCAAAGCAGTTCAGGAATGGCCATGGAGGCAGAAAACACGAAACAAGCATCTGGAAACGTGGAGATCCTGAACTCATCCTGTAAGCAGCCCCTGACAAGCAACTCATCCGTGGGCTGGCTTACAGCAGAGAGCCGGAGGGCAACCGCAGGGGCTGTTTCATTCTGGCAGGCTCTTAAACTGCCCAGCAGCCCAGCAGCCACGTCTGCCTCCGCTCAGAGCAGAGGCAAAGGGCACCTCCGTGCCTGGACCAGTGCTTCCAGGGCTGTACCACCTGAAATATGGCAATGGCAAGACAAAGCCCCATCACCCATGGACTGGTTTGGTCACAGAGATAAAGCCTTACCATAAATACAGTAACAGGGAGAACAGACAAATAGAAGGGATAAAGAGAAGCGATAAGGAGACTAAAGGAATGTAAAGATCAAAGGGAACTTAACCAGACCGGAATGCCTTACTGTGCCTGATAGAACAGACTAGCCAGGGAGTAACCGTGCTCCAGTTTGGTGACTGATTCATTTGCAGTGAAAGACAGGGAGAAAAATGTGTCTCTGGGAACGTATAGTGTGCAAATCCATCTGAACACCAGCAGAGCTGCAGACAGGTCTTCCGAGACAATGCTCTGTCTGTGGGGAGCCAGCCCGGTTCAGAGGAAAACATCTCAAGTGGCTGTTTGTCATTAGCACGTCTTTCTCCGTCCTCACTGGATCGGTTTTGCTGGCTGGCTAGACTGGAAACCAGAGCTCCTAGGCAACACCAGTCGCAGTTTCCAAAGCTTTAGCGGTGGAGTCAGTGGCAAAGGGAAAGCTCTTCCTGAGCTTCTTATCCTTGTATGCATGATGTCTGGGGTTGGACCATCAACAGCTCGGAGCCTTGTTTAAGCTCAAATGGATCAACAGTGAAACCAGAGCCCCTTGACCTTCAGTAGCTCTGTCACACCGTGTCTCCTCTTGGGAGCTCCTGTCAGCACAGGAGAGATCCTTGATTCATTTTTAGGTTGATGAGGAGCAAGCAAGCCAGGTCTCAGGTTAGCAGCCATCCAGGCATGGATTTGCAATGTAATAATAGCAACCATAGTGACTCCCACAATAATCCTAAACAGCAGTGTCTCCAGAAGCCAGAGAAACACCACACAGCTCTCCAAGCCTTGCAAAATAGCTTCATTATCTCTGCCACACTTTGTCTGCTCTCCATCTGGTCGGATCAGCAGGAAACCAGCAGGGTCTGAAATCCTGCCTTCTGCTGAGATAGCAGCGGAACCTGCAGCAGCAAAACCAGGGGCAGCCCGGGGTTCACAGGAGGAGCGAGAACGGAGCTGAAGCAGTGGAGAAGGGGGAGGCAGGCTGAGGGATGCACAAATCCCTGGGATAATGCAGGGAGAGCAGGAGTGCCTGGGCTGGCACACGGCTGTCACTCGCACCCGCACTGCCCAGTTCCTGCGCCCGCTGATTCCATGATACTGCAAAATAAATCTTCTGCCTGTGTTTACTGCTCCCTCTTGGATGCTGGCCGATGGTAAATGGGGTGTGAATTTCCTGTGAATGGGATTTGGTTCTGGAAAGGAGCTTTGGCTCATGCTAGGCAGCAATCTGTGCAGAAATCGGGAGCGGATCTAGCTGTAGAGCAGAGGCCTCAGCCCTTGGAGCGGTCCTGGAAGAAGGTGGCACACCGTGTCCTCATTCCCGTGCCTCCCCGCAGTATGCTGGCCAAAGCCACCGGGCAGCGCGAGGCTGCCTGAAATACCTGCCTGTTTGGTTCAGCAGCCGCGTAACATGAGCCTGCTCTCTGTGCTGCCGTGCTGCGAGAGCTATTCAAGGATGGATTTTCTAAGTCTTGTCATTTCAAGAGAGAGGAAAAAAAATACCCGTGGGTCAAAGCATCCAAACAGCCTGAGAACTACTCTGAAAAGAGTCCTTTCCTGTGCCCCTTTCACGTGCTTTTGCATGTGCCAAGTGCCAGGGTGCGCTCAAAGCAGACACCAGACACTGTCTGGACAGTCAAGAGCTCCTCCAGCACCACCAGGATGGCACCTCTCCCCCAGGAGGGCACGCATGCCTCTGGGCATCCCACACGGGCTGCTCTCTGGCTCACGAAGAGCACGCTTCCCCGGCTCCATGGGCAACTTCTGCTCCTATAGACTTGGTGCCTAAATTCAGGACTTATTTTAGCTGGTGAGACTCCAGCCCTGCTAAACGGTGTGAGTCTTCATCTCTCTTGGGTTTTGTTATTTGAACATACTTGTTTGTTGAGTTACTCAGGTTGAGCGAGCAATCTGTGTTGTTACTCCATTGATAAAATAACCTCTGTCCTGCTAGCAAGGCAGCTTCCACTCTCAAATTCCTCCTTGCATACAACCCGGGAGGCACTCAAGACTGGCCTCTACTGCAAGGGCCTCTTAAACAATAAGCTATACGGCAACGATGCCCTGCGTGCGTGCGCCACTGCCTCTCCACCGTCCCTGGAGGGCCCAGGCAGCCTTGCATAGCACATGCAAGGGCAGGTAGAAGCACGGGTAAATCCATTTCAGTTCCAGTCTGCTGGACTGGGGTGAACTCTGCCGTAAGGATTTCCCCCGTGTCATATTCCAGTCCACAGCAGACAGCTCCATGGCCACATCCTCCCTGCATTTCCAGCGCGAATGAAAACAAGAGGAGCCTGAGTTACTTCAGAAATATTAACTGCAAAGACTTGGAAAACACGGGTCAGGATGAAGCAAGCAGTGAAAAGCATCGAAACTAGAGACTAAACAGTCTAATAAAAACTAATAATGTGTTAAAAAATCAAAAGCTCAGGAGGTCGTGTTCAGGCACAAAGCCTTTCCTTCTGCGAACTTCTGCCCAGCAAGGCAAGCCCCTCCAGCGCAGTGCGTTTTTCAGTGAAATGGGCAGGTCCCTACAGATGTGCTCTACCTGCACGGACAGGGAAGATTTGTGGCTAAGATTTGTGTCCTGGTTTGCACATTGAGGCCTGGAGAAAAGCCCAGTGTACTTTCAGAGTCCCATTAGCCATCCAGGCTGACCGCCTCTCGCACCGACCCATTCAGTCGCCTGCCTCTCCACGACACGAGTCTCTGGCATGCTGAGTCCCGCTGGTCGGACGTTAGCAGGGATGTTCACACTAACACTAATAAGCTGCCGCTTTGCTGTGTCCTCGGAAGAGTGTTCCAGGCTGCCTGCACACATCATTGCGCTGGTTTACAGCTGCTGTAGATTTTGATATTTTTGTTGGTCGTACTGATGAAGGAAAGAAAATTACTTGTATTTTAAATAAAAGCTTAAATCCTGGAGCACAAGACCCAGACATTCGGGAGGAGAGCCTGTTCCCCAGCCACCCTAATCCGAGCACTTTCCTCCTCTGTATTTAGCATTCCTGATAATGGAATTTGGACTACAGCTAATGCTGATTAACATTTCCATGTTAGTTATTTCACATAATCTTTTCTCCAGCTGTGGCAGAGACTAGAAACACGCCATTTATACTTCTTCAGGCTCTGATTAAGCGTGCTTTCCTAGCTCTCGCCAGCCAAAGCCACTGAGAATGAAAGGCTACTATGTTTAACTGATCCTAATGTGGATCAACTCCTAAATGCAGGAATGGTGTCCTTTCCCTATAAACCCCTGCCTGGATAATAAGATTTTGATTGCAGGCTAATCCTGGGGTGGGAAGACGGTGGTAGGCAATTGGTATGAAGCATGGGAGGCAGAAGTGCGGACACGAATGAGCGCTGCGCTTTTTAGTGATGGAGCACTGGTAACCGCCAGCCCATAAATAATACATCTAATTTTACACCTGCACTCATTCTTCCGTGCTGGGAATTCAGTGCAGATATACCGCAGTCTAAAATTAGAGCATGTTACAGACATGATCTTTAACATGTTAAAAGTAGAAACTTGCCAATGGATGCAATGTTCTCACCCCATCGCTCCAGCCTGTTTCCACTCGGGGTTGGCAGGAACATACCGGACACTGCTGGGGGCACCTACAGTGTTTGGTTACATGGCTTGGGCAGGGTGGCACAAATGTGGCCCCTGGTGGGACTGTGTACCCCGGCACCGTGCTGTGCGCCACGCTGCCTCGGGGCTCTGGCCAGCGCAGCCCCCAGCTGCTGCTCCCGAGGGAAAGGAGGTGTTGGGGGGGTCAAAGGAAGGCAGCCAGAGGAGGGGCTCTGAAGGTCGACCACCGAAACTTTCAGTCGCCTCTGTCAAACACTGGCTGTGTCAGGCAAACCTGCCATGTTCCCCGCCTCGGCTTCGCCTGGCCCCGTCCCTCCTGCAGCCTTCACCGCTGCCCGTCGGCATCGCGGCAGCTCTGGGCGGTGAGAGACGCAGGGAGTCGAGCGTGGCTGAGCAGAGGTGGGAGGGTCCCCAAGGCCACTGCTGGCAGCTCCCCATGACTGCAGACCACAGCTGCCAGACACGAGGTCTCCGTCCTACAGCACGTTCTCCTTCCAGCACCAGCCTGCTCAACCTCCTCTTACCTCCTCCTGCCTCAGTTTCCCCTGCTCCAGTGATCGATTCCATCTCCTTGCATGCCTCAGAGGACTGGCTCAGGCACCAGCTTGGGATTAGTCTGTGGTAGCTGAGTTTTCCCTCATTTAAAAAAAAAAAAAAGGCCAAAACCCTTTGTGACACACCAGTTCTCGATCAAAATTAATTTTTATATATCATTAATTCTCCCAGGATGAAAACCCCCCAAACCACTAGCATGTGTAACTGCATCTGTTTGCAAGATATTATTTGGGCACTGGAGGTACCTCTGCTGTATGAAGATGAGAAGAGCGATTTCTGGAAAGCAGAGGGACCCTCGCAAGCAGCAGGGAGGAGATGCAGCTTCAGCTCTGTGGACCCTCACACCCACCGGCGGATGTTGGCTTTACGGTAGGACCGGTGTTTTATTCATCTTGACGTGCGGGCAGCTGAGGTTACGGCTGCCACACAGGTTCAGCTGGGGCAAAGAGACACATCAGAACAAATTATGGGGAAGAGCTTCTGATGTGAAACTCCCATGAGAAAGGACAAACAGGAGAAACTACTCCCCAGCCTCTCCCAAGGGCTAATTGCTGAGAGCGATGGACCAAGAAGCACGCAAGGAAGGCCCCAGCAAGTAATTGTCCCGCCTCTAGAGGAAGATCACCACCTTCATCTGCAGCTGGGTTCAAGCAGAGGCTTGGAGGTTTGCACGGGTC
>VYXH01003771.1:0-37524 GCA_013397275.1 Burhinus bistriatus | reverse complement strand
AGGCTGGGAGGTTTGCGCGGGTCAGGGCTCCCGACTGGCAGCCCCGTCGCGCTGGTTTGGGCGCAGTGGAGATACCAGCCCTGGGCTGGGCTGGCGGCAGCAGCAGGACATCAGGACTGGCAAGGACCGCCAGCAGCAGGCAGGAGCTCAGGCAGCCCCGGCATTCCTCACTCCCGGGGTCCCCAGGGGTCACACACCATCACTGATGCAGTTAAGGCAATCCAGGGAGTAAACAGGGAGAAGTGAAAAATCCCTTGAAAATCAGCACAGACCAGTCCCTGCCATGCAGCTCTCCTGTTCTGTGCCGGCGTCCCTCAGACGTCAGCAGAGCAGCAGAGCAGCAGTGCAGGGCAGCCGAGAGCGCCAGGAGCCTGCCCTGCAGTTTACAGGACCCGCGAGCGAAGGGCCAACCAGTCCCTTAAGCACGGAGCATCTTCGCAGTCTGGGCAGGGGACAGGGCTCGGCAGCTGAGGAAGCCGGTGCGCGGGGAGGTGACCGGGAGCAGAGCTGGGAGAGACTGCAGAGCCCCGGGGCCCAACCTGTGGAAACCTGCCCTTCCCCGCCATCTAAAGAAATGTGGACGAGAGAGAGGGAGGAAGGAAGGAAAAAGAGACTGGAGATGCATGTGCCCTCTGCCCAGAGGAGAAGGGAATGTGTATTCCCTTTGTCCTCCAGAGAGCCTGCGGGAGAGGACAAAAAGAAAGCCCCTTGCTGCCGCTAGGTCTTTGAAAAAAAAATTCCCCTTCCTTTCTGTTTTTCATGAATCCGTGCGTCAGCGGCGCAAGGCAGAAGGTGGGCGATCAGCAGGGCTTGCTTCGGGGCCTGGCTCTGCCTCTGACTTCAGAGCAGCGTCCAGGCACGAGTCCTCGGTGCTGGCCCTGGTGGCAGGGACACGGCTCGTGGTGCGGCAGCGGCTGGGCCAGGGAGAGGAAAAACCTTCAGCTGCAGTTGGTCACATCTGTGGGGCTGGGCTGCCATCAGGTTTGCTCCACAGGGAAGGAGCGCTTCTCTCCTCGGATTTGTTGTTGGAGCCTCAAAAAATTAGAGAGTGAGGGGTTTTTTGCAAGCTGTAACCCCACAGGCAGGAACTCAAGAGCCCCCTTCTGACCCCTCCAGACTGTTTTGAAATAAACATTTTGAAAGGTTTAAATTGACAGCAGATTTTTCATGAGTTGTTTGTGGGGAAGGGAACGGGATGGAAATCACTAATTACCTTCCACTGATTAAGACTGAGTTCTTCCCACCATACCTGCGCGACAGCTGCCCCATGGCACATGTCCCTCTTCCCCTGCAGGCAGAGCCGCCCGGTGGGACCCGTGGTGGGGTTGGGTCCGGCCGGCAGCACCGCCTGCGGGAACCCTGAGCAGTTTCAGTGCCAACTTGGAGACCACTCTCAGGCACGTCGGCCCCAGCCCTGATAAAGCCAGCACTGCTGGGGGGCCACAGGGCTCGCAGGGAGGAATCTCAGCCCGTTTCCATGGAGAGCTCAGCAATGGAGATAAGAAGAGATGAGAGAGGGGTGGGAGCTTCGTTAGTCCAGTTCAGAGAACTGGGCCCCTGAATAATAAATCCCTCTTGTTTGTACAGAAAGGGGACGCCGGGTTTCCACTCCCCACCCAATTAAAAAACAAAAGCGGTGATTGCAGCAGCAGGAGCGTCCGGCTGATAACACGCCTGCAGCTCTGCAGGGCAGCCGCCCCGGCCATAGAGCCAGCACACAGCGGGATGCCTCTGGGCTGGTCTCCACCGTGCCGAAGCTGCTTTCCTCTTCCCTCGGGTGCGCAGGAGGGCTGTCACAGGGCCAGGAACCAAGGCGGATGCACCGCGCCGTCTCCCATGCACGGGCTCCCAGGTTCAGGTGTGGCTGTACCTCGCCGGAGATCCGCAGACCATCATCTGCTGTGCTGGGGACCCGGTAAAGCCACCATGGGGCCAACCCGCAAGGAAGCCGCAGCGAGAGGTCAGCAGGTGGGAAGGGGGCCGCGTTTCATCCCAGACACCAGCTGGGCACTCCGGACAAGCAGGAGTTATGATCATCAGCGTACTGCAGCCCGAGAGGCCATGGGCTCAACAGCGATGGTAACAACATCCAGCAGTAACAAGTGCAACAACAGGAGAAATATTGTCAAAATGGCAGCTAGCAGCTCTGCCAGGAACCGTCCCCAGTTAGGGACCGGCTAGTATTTTTGCTCCCAGAGCACACACTGGCAGCACGTCCATCCCTGTCATGCCCTGCTGCCCTGTGGGTGATCCCCATGGAGACATTCCAAACCCGCCTAGATGCTGTCCTGTGCAACCTGCTCTAGGTATCCCTGCTCTGGCAGGAGGGCTGGACTAGATGATCTCCAGAGGTCCCTTCCAACCCCGGTGATTCTGTGATCCTCGCCTCCCTGCACCCTGGCCACCAGCTGCCCTTCCCCGGGCTGCATTGCCACCAGCCTCTGCCCCATCCCGTGGGACCTCCCATCCAATGCCCTTCTGGGCGCTACTCAGCCGGTGGCACCATTCATCTGGGATGCCATGGAGACATTTTCAGCCACGAGCAGCCTTCCCACTGAGCTTCTCCAGCCTCACCTCCACATCCCCGATCCGCCGAGGGCTCTGATGCTGGGGACAGGCAGCTGCGGGCTCTCAGGGTAACATCAGCCCTTGGTTTTATGTCAGCATCTCTGCCAGCCCCAGGGAGGCCCATAAGGCACCTGCCTCTTCCCTGCCTGCTGCCCCTGGTCCTCCCAAACACGTTTCCAGGCAGGAACAGAACAAGATGGAGAGGGCAGGGACCCAAAGCTGCGGTTGCCCAAGGCATCGCTCCCAGCTAACCCTACTCTGGCTGGAAGGAGAGTTGTCCTGCACAGCATCTGGGCAGGGATGCTCCATTACCCCATAGCCCCCCCAGCCAGCACCTTTCCCAGCCCACCCGCGGCCCAGAGTCGGCCCCACGGGGACACATCCAGGCACCAGCTGAGCAGCTTCTCCCTCTGGAGACACCACAGAAGGCTCTGAGCGGGTGGGCTGGGCACACAGCACCATTGTCCCTGGCTGAGCCCACCTGGGCAAGGGGGAGCACTGCAGGGCCAGCAAACCAGGTCTACACCGAAACGGCACAGGGACCAAAGTGAGAAACCGATGCTGTTTTGAGGGCACAACAGCAGCTTGGGGTTTTTTCTGTCTTTTAAGCATCATCTCATTTTGCTACCAAGGGACTCAGGACTTCCTCAGCCCAGTTCACCAGCTACAGCTCTCAAACCTCCGGGGCAGAAGGAAGGCAGCCCCTTCCCCACGCTCTGCCTTCCTACCGGGAAACGTCCCCAAGACCCCACGGGTTTGGGTGGACCCTGCCCTGCTCCCCAGCTCCAGCAGGCCCTGGCAAGCAGCTCAGCTCTCCCACCTCTGCTGTGCACACCGGCTCCCTCCTTCCCAGGGCCGGCAACTGAATCCAGCACCCAAAATCCAGGTGGAAAATGATCCGTGTCAGAGCAGGGAGGGCAGCTGCCAGGATACGGCCCAAGGCCCAAACAGCAGCGTGCCCGGCACAAAATGTCTCCCTGCCCACACAAAAGCTTTAGGCAGCGTCACAAGGCAAACAGACTTTAATGAAAAGGTATGCGCAGGCATGTCTGGGCACCCGGGCGCTTTCGCAAGGCGTCCTCGGCAGCTGAACGCCTTTGGGGAGCTGGTGCAGAGCTCTGGGGTGCACCTGAGAGCTCCTGTGCACCAGAGTTAAGACAAAGACAAGCTTTCACTTCCCAGAGGACAACCGGAGGCTGCACAGAGGGAAAACATCTCAGCTTCTCTGCTGGTCCAGCACCAACGGGATTCCCACCCAGGGATGTCCAAGGGGCCGAGTGCCTCCCAGCCTCGCGATGCTCTTGGAGCCTCATCCCTCTGCGCAACTGCAGCGTCGTCCTCTCATGCTGTGAAAAGGCGCCTGGTGAAGTTAGAAGAGCCAAGACCTGCAGTTATTTGGCCGTCCCCGGCCTTCGCTGGGAGGATGAGGAGTCTCCAGCAAGACTGTTTTGTAGTGACTGGGGGAGTCACTGGGAGTTAGCAGAGGTCTGGGTGCAGTTAGAAACCCCATTCTGATGTGGCAGGTAACCACATGGTAGCATTTTGAAAAGAAAGAATTTTTGGGTAAAACATTTTGTTTGAGCAACATTCTCCAAATTTAAAAAACAAAACCAAAAAAACCCCAAAACTTCCTAAAATGTTGGTGCTCCCCTGCTCCATGAGGACACACTTTCCTGCAGCCACTCTGTGCACCCCCAGGGACGTGAGATAACAGAGTGCGTAGGGGAGAGGAAAAAGAGAAAGTGAGAAGAAAACCAGTAAAGAACTACAAATTGCACAGCCCTGTACTTCGTTTTCGGCATTTGTTCAAATGCACAATTCGCCCACAGCCTTTCAAAAACTTCTCGCACTTCTCTGCAGAAAACCAAGTAGCCCCGGGAGTTAATGTGATTTCTCAGCAAGTCTGCTCTTCAAACCGCTCACGGGAGGAGTGACGGGTCGCATGCCAGGTGGAAGCAGGGCTGCAGCGCATGGGTCCCTGGCCGGTCCGGGACACCGTCCCGCAGGAGCCTTGGCTGCTTATTTCTAAATGAAAGCACCGGGGGGAAGGAGGGCTGGTCTCAGCCACCGCTTTCAGCCCGTGACACCCGCACTGTCACCCAGGCTTTGATCTCCGGGAGATGTGAAGGAGGGAGTGTGCACATGCGCTTGTTTTTTTCCAGCTCCATTAGCTGACCTAACGAAGTAATGACATCCCTCTGCAGCCCCGGGAGAAGGAAGCATTTCCAGGATGATTTAGTTGCTTCTGAAAGGCTGCTTTAAAGAATAAACTAATTAGCGAGCAGCCTTTGTTTCTGGATTTAGCAACCCTTCAGTGCAAATTAAAGGTGACGAGCAACGTGCGAGCCGAGAGCTGCACACAAGCCTTGCTGTGCCGGGTACTCCTCACCCTCCTGCCAAGAACAGGGGTCTGCGTGGGGCTGTGCAGCTCCCGTGGGACTGCTGCCCGCCGCAGCGGGGCCGGGAGCATGGGGAAGGCTGTGGGGATGGGTGACCACTTGCTCCTGTTCCCAGCGGGTGCTGCCCAGCCAAGGGCTCCCAGATCCGCCGAGGGGCTGGTGGCACCCGAGAGTGACGCAAAGCTGTTCTGTGATTCCCAGACATCCTTCCTGTTGCACACAGGCAGGGGTGCATTTTTAAGAGCGTTAAATGTTGCAAGCACATCCATGTATCACCACCCCTGCCTTCCCCGTCTCGAAGCGGGAAAACAGAGAAGGAACGCTGAGATGTTTGCACAGAAGAAAGCAGTGGACGAGGCACAGCCTCAGAGGAGCCGCTCTCAGCCGTACCCATGGCTGGGCAGCCGCAAGCAGCTCCGGACAGGAGTGCAGCAGGGTGCTGCGTCTCCCAGAAAGCGCCAGCGTGGGCTGTGATTTCTCAGCAGGAAGGATGCCCTTGAAAAGCCCGTCCCCTTGCAGCCCCAGCGGTGGGGGACGTCCCCCAGGCAGTTGCTGCTCCCGGGCAGGAGGAAGCAGAGCCCCTCACCCTTCCTCATCCCTCGACCCTGCTGGGGGCTTTCATTCAGCATCAGCTGGAGGAGCTGATAGGGAAAACCACCCAGGCCATTTACCTGCTGTGCTTCAGCTTCCTCCTTTTCTCACAGTAAATCTTTCTTTAAAGATGCCAACACCTTGGCTAATGGACTGGGGTTTCCTCTGTGGCTTCTGGGGGTGCCCCCAGGACCCCCTCCCTTCCCCAGCTGCGGGTGAGCCCCTGGAGACATCTCGACCCCCTGGGCAGTAACTCCAGTCTTCTCCTTTCTCTCCCTCCTGTGCTGCAGATCAGTCTCCCTCTTTACACAGATATTTAACAGCAATGGGGAGGTTTGGGCGATGCTTTGCACACTGGTTTGGAGAGGAGCAGCAGTCCATTGCCACAGCTTTTGGCATAGTGGGCTTCAGATTTACTGAGCCGGGAGGAAAACAAGGCTTTCCAGAGGGACATGATATTCCTTGGAGTATCTGTTCCCCAGATACGTCGTATCTCCAGGTTCTCAGACCTGGTATAAGATGCCAAGGGGGGAAAAAAGAGAAAGGGAATGCCATGGAAATCAAAATCTAACGGTGCCACCCAGCAGCAGCCACTGGAGGATCCTCGAGGGCAGACGACCCAGGCACTCCCGGCTCCTTCCTGGCCCCAGAGCAGCTGCAGAAATCCGATTTACTTGGGAGAGAAGCTGATTACAGTTTCCTGACACCCAGGAAGGCAACGCAGGCAGCAGCCCTGCGGTGGGACCGGGATGCTTTGGGGCTGTGTTAACCGGTGGGCACTGGCAGGTCCTTTGGGGCGATGGGCGGGGGCACTCAGGGACCATGCTCCGCAGGTGCTCTCCACTCTCTGCACTTCACCATTCAACTCGCTAATTCCACTTTGTGTTACTAATTAACAGGCATGAGTAGGGCAAGGCTTTGGCATAATCCCCACGTGGCATTAGAGCGCGTGTAAAGCCCGGTGAGCGCCTGCACGCAAAAGCCTATTGCGGATAATAGGGAGCCACATGTGGACTTAATGGACTTTGGCTCGAGCCCCGCGGGGGGACCTATTAGCTCTTTACTCCCTGGTGTAAGCTCCTTATCTCTCCCATGGAGGCAACACGGGCAGCTCCAGCACCCCCGGCTCCTTCCCTGGTGGTGGGGCCGAGCCCCGGCATGCTGGCACAGCCTCGCAGTCCCGGGCGGCCGAAGCAGAGAGAGGCAGCTCTGCCGCACCAGCGCAGCCACGTGCAGTGCCACCGTGGGACGCGCCTGCATCAAGAGCAGAGAAACGGTGCCCTTCAGCCCGACCTGCCACGGCGCAGCCCCCCGAGGAAGGGACGCCCTGCCCCCCACATATCCTAAATGTCCACAGACACCACGCAGCCAGAGAGGACAGCGGGGAAGTGCTCACCTCTAAGGATGCCATGGCTTGGGCGAAGTCGCAGGAAGCACTCAGCTGCCTCCTCTCCTCTCCTCTCCCCTCTGTCCCGTGGAGTCAGCGCGACGGTCGAGGCAGCCGAGCTCGTGGAGGGGGATTCGCCCTGAGGATGGAGGAGCATCAGGATCTCATTTGACACAAAACGCTGCTGTGCTGGGCAGACTCTGAATGGTAGCAGGAAAACAAGGCAAGGATGCACCCAGCCCTCTGCACCCCACAACGCAGGAAATCACCCTCCGATTGGAGCAAAGGAAGGAAAAAGGCAAAACAATGCGTGGGGCAGGATACAGGGCTGAAGCGCCGGCCACTGCGCAGCACCGCCTTCCAGCCGCAGAGCTGGGGTCACCCCAAGAGGCACAGTTAATAATCACTGCTCGTCGACAACCTCCTAAATAATTTTCCATGTGTAAAAGCACCTTCTGCAGGAGGGAACGTGGCCAGTTAAGCTCCCCCGGGCTCAGTCACCCCACGCTGTGTACTGGGAGGCAGGCAGGGGCTCTCCCCAGTCTGTTCACCATGGGGCTTGCACTGCCCCATTTCTTAAAGTCTCCCTTCTAGGCCACGTGGTTTGGGCTCCAGCACCCCGCATTTGAAAACACTTCATTTCCTTCTCTACAAACGCTGCCTCAGCTTCTCCAGCGGGTATAACCCTGTCTGAGGCACACGAAGCTCTGGCCCCGCGAGCGCACACAGCCTCCCTGGGGTCTGCATCAGCCAGAGGGCACCCAAGGGCTCCAAGTTCACCATCCACCTCTCCAGGGATACATGAACCGCATGGCTCCAGTCAATCACTCTGTCCCACATCTAGCTCGAAGAGGCCCTGCTAACGAGGGAGATGAGTCCCCAGCAATGGTCTGGTCCCAGACCTGCAAGGTCACTGTGCCCCGCAGCATTGGGAGCAGAAGGTGCTTTTATTTGAGCAGGCACAAGGCACATGCTGTAACCCTTCACCTTGAGAGAGACACAGCCTGTTCTTCAGCAGGGCTGTAACTCCGAGCTCAGCGTGAAATTGCTGTTTGGAAGCAGATAATTAATGCCTCAGGCCAGGAGAGTTCACCCTCCCCAGGAGGAGCTGTAAGGAGCAGAGGCTTCCCAGCTTGGAGAGGCACCACCACACCAGGCGCATCCTCTCCCTGGGGAGGCTGAGTGCCACAGGAGGAAAACCTTGGGAACCTTCCACTCCTGCAGCCAAAACGTCCCTTACCTGAAACGCCCTGGGCCAGGCCTGCGGCACTCACGAAACCTCGATGCTGGCCAAGCCTCCGACTGCCTCTCGCCTTGCTTCCCCTCACAGTGACCGAATGTGAACACAGCCAGGAAAAAAGAATGGATCATTTCTCATGAATTCAGCACAGGAGCAGTAAAGGAGGAAAGCAGAGCAGGTTCCCTCCGTACAAAAGGGAAACTTTTGTGACCCTCGCTGGGCTGGCACCACCTCCAGCTCCCTCACCCACCCTCATGCTGGCTGTCCTGCGCTCATTTTTCCTGCGGGCTACCAGGGAACTACCCAAGTAACAACCGAGGGATCGCAAGAAGATCTGTCCAGGTCTCGGGTACAAATGCTGTTCTATGAACATGAGTGCGCTGACAGCAAAAGGTTTTCACTTTTGGGACAGTTTGGCAAAGGATAAACGCGTTGTTCGGACTCAGAACAGAATCTTGGCTCTTCATCTGGGTAACAGCCATGCTAAATAAAAAGCAGTAGCTAATTAGCCTGATGAAGCTGTGCATTAAACACTGAGAAGAGCACACAGGGAGTGTAACAATACCAGGCAGTAAGCAGAGCATGCATCTTCTCACACCCACTTGCATTTCCCACACAGCTCCAGGGCTTCTCCTCCCCTCAGCCCGGCGCTGGGCAAGGGAACCCACAGCCCCCTTTGCTGCTCTCTGCCTGCCTGTCTGCCCATGTGCTCCTCTGGACGGAATTCCTACATAGGAATCCACCTTCCAAGCGCTGCAGCTGCTCCCCAGCACTGCCTCAGTTTCCACAGCAACTCCCACTCACATCATTGCTCAATATTGTTCTTTTCCATTAAAAGAGAGATCCCTGCTGCTCCTTTAAATAGTTCATTATTGTTTGTGCTCCAGCAGACCATCCCTCAGCCAGCACTGCCCTATACAAAACAGAACCAATTTAGTAAGCCTTTGTGCTTTGATACAAAAGGGTGGACAGAAGAGGGTGGGACATAACCCAGCTGGATTCTTGTCCAGGCACCAACCTCAAGAGCCAGCCACCAAAAGCTTGAGTCTGCTTACACCTTCCCTGGGCCCAGGCGAGCCCGTTCCTACCTTTACACGCAAGCAGCTGCTCTGCGAAGAGCTGCACCCCACGATCGGGGAAGCACGTGGGTGTGGGACCCCTCTACATTGTCTCCCTCCAGGCCAGGCGGTGCAGCAGCAGCAGCACGGGAGGGTTCCTCAGCCTCCCACAGGAAGGGCACACTCACACCCACCAGCACCGGACCAGCCCTTTGGCAGAGCCGTTCTCAGATCCCTGCATACCGTGGTTTCCTGCAATAACATCTGTGATTAAAACCTGGTATTTTGCCTAGAAATAGCAGCTGCTTAGACCATAGCCAAGTCATGCAATGCTTTTAATAGATGTGACCAAAAACCTCATTCTTCATCCCGAACTCACCCCAAACAGCACTGCACTCCTGGCAAGAGGGGTGCAGAATGCACGTGAGATGGAGTTTAGTGCTTTGCGACCCACCCACGATGAAGCCACTTATAGGGGAACTCTAGATCCTGTCCCACGGACACAGAATCAGTGTAAGAAAGCATTTGCCATGCAAAGCAAACCTGATGTAGTGAATCCGGTCCAGCTGACTTCCCTTCTTATTGGGTTGGGGAATTAGCTTCTAAGTAATAAAGTGTGTAGGCACACAGTTTACAAACAGAAAGGAGTTACTGTAAAACTGACCTACATGAGCCGTTACAGAAGAGTTTCTCAATAGGCCTGAAGGCAGAAGGAGACACAGACAAAAGACCTAAACAGGAGATGGCTTCCAGACAGAATTTTGCCAAGAGGGCTGGAATAGTGAGTTCGTAGTTTCATGATGCCTGAGCACAGACAAGCTGCCTTGGGAAACACACAGGGAAGCAACGAAAAGAAACAAGAGCTAGACAGGACAGATTTACACAATAGTGTAAGCCATGTATTGTGCAGCCCAGAGTTAATTCTACTGGTGACCTTCCCAGAAAACGTGCGTAAGGTTGCAGGGAACTTGCAACATCAAGAAGAGATATAAGCTTTACATGCCTGATACTGAGAGGTCAAAGCCAAGTACAACGCAAACCTGCCCACGAAAATAATATACACAAGGCACTTTGCAGCGTGAGACCCCCTTTCCTGTCAGCATTAGTTCACATTTGTCTTACAATCATCCCTTTACCACCTATTTCAGCTTTTGCCACTGCTCTTTTTGCAGTGGTACTGAGACAAAAAATCAGGAGCATGGGGAATTGTAACAGCTTCCAGAAAAACAATAAAAACAGCAGCCTGAGCGGTGCAATTCACCGCACGCCTCACTTGCCCTCCAGTTTACCATTTAAGATGCTGTATGCATATGACATTGAATTAGAATAGGAAAGTGATTGACAGAAGCCAGGCAAAGTGTGCTCTCGGGGTTCAGGCTTTTAAGAACAAGCCTTTTAAGAATTCTGCAACAAATGTAGCAAAACTGCATTGTCACTACTTACAGACTATATAAGGATCCTAAAGAAAAAGAATCCACTTCACCCACTGGAACTGGATGCATGGGCTTTAACGACTAGTCCTTAGAATTAAAAAGAAACACAGCATCTCCAAGTTAATATTGCAGAATTTTATACTACACTTAGATCATACTTGACAAGACATTGTCATAAGGTATCGACTGATGCCAGTACAAATATTAGAAACAACATTTGAAATTAAAAAAGTTTATTTGAAGATTTGTAAAACAGCTCTGTGAAAGACCAACATTTCCAAGACTACGATATGATAACGCATTTTCCTATTGTTAGAATACAAAAAAAAGTCACAGTCCTTCAACTACCTAAGTAAAAGCATACATTTACGGATCAAACATTTTACTTCCAACACCAAGAAAGTAAATGGGTTTGAAAGTCAGACTAGTCAATAGCACCAACACTAGGTGATCACAACCCTCATGGGTCTGAGTGTCCCTGTTTGTCATTACCACGCAAGAAAGCGGATTAGTGAAGCAAATCTCAAATGTCAAAACAGACCCACGAGCACTGAAGAGTTCATACAATGAAATACCATAATGCATTCTTTTTACATTCCACTGATGCAAACAACAGTAGCAAGCCAGAAACACCAAAAAGTTCCTGTTAAACTCCAAGCTTCCATTTTGGGACAAGAAATCTTCAGAACTTACAAATGCCAGTTCCATTTTAAACACACTACTTTATTCACTTTATGTTTACGTAACTTGTGCAATAGAGACATGTGCAATAGAAAGGTGAAGAACAAGATGCAGAAGTAGACAGTATTACAAGGATCCAATTATCACTTCATTGTAAAGCAGCACAGTATTATACTGCTTTCCGATGATACTCAGGAGGGGCTACTTCATAGTCACTGGCACTAAACAACGCAGAGGAATTCTTTGCTAAATACCTACAAAAAATAATAAGAAGATTAAATTACCTTCTTGCCTAAAGTCTGTTGTTTAGCATCACATGAGCTAATTATTAGGTGTTTGCCGAGACCACAAAACATGATTTCAAGAGTAGAAAACCAATATGTAGCTACTAAAAAAAAGTAAGCTGTGTAAAGCAATTAAAGATTTGACAGCTTATTAAAAAAAAAAAAATCAATTCCAACAAGTTGTCAAGCAACTCTGGCTCCAAGCAAGCACAGGGAGGTTAAGATGAACAGGACAAAAGAGTTTACATCTGAGGTTGTTAGCTGCTATACCAAGAATCAATTTAGTACTGATCATACTCAAAGGGGTGGAGACAAGGAGTAGGACACCATGAAGTTCTGTTGCACAAATATGGAATTTAAATGGCTAAATGAATGACGGCTAAAGCAAAATGAGCAATGGTCAACTAAGTGCAATAGCAGAAGGTAAACGTTATATGCCATTACTTCTCATCGAATGGATTCAGAGATTTCCGGTCAGTGCATTGTCTTCACATTTCCATCTTTACAGCTGAAAGCTCTTCAGCATTTGTGTTTACTTCAGACTTATCCAAAAGGCTACGATCATCAACTCAAGACTCTAGGAATATTCCAGACAAGTTTCCCCTGGAAATCAGGCTGATCCATTTCTAGCTCTGCTGCAGAGCTGTCTTGGATTTGCTGAGGGTTTTCTTTCAACTTCCAATAGCTTATCCAATCACACAGAGGTAAAAGCTGGCATTTACTAGCAAAGCAGCTTTGTTACCCTGATTGTTTACAAATTGGTATTTCCAAACACTATCAGCAGACCACTGAAGCCTTACATGAAAATACACAGAACATTTCTCCTCTCCAGGACATAATCACAACTTGAAGGTTACAGCTTTAGTACACTTGACCAAGAAAATCTGTCAGTACAGAAAAAGTAAAAAGCTGTGCCAATGCTGTGACCTCACACACAGTTTCATACCACACACCTGGCCCTACATGTATGTATAAATGAATTGAAGCATAATACTAAGTTCCTCCAGTGCAGTACATATACATGGAAGCTGCTGAAGTGTATGCTCCTGCGTACATACGGGGCAACACAGGTGCGTGACCTCAGACACTAAACTGAAGTTTAATTCCATTTTAGAATCTCACATGCAGGAAACATTTACAGGTGAACTAAGCAGCAAGTAACTCCATAGTTCCTTATAGCAGGGAGAAAGTATTTCATCACCTGTCTGAAATCAAATGTCTGAGTTTTTTCCTCTCCAAACATTTTGCATTAAAGTCTTATATTATTATTTACGATGAGGTTTTCATCCTAAACATAACATGTCTACAGCACCACAGGGTACTGCAGTGCACTAAAGCTACAATGACAGTTTGTCCCAGAAATAACATTAGTAAGGATCAGTTTTTAACATTTGCTCAATTGTTGAGTAACTGTTATGTACTTTAATGGTTTGCTGTAATTGTCATCTGCTTTTTATAGCAAGTACAAATAAATGTTGAAGCATTTCTTTTGAAACAAGTAGCAGACTTGGACAGTTTAAAAATGCAGATTAATAGATCTGTAAACACACATCTAACTAGCAATAACCCTCAGTATAACTGGAGAGAAGTTAAAACCAGTCTTACTCATGCTACTGTACAGCAGAGTTTGAGAAAGCTTCACTGCAACCTTCAGTGAAGATGCCATATACAGGCCCAAGATTTTTATTTATATATACATAAATAAAAGAACTGTTCACTGAGAATAGGCCCTATTACAATAGCCTCTGCTTACTTAACTTTTTCTTTCTTGCTGAAAGACTTAAAAAGTACTTACTTTAAGAAGTCATGCAAATAGTTTAACAGCAACGCCAGACTCTTCTCATCAAGAGGAGTGTAAGCAAGCATAGCTCCAATTCGCACTGTTTCAAGAGAAGCAGTACTTGTTAGTTATAAACAACAACTTCCACAAGTATTTAAGAACAGTCTAAAACTTTACAGTAGCATATAAAAGCAGTCCAGGAATCTATTCCAATATGTACAAGTTCACCTAAAATAACTAGACTGTTGAAAAGCCATTTCCATTCCAAAACCCTGAATGGCTCTGAGCATTTTAGGTACATGGAGTAACGGAAGAATGAAACCACATGTTTCATAGTTGCTTGTCAAATTTCTGCAGTTCACGCTCACTGAGACTCAGGACAGGAAAAAAGCACTTGAATACTTCGAACTGCTCTTCAATCTCTAGATGTCATACTCACCAAATAACCTCAGTAGGTGTGGGGCACCATAGACTTGAGACATTGGAGCATCTGGGTGATCTGCTAAAATTTCAGCATACTGGGGCCTCTCAAACTTGTACAGTAGTTGAGTTCCCAGCATGACATTGAAGTATTCTTTAATTCCAGCCACAACTTCATTGACTGCATACTCCCTGGTAAACAGAGAAAACACTGCAAGTCTTGTTCTAGTGACTGGATGGACACAAGACAAGACTTGGCTCGGTGACTCCATAAAAATCTGAAGGCTTGTTAAAGATCTCTACAATTTTTCAAGGAAATTTGTCTGGAGACCTTAAAATGTACAGCCACAGGGGGCGATGCATTTCAAGACCTCCTTTAAAAATGGACTGTTCTGAACTCAGCAAGAATTTAGGCAAGCCAAGACAAGCCTTGCTTTTAGTCATCTACTCGCTTGAAGAAACTAACTCTTAGAGCAGTCCTTTCAAAGCAACAGTAACTATTTATACGGACACTTACCAGGCTTTACCGTTTTCAACCAAAGTTAATCCCAACTCACACCAGTTTAAAAGTACAATACTACAAGTAATCAGACTTAACTCCTGCTTAACGGAAAGGGAGAGCCACCCAATATTTCAGGCAACTGACCCTTTCTAACTAGGCCTCTCAAAGCCATATTCCTGCAGGCCTCCAACTTCATAACTAACTGGAAAATAACTGTATAGGAATTAGCAGTGACACTGCACATCCAACAAGTATAACCCTCACTCCACCCTGCAAACAAATTTAGAACAGACATTAGGACAATTACATAAAAGAATGTTGAAACACCCTGACAAGTCAATAATATGCTTCCTCTTGAATGGAAGAAAATAACTTCACATTTCTAGTTCCTCTCCCTTTAAAACAGGAAAGCTTCCTTCAAGAATAAAACACACCTTGTTTGTTGTCAGGGTTGGACTGCTGGGGTAATTACAAATGAGAATCTTCAAAGCTATCACCTCAGAGTAGTTAGCTTTGCTCGTAAGATCCTTTTAAAAGTCATCATCTACCTCCCTGTCCCCCCACCCCTCTACCTCCATGAGAGTCCACCCATACAGTAACACTTTGTTCATCAGCTAGGCAGCTTTGAGAAGTTTGTTCAGCTCGTACGTAGCAAGTGCCACTGAATTTATTCACCCAACATAGGAAGCCTAAGCTAGAACAAAGGGGTGGAGAACTATTCACTTGGTTTGTATCAGCTTCCTTTAGGAAAAGGCTTAGGGAAAGTGGGGGAAGCAGAAGTAGTATGCAGAAAGCAGAACTGCATCTTGAATTACCTCCTCAAAGATTTCTAAACTCCTCCATCACCATGGCCTTGGAACATGAAGCTGGACAGAAGGCTGGGACATGTTTAACAACCTTACTAAATTTTCCATGAAATACAAGTCCAACAACAACAGCACAAGAAGTATTTAAGGTTTGAAATGACCACTACTTACTTGTTATCAGTATTTCCTCGCGATTTTTTGTAGCTTGCATAATCCTCTAAAATGGAGTCAACATTCTTCTTGGCAGGAAGATAAAAGAGCTACACAAGAAAAAAAAATCAAACAAATACAAGTTGTCTGATTTATGCAAATATTTATATCTGCATGCTAAATTTAAATCAACACACATAACATTTCTAGAATAAAATTAACAGGTTAAGATGTTAAGTGTTACTAAAGGAATACCCAACTATTTCAGTTATGCATACCAAAAAAACCAAACCTGTAACAGCAACTATATCCATATTTCCATTTAACATTTGTGCTGCTCAACAGCAACCTGATGATGAACTGCTGAAGTCCTCCAAAAGTCAAAGGTACGCAGCAAAGCACACACAGGCCCCTACAGACCTGCCTACACCAGGCCACACAGCGGTTACAAAAGCAACAGTGACCATTTTGCATATTCTTCTGTCTGCTCTTCTTCTTGCATCCACAGTTCAGCACCTGGCACTACTACTGCTGCGAAGGAAGTAAGCCTGCCAAGCACCTGCCAGGAAGTTTCACTGCCTGCAGTGTCTGAAGAATTAGAGCTACATCAGAGGTTACAGAATCAAAGACAAATATTCCCAGCCATGATTCACCAAGGATTAACTTCCATCTTTAATACCATACACAGACCATCCGTACCCACAGACAGTAGTTCAGTTGTATACAGCAAGGCTCAGTAATACAGCAAATTCACATCCTTAGGGTTTTTTTTGAGGCATGAGAGCCAGTTCACTTACCTATTTTCTTTCACAACAGCACTACAATCTGAAGACATTTGGGAGGAGGGACACGACACTCAAACCCTAATTCTCCAGAACTGGAGTCAGTGTACATATAGCAGTGCTTAAGCACCTTTACTGCTGATGCAAGTTTAAGATTTGTATTCATCAAGAAAAGTCAGCCTTATCCACGTAACACCTGAATAAGACTTTTGCATGTCTGGGATTGCAAGAACAGAGACCGTACCTTGGAGCAGCAGTAAGTCAGAGCATGCAGTTGCAGCCTATCAAAAAAGTAAGTTTTCAACAATATTATTTTCTATGCTTCTTGCCATTTTCGTAGTGGTTTCATATAAGAAAACAAGTCATGGTTCATTATAAGCTTATGGAAGTGTTCTATATTTTTAAAATGGAAAGCAAAGTTTAATTTACTTTATCAGGAAGCTTTATATGGATCCAGCCTGGCAGAAGTTAAGAATCGCTATCCTAAGCAACAGCTTTCTCTCAGAGCTGTGGAACAACTTAAGATAGCTGCAGAACTTGGCACTGAGTGACGTGTAAACAAGGCAGGAAGAATCTAAGGTAAAACAGGCATCACATGTGATGGCCCTACAGACCAATTCTCTACCAACTAAGTAAACTGTTCAAAACATACCAACAGGCCAAGCATGCATAGAGTTAACACCACATTTAAAGCTTAAATAAGTTGTTTGGTTTTTTTTTTTTAATTATTTGCCTTTCTAGCTTATGCTTGATTACACCAAGTCTATTCTACAAATTTACATGCAACTCTGCTGAGCCACAGTCCTACTCACAGGTGACCTTTGGTTAAAATCCAATTGGAATGAGAACTGTCAAGTAAGCCATCAGGCTGATGTCAAACTCTACAAGAGATTTCACTATGCTGCACCTGAAGAGGATATGAAATTCTAGTTTTAGTGTCCTTGCCTATACATGGGCAGATTGTTCTTTTGACAGATTACCTGCTTTTGCCTGGTGATCAAGTCCCAGTCATCTACCAGCCATGGTTTCAGCTCTTCTGGGATTTTCACCTTTACTTCAACTCTGTTCATAAATGTCTCTTCCTAAAAAGAGTGAAGCCAGACCAATTACTTTCAGTTAACTATCCAAGCTAAGAGTCACCCACAATCCCTGTTTTCACAGCTGAAATACACCACTGAACCGAGAAATTACTACAGTAATTCCTGTAGGCTCCACAGGGAACAAGGAAATAGCTTAGTTTCTTCAAGGCCACTTGGGAGCCTTAGTTTTGCAAGTTGTAACGTTTCACACTGCAGGACAAAGTATTGCTGTCTGTATTTCTGAGCAAAGCAACCTTCCTGTTTTCTATCAAAAATCCTATGAGAGCATCAGAAATACATACACTTTCAACCGTTGGGTCTACTCGAGCCCTCTTCTTCCTAGGAGGCTGAGGAGTCTCACTGGTACTGCTCCCTTCTCCAATTCCTGGAGCTGTACAGAAAAAAGACGTTATGTTGCTTAAGAAATCTGGTAAGTCAGTAAGAAATACCAGTAAAAAAAAGATTTAGAAGGATTTAAAAGTAAGACTCAGATTTCTCTCAGGCCACCTTTCCACTTGTTTTGGGGGGTTTTGTTTCAAATATTACTTGTATTCTGAAAGTTCCACATATTAGTGACCATTTAAACTGCTATATTGACACTTATCTGAAGATGGCAGTTTCTGCATTAAAAACAAACCAATACGTCAGTATCTATTACATTCTTCAGAGAATTTTTGGAACCAGCAGCTCAGCTTTGCAGATATGTCACATCTCCATCTCAATAAGAAAACATAAGTTTGACTTATGAAATTATTTCAACAGCTCCATGGCAATATCACTTTGCTTTTAATTTGCAAATTAAATCAAAATCTTGACAGACTGAAACAAGTAGTTTGTGTACAAACCAGAAAAGCATGCATTCCTCCTGAACAAGAGGAAGGGGCATCTGAAGTCCAAGAGGAACAACACAAGATGATAGTAAGTAAACTTAGTTGAGGCAGATTTAAGGTCTTATTCCAGCTAAAAATCCTTCACTAAGGACATCCACTTCTATATATAATAGAGACATACTTACTTTTCTGTTTGTTCTTTTTTGTTTTCCTGCAAGAAGAACACAGATTATTGCAAATATAAAGACAGCAGTACTTAAAGAATGAAAAGTAGAAAGCCAGAAAAATTGTCCACTAAGTCCTGAACAATGAGGGAATACTCAGTGGCCTATGGAGTATTTAGATAAAAGCACACGAAAGAAATGTCAAATATGAATTAGCATCACAGTTATGATACTACAAGATTATTCATGTAACAGGTTAGAATTCACCATTTTGGGGGGCATCACTAAACTTAAACCCACAAAATGCCAGAACACATGCCAAGAACCCATGGGTATTTAAAAATGGTACCAACTGACACTTAGACAAGTAACATCTACAGGTATTTCATACTTTCCAGGTGCTCTTCAAAAACTACACTAGATTTGTAGGTGTTTTATTTCTGTATCTCAGGGATCACTTAGTGACACAATACAGGACAAGGAAACAGAAGTGCTGGGAATTATCAGATAAATCTCAGTCAACTGAATTAAATTCCAGTAAAGTATTGAAAATAAACCCACACTGTTTTACCACTACAGCAGTAGAAGGAAGTTTAAACAGCACTATCATAATTATATGCATGAAGCTGCATGGACTGCCTACAATTCCATCATCAACTTTTAAGTGAGATCACAATTACACTTGCCACGTATTAGAAACATTTGGAGCAGTACTAAATACCATTGTCCCTAATATTTATCTTCTTCCAAATGCTTCTCTCAACACTTAACTGTTTCTAATTTACACACTTCACACTTCTCTAAAGTCTCTATCCTTCGTCATTATTTTTATTCCAAATGAAGGGCTGTACTTCCAAAAATTTTAAAAGACACCTGAAATACAATGCACACGACGTAAATATTCAGACAGGTCAAGAGTATCAATGACAAAATTAAACTATCCTAACAGGTATTTTTGTTATTATCTGAACTTTGTACATTTACTAACCATTTTCAGAAAATTTTAATTAAGAGTACTACTAGTCATGTTTCAATTTGCTCACTATTAATACGACTCCAGTTAAACCTCTCAAAATATTGCAGATTGTGTGGATAAAACTCTTTACCAGTACAAGATTATTTCCTTGGAAATTCACCACTATCTCAAGTGACTCTTGTGTTCAGGCTTTAAACTGGTTTATGTGGGTCAGGAAGTAGGCAGAGTTTCTAGGAAGGTCTGAAGATAGAAAGAGTAAGGCTTTTTTCAAGCTTCAAGTCACAAACAAGCATTAGGCTTAAACTGTGGGCAGAATAAAGATCATCTCTCTCCAGGAAGAAGGAAAAATTGCCAAGTTAAGTCACTGATAATGGACTCGTATATTGAAGAGAAAGTCTTTTCTTCCAAACCTAGAGTAAACAAGGAGGAACATGGAGTTCTTTCCAGAATTAAAATCACAAGATCAAAATAATGTTAAGCATTAGTCTAGAAGCAGTCTTAAAAAAACTGGGACAGACAGGCAATATAAAGTACTTAAACAACTACCGCAATTAAGACAGTAAACCACATCTATGTTACTGAAGCACAAAGTCTGGCATAAACCATTCTAGGCAGTTGCTTGTGCTCTCCCACCTCATTCCTTATATTTCCTGATTCCCTGTATTTCAAGTCATATGCCTCTGCTTCAAGTCAAAGCAGCCATCTGTTTGCAAAGTCTAAAAGACAAATCCAAGTTAGGGAACAATCCAAGTTAGGGAACAAACAGAAAGAGCTAAAGTTAGAGACAAAAACATTAGCATTTGGCAGATTTTTTTTTTTATAGCCTGTACAGCAGACTGTCTGGAATAATACTCTTCACTAGGTGAAGGCAGCTGCGCAAGGTGAAGTGCTGCTCTTGCATATATGAGCTAAAGCATGCAGTGCACTCATATCCAGGAGAAAGATGCAGCATCTGTATCACAGAGGCTACAGAGAGCCCTACTGATAGAAGTTGCAGCCCAAGATGAGCAGCACATCTTAGTTAACTAGATTCCATTAATGAGACCAAGCAGACTCATTTTGACACATATAGCTGAAGAACGCCATACGTGTTCTTCATGACAGCAGATAATGTGTTTCTGCAAGGACAAACGGAATGCAGGTCCTGAAGTGACGCAAAAATATGAAACTTACCTAGAATAGGTTAAAACGCATCCTTGTGTGCCACTTCACAACTGCATTATGAACACCAAGCCCTACACTGCTATACAGAAGTGGTATAAAAGCTTTCGTTGGCTTCTCTTTATACATCAAGTACAGCACAGCTGCTATTCTTCATTCACATTTCTCTATTGACACATGTTTTTCACTGAAAACTGACAAGAAAACTAAAAAGCAGCACAGAAGTTTCAAGGAACCTTCTGTGGAAAGAGTTTTAATTGAAAAACCGAACAGAGCTACAAGGTGCCAAAGATCTCACAGTTCAAACTTAAAGGATGCATCTTGTAAGTCAGACATTACCTCCTTAAAGAAGCAGAGTCAGCAATCAGTTCTGGTAAGAAGCTAACCCAGCCCTCATTGCAGGGTTTTATTTTAGCAGAACAAGAATACGCAGCTGTAACAAGAATATTCAAGTATTAGGGATCAAAATGTGAGACTCAATTAGAAAGCCAAAAATAAATGAACTACTGACATAACCATCTGAAACTGTGTAGAAACAAGATAATCAGTAGAAAACGAACAGTATTACAGCTTACAGAAGAGCTCACAACAATGAAGTGCTGTATATCAAACATGACTGACTCAGCAGGAAAATAAGCAGTCCATGCCACAATAGCATAATACTGAAGTTCTAATCTCAATATTCAAAACAGGACTGTATTTGTGATCAAATGGTGAGACTCAAGAGGATGCCATAGAAGGCAACATGCTGAAAGACTGCACTTCACCTTTCCACAGACATTCATCAGAAGAAAGATAATCAAGTATCTGTCATCACAGAACCTTGGGTACCGCCTCAAGAAGCCAGCAGTCTTTGCACAAAAGAGTTGGTATTAATGCTCAGAGGTCTAAACTGGAGTGTCTTCTGGGACACATCTAGAGAACCATCAGTAGAAAATAAAAATAGCATAGAAAATAGAATTCAACACAGACAAATGAAATCAGGAAAAAACTCAAGACCTTGGAAGGTTTACTTACTCCGGAACAGTAAGGACTCCACAACTAGGCAGATAAAAACGTTGTGGAGAATAACAAGTATTTTACTTTCCCACAATCCATGTGCCTTTTAAAGGGACTTAGAGATCTGTTAGAACCTGCCTACAATAGTTGATTAAGATATGAGCAGCAGAGAATGAAGGTAGCTCCCACTTTGTCTCAGGCATTTGAGTTCAAGACATCTGTAAATGCCAGAAAAAGAAGATTAGGTGCCAGTTTATTGATAAAAACAACAGCTATAACTAAGCTATATGAAATCACAAAGTCTCTCCTAATACAAGGTGACTAGTAATAAAAAAGTAAATGAAAAGATTCAAGCGTGAAAATAAGTATGTTGGAAAAAAGTATGCAATCAGCCACTATTGCTCAAGCAGCTTGGTCACTAAGTTTCTTATGAGAAGCAGCATTCCTACGAAGATTCAGTTAAACCATCAAACATCATTAGCAAAAGGATAAAAACCAAAGTCAGGATTATATACATGTGTGTCTCCTGTGCCTGGTCAGGCAACCTGACCTTAGAAGGTGCACAGTAAAACCAGAAGAGGTGAAAAGAACAAAGAATAGTTGGTAGTGCACAACAGCCTCTATACCAGGAGTAACCAGACACACAAGGGCTTTCTCAAACTGACAATTGGGCAGGAAGAAGAGCGGAAAATGTGGTAGAGGTATCACTAGCAATAAAAGGTGAAGCTCAAAGAACTAAGCAATCTTTCCTCAAGACAAATGAAAAAGACCAATAAACCAAAGCAGCAGACATTAAAAAGCCAGGAGGAGTCATCCTCTCTCCTCCCCTCTTCAACACAGTACTAAATTAAAACGACAACATGCTGCCATAAGATGATGGGATGCCAGAAGTCCAAATGGTTCAGAAGTTATTAGATTAAATATAAGACAGTCCTACAAAGGGTTATTAAACCCATCATATGCATACAGCCTACAGCTCTAAAGTCCCTTAATTACAGACTGCTAGAAGTGAAAAGGGTATTTGGGGGAGAATAGCATTCTAGACTTGATTATCCCTAAGCACATATTAGTGGTGACCATCAGACAGCAGAAGAGGTTAGGAAAATGTCCGGCTGGAGCCGGTGTAGCCATTCCAATGTTGTTACAGCCCTAGACAACTGGCATGTAGGCAGCGCTCACATGCCGCTTGACATTTAGAGGACTTGAAGTAGCTTGTGAGACAGCTTCTAGCTGTGCCAAAGATAGCAGAGGATGCCACAAGAGACGTTCAGCAGGAGCATATGCTTTTGAGTAATATGTCCAGATTAAGAATAAGACTTCTATTAGAAGAAAAAAAAACAGTAACTCCAAAGTTGAGATACTGTTTTGAGAGCATCTCTGATGAGACTACTTGGATATGTATAATTTAAAAACAGATACTATTCTCAAATTTGTTACTCAGTGCCGTATCTTCCCTCCAGAACACTCTCAGTTGCCCTTCTTATTTTCCAAGCACCCGTTAACTCTGATTGTTTACTGATTCCCCCCCCCCCCCCCCACGTTATAGTCTTTTGTCGTATAAGCAATGTGNNAGTTAATCGTATTAGGTCCATAAAAGGTAGCATAAACTCAGAAATTGGAATTCAGCAGAGCTACATATAAAACAATCTGGAGAAGCCAGGATCTGTAGTGTTGTATTGCATTTTTGGCAAGCTACTATAACCATACAAATTTTTTTTTTTCTATGATAGCTTCTGGTTATCATAAGATGAATAATTATTTTAAAAACCAATGTATACAACCTGCATTTCATGCATATTTCTATTTGATCAAATATTGCTTACAAATAGTCTCAAAAGCTTTTTGAACCACTTGCTGCAGTTTACAGAAACAGTTACTCTGAACAGACTCGAGCCAGCAATAAAAATACAGCACATTAAGGAGCAGGTTGAAATCACGTATTTTTAACACCATCTATCGTAGCAGCCTCGCTCCCAAGCCTTACAGAAGACAGTGCAGTTTGTTACTGATTTCCATGGAAGCAGAACTGTGGGCTACAGTAAGCATGCAGAAGACACTAACCTTCTAGAACTATACAGTTTCAAAAATGTGAAGTCAGTTGTCCTCCATTTCTTTTTAAAGAGTGGACACACCGAATGCATTTGACTACTCATATTACACCCTACCCCAACTGAAAAGGTATACATTTCAGAGAAACTAAAAACTGGTAGTCCATAGAGGCTTAAAAAAAAAAAAGAAAACCACCAAACGATATACTGCAGTACTTATAATTGTTAACTGAAGTGCTACCAAAGCTTACATTATTACAGCTCAGAACTTTAAGAGTCTCTAACAGAAATCTATGAAAGCAAGGAGATTTGGATTTCAGGATGAAAATCCTGGTTTGACAATCCATCCTTAACTCACCGCGTCGATATTGTAGGGGTCTCCAAACAGCAAACAGTATGCGCTCCATCTCGTCTGAAAAATCTAGGCACAATGGGGGTTGAGTTAAGGAAAGAATGTCAGACCTAGTGTTTAGCCTTAAAGAGAATCTATTTAAGATTCAAAAATTTACCTTTTTAGCAGCATATTATAGTCTTACTGAACATTCCTGGAGGATAGGTTGTGCTTAGTTTGTTATTTCCTTTCCATTATTGTTTGGCTATCTGAAGAGTAAGTTTCAAAATATAAGTTACCTTTCCCTTTGTTCAATCCTCCAAGAATGCTACAAAAGGTAAATTTTGAGGCCCAAATAGGTTGACAGTGTTACCCTTTTAGAATAGTTGTGTGATCAGTTTCTCCCCCTCCCCACCATCATCAGTACTTTATGTATCTGCAATGACCTTAGATTTACAACAGGAGAACAATCCACAAGTTTTATTTTGCAACTGTATTTTGAGATTTTCAGAAGCAATCTTGCCTTTCGCTGTAAGCAGGATCTGAGAAGCAGCAGTTTGATCAATCAGTATCACAACCCTGCATCACTGCTAGGGTAAGTCAAAGTATTTCCTCTCCCTCAACCTCCAAATAGTAAAGAAAAATAGGGAGACTTTGTTGAAAGAAGCACAGGTATAATTTAGAAGGATGCATTGCATGCTGGTAATGGCTAGAGACTAGGAGCAAGATCAGTGCAACAAGCATATGGTACCCTGTTATTTATAACTTTCACAATGCAAGACTGCTGTTCTAATGACAATAGTTTTCCTTCTTTCCTTTTACAACTCTGAAAATCCACCATCAAGGAATTAATTTTTCCTATCAACATGAAACAGAAGTTTCAGAGAATTAGCTTATTGTCTATTTTGCTATGCTGGAAACAACCACTCATGCTTAGGATAGTGATGACAGCAAAAAGCAAAGCCATTCCTTTTCCCCAACTGGTTTCAACCAGAGAGTACAGACAGACCTGGTAATATGCTTTCAAGCTTTAGAGTTACACAGAGGCTTAAGATGAAGTCATTTTTGCTGTGTGGGTCTCCCTTGGATGCAACATTATTAGGTGTGGTTGAGAGGATTAAGCCAACTTTGATTTCAAGCACAGGTTAACATTTAGCATTTACTCAGAGAAAACAACTCATCCCCACTGCAATCAGTCTGAACTACCAAGGTGACTAAAGCTGACAGTATGGGGAATCTAATCCTGAAGTTACTATTGGGATGTTCTCTATAGTGCAAATTACAGAGATGTACAATTGAGTCATCACTACCTCTGTCAAAGTTACACATTAAGTTAATTCTACTCCCACTGACTAAAACGCAAGACAACTCAGGTGCAACAACCCCATAGCAGCCGAATTAGTAATGGTCATAATTTAGATCTGTTTTAATTAGATTTTAACAACAAACATTAGGCACTCTCTGGTTTCGGTGTTTTTTTCACCCCCAAATGAACACAAACAGGTGACTATGTCCCCGTCAGAGGTCCATCCTGAGCTGACAGAGCACACCAAAGCAGTGGTGTTAAAGCACCTCACAATCTACAGCAACAGACCACAAGGGAACATGCACATAGCATTATGGCCAGATCCATCAGACTCCCCGTTCCAGAGACCAAGAGACAATTTACAGCCTTGGCTAGGCTTTAACTAATCCTAAAGTGAAATCTGCATTCAGGATCTACAGGAAAAAAAATAAAATAACTGTACCCACTACCACTGCACTTCTCAAATCAATGATACATATTTCATAACAAAGTTGCCCATAAATGAGACATGAAATACGAGGCTGCTGCCAAAGGCTCTTCTTAGGAATTGATGTCATTTCAGCAGCTTCCTCATGAAGACTAGAACCATAAATGAAGTTAGGAGTTCAAAACATCACATTAGTAATGACCATCTTCATAGTCAACTGAAGTACTACCCCAGACAGAAGAGTTTCATAGCACACGAGCAAAGCAGTAGAACTGTACTGACTGGATGAGAATCTAAACATAACACCATACGAGCCTATTCTGAAAAAGGATGGAATGAAAGAAATCTGACAGTTACATCCTGAAATTATTTTTTCTAATAAATGTCTGAGCTTGCTTCTGGTCTCTTAAGAGGCAAAAACATTTTTAATAGCATATGGGTTTATTTTTGTCAAAAACAGCAAAACAAGGACTCTTTAAATGCAGTTTTAACAACTGTACAGTAAGAAGGCAAGGCATTTTAAGGATTTTATACAAAAGTGCTTGCACAGCTTGGAAGAACTGTAGAATTCTATATAGAAACTGATTTCACTGAGCTACGTGAGTCTTATGAGGACTCACCACTTTTTGAGTGTCAGTTCACTAGCTTAAGAGGAACGGAGTGCAAAAAGTACAGTGTTAGTATCTACTCAGTACCTCGGTTCAGTATTAAACACTGCACAATCTAAGAAGGCAGTTTTAATAAAATACTTCAACGAAGGCCTTTTTGATATCACAAAAGTGAAACAACTTTTGTATGGGTTGTAGTAATGTAGTTTAGCCTGCAGAACCATTCTAAGAAAAATACTGTTTAAATATCAATAGTAAAACTGACAAACAAAAGTTTAGAAGGATTTGGGGTAGGGCTTTGGGGGTGGGTTGTTTTGTTTGTTGTGGGGTTGGTTTTTTTCCTGTTTTAAATAAAAAGCTTCTTACACTTCAACATTTTTCTGCTGCAGACCAGAAGTCTTCTTGCCTGGAGCAGCACCTCTCATCTTCCCCTCTGCATATTGTTCCCTTTAAAAAGAAGAAATTCGTAAATAAGACTTTAATGGAAAAAGAAGCTTCTTTTCTCTCAAAGGGTAACACATTATGCAAAACATTTAAAGAATGTCTAGTAAATGGCTTTGCAAATCAGTACGTGTCATGAGCAGGAACAAAATCAATTCAGTATCAAGATTCAGGCTTCTTCATACAACACTTAGCAGTATGAACATCCATTTCCTCCCCCTCCCAGAATCCTTGTTATTCTGAATCATGTGGAAGCAGCACACTGCTTCTGAAAAACATAAAAGAACTTCTCAATAAAAGCATTTCTATTAAAGAAATACAAGATCAGCATTCATAAAAATCAAAGTATTTTTTAGGCATCCTGAAGCTGTCTGAGAAGATCCTTACCACTTAACAATATATTTTAAGGATACTGCACAAGGGTCATTTTTAGCCACCTAATTTCCACATTACAGGATGTACTTGCAGTTAGTCAGGCTGCCTCTCCATTTCATCAACCTACTCTTCCTTAAAACCTCAAGACACCATTTTAAAACCAAGTAGCAGCTTGCTCTTTCTAAAATGCTAGGGGACAAAGATCAGAACACCTCTGTAAGCAAAAGCATCTCAAGAATAAACGAACATATGAGCACCTTTTTTTTTTTTGAACTAACTTCCCTTGTGATATAGTTGTTGGATTGAAGCTCTATAAAAAATTATTTACTGACAAGGACTTCTAACAAAAATACTTACTGATTGGCCTTTTGAAGTTCTTTTTGTTTCTGCAAATTGGTATCCACGTATTTGAGCACTCTGCTTTCTGGAACCCATTCATCCCAGCTGGAAAAAAAATAATCAAACGATTATTCAAAAACATTACATAATTACATTCTACACGCAATAGTCAGTTAAAAGCTTCAGAGAATGTGAAACTGAACTCTGCTTTTGTGTTAAGTCATGGACTGGCACAACTGAAAATGTAAGTTACCAAACACATTCCCCACTGACTGAAGCTGTAATGACTTTTCCTAGGGAAGTGTAACCCTCAGTCTTTTCCAAAGAGTTTCCCAAACTTGAAGGATGGGCAATTTAGGAGGGAGGGGACTGTCTTTAATTTAACAGCATCATCTCAGGAGGAAAAAAAAAATTCTACACTTACTAAATTATGGGACACCTGTAGCTATAACTATATTATGAAGCAAGTTTCCTTTAGCTATTCCAACATTTTATAGGTTAACAAATTCAGCAATAAGATCTTACTGTAAGAAGAAGAGCTCTGATTTCTGTCTGTGAAGGAAACCAAGGTGGCATGAATATTTGAAGAATCTGAAGTGAACGATTTAAGAGAACAGGTGTTGGGGAAATTGCCATTATGAGCAAGAATTCCACTTTGACAGAGTGGATAATCTGAGCAATCTGACAATTTATTTCAAATAAAACACATTAAAAGTGGCCAAGTTATTCTATGCAAGTTAAAGCTCTTTTTATATATAGAGTTTTGTGTCATTTTCATTTCATGGCAATAAATGCCAGTCTTGGAACATCAAGGTGGCAAAACCAATACTACTACAGGAGTACAAGATCTTCAAGAGTGTTCAGACAAGGCAAGCTTAGCATCCAGAAGTTAGAGAAACACATCTTCAGCTGTACACATTCTAAGACTATGTTTTTAGGATAGCGTTTGGTCAGATATTTAAGCCAGTTATCTTAATCCTGCCTGTACAGCTGCAAGAAACCTTCAAAAGAAGTGCTACATAACTGTGCCGCACATTACACCGTATGATGGAGAAACTTTTTTGGTATCCTAACTGTTGATATTTGCAAAAAAAAAATTAAGTAGTCAAGCAATTAACAAGTAACAAAGGACCATAATTATAGAAACCAAAATTAAGGAGTCATATTGCACCATTTGTCTAGATCTTGCATCAACGCCACTTTTAATGTAGTTAATTGGAAGCCTGAAGGCAAAAAACCTCAAACAGCGCAAGCAAGAAAAGCAGGAGTCATGACATCACTTATGGTACCCTTCAGAGATAAACAAGGGGAGGAAGTATCAGATTTATGCTGCCTCATTAATATACAGAAGCCACCATAAGAACCAATTACACTCCCTGAAATGTTTTATTGTAAACACCAACAGTTAATCTGTCCTTTTGGCAAGGAGGGTGTGCGGATTCATTTTAAGAAGTTACATATTAAAATATGAAGTTCAGCTTTAGTCACCTCAGTGACATGGAGATACTACTAAGAGTCTTCATTCTATAGTCTGCAGCATTGAAATGAAACAAAACAGGAAAAAGTGCTCTCTGAAAGACTGCTAAGAGTCTGAAGAGCTGAAGCTTTTAATCGCTAAGAAAAAACCTCCGCTTTTCCTAAATTCAAAACCTAGTGGCAGAACAGAATCCAAATGAAAGAAAAAAAGACAAGTACATAAATGCAATAATCTCATGAAAGTATTCACCTTTAATGGGTTGAACATTTATTTCCTGGAGAAGCCTTTATTCTTCAGAAATCTCTCACCTAGAATCCTACCATTTCTGCAGAAGGGAAAAGCACCTCTAACTTTACCTTAGTGTGACAGGCAAGAAATGAAATACAGGCTAAACCTGCTCCTGTGAAGGACTAAGACAGCTTTTCCAATTCTGAATGCAGACTTCACTAAGGCATGCTTCAAACCTTTGCTACCAAACTTTGCTGCCAAAAGTGGTCTAAAAGTAAAGTACACTGTATTCAAGTAGAGGGTTTTGCTCCACCTCAGTAGGCGTTGCCTCTCCTACCAACACATAACAAGGAAGTTTTTGTACTAGATATTTCTGCCAGGAAGGAATTACGGTACCTGTTTTCAAACTTGAACAAACAGAATGCTCTAGAGCATTCCCATTAGTCTACTGACAACCTAAGCTAGTTTGTCTATACAACCAAAGCTCTGAAGGAAATGGTTAGTTAGGCAGTGTTTTCTTTGTGTTACTATAAATCACTGGCTTACATATAAAAAATGTTAGGTCAATTTCAGAAACAGTCTCCTAACAACACAGACATGGTAGTGCTAGTCCATCAAGCTCGCATTCAAACTGACAAAGCCAGCATTTTCCCGTAAAGGAAAATGAAATACTGCTTTCATTTTATGCAATACTTACTTTTTATTCCAACCACTGTAATGGATAAAGTATTTCACTTGCTTGTCCTTTATGGCAACCTTTACACACTGGAACAGAGAAGAAAGTTCAGTCAGTACTACTGAGAACAAAGATCTCGAGTTTTGCTTTTTCAGCTTTCAGACTTTACACATGCAGATATTTCCATGCAAGCGACTGAAATACTGGCAGCTATTTCACAGCAGAAAATAAGTTCTCTAACACAAGTTACTGCCTATTTATGGATTTGGAAGGGCTAGGCAAACAAGCAACTCTGCTCAGCTATCCAAAGGGACGCCTTCATTCATGAGAAGGATCAGAAACCCCTGAGGATGACCAGAAGAGTAAACAAGCAGTCCCTTCACTACCCCCAGGTGAGCCAAAAGCCATTCACTAGAGAGCTTGTTCACATGCAGGCCCCTACCTCACAGACAGGTAAGCTGGCTGAAGTAGAGGAGTCTTCAAAAGTAAAATAAATAATATGGATCTCTACAGCCACAGAGAGAGCATTATATTCAGTAGAAAGAGTTGCAGTAAGGGCTTTTTCTAGGTTAAGAATGTATACATGAGGTAAATAAAAACAGTTATTTCCATCAAAAGACTGGCCTATGAATACAGTGACTTCCTCATACACTGATATTAAGGTGAGACCATTAAAAGAGGAAACACACACATAACAAGGTTGTTCCAACCACTCCACAATATCACTCAGATTCAGAAGCGTCCTTCACAAACTTTCCTGCCTTATAGTTTAGCAGAGCCCTACTCGCAGCCTGCAAGATCCTGTCTCAGCTCGGAGGAATATGTTTAGGTGAGCTGGAACAATTGCCCGCTGCCCGCTAACAACACAACTTCCTCCAACCCCTGCAGTCTGGCACTTAAGAGCTCAAGCTACCACACCTATATAAAATAAAAAAAAAAAATCCCACAGCCAGAGACATGCTTCTTCCTAAAAAAAAAATCCAAACAAAAACACCAAACCTCAGCCCAGAACAGAAACTACATAACCCCAGCTAGTTTAATTATGTGCCCACCACATATTGCTGAACTTCTCGGTGATACCAAATTAAATCCACCAACTTCAGCACTTCATCCAGAAAGTTATCAAGTCTTGTTCTGGAGATGCTGAGCTATAGATGCCACTTTACCATTTAGCAGTGAAATAACAAGGATGTTGTAAAACATGAAGAAGCGCCCTCTCTTTGGCACTAGCTTTTAATCTCTTTTTAAGGATTTTTCCATTGAAGTAAAAAAATTACTCACAGAAGTCATAATTGCTATTTTCTTGCCATGCTAATTGAGTCACCTCTAAGTATTTGAGAAGGCAGAGCTTTCTGCTGTACATTTTCTCAAGACCACTGTGGTGACCTCTATGTGGTATACCCTCTTCAATTAAAAAAAAAAACTGTCAACAGAGGGAGGAACATCATATTTCAGTACTAATGTCCAAAATGCCACATACGGAATTTAAACTCAGTCTCACCTAGACTTGCAACTAGGAGTAAGGATATCCTAATCCTGTTTGATAAGACTACTGCACCAGTGGCTCACTTTGACAGTCCTGAAGTTAAAGCCAGCCAAATACAGACTGTGTGCTTAAGAGCTGTCTACTTGTTTTGAAGAATCAAGAACTGAGCATGAAGTAAAAGAAGATTCAAATATATTTCTGTACCAAAATATTTTCCTTCCTGCTGGAGGTTAGAAGTGTCTTAAGTGAATCTCATTTACCTCTGCATTGTACAGAGATGTACAGTTATGTTTGCCGTGATTTTTCATACTACTATAACATGCTTCTCTGATCATCTTGCTATGGGAAGCCAAGGATATGGTCATCATGAACAAAACTTACAGATCAAAGGAACAGGAGGAAAGCTAAGGTTCATTACTACCTACAAAGTACCACCATAAAATTAAACCCAGTTCCTTCTGCCATTTCAGGAGCCCAGGAGGACCCAGACTCTCAACATAAATAACCAGCCAAAAGCTATCTTGCCAACTGGGAAATCCCTTCTAGGGCCAACCTGGCAGAGCCAGTTCCTGCAACACTCATTCCACCTTTGCGTAAAGGAGAAGTGCAGAGCACAGCATGGAGAAGCACACCGCTGTAGTGGTTCTGGGCTGTTTAACTGACCAAAGAGTTAAGATTTCTGGTAACAGAAGTTTGTTTCCACAAAAGCAAAATCCTTGATTACTCTCCTCTCTGTACTAGCACCTGGGCAGGCACTGGCAGAAGACAACACTGAGCATACATTCACAACGAACTTGTCCTCCAGTTCTAGAGCAAGGGAGAGAACAGAGTAGAATCACTGAAGTGAAAATGTTTTCGACAAGCAATGTCCCCTGTCAATGCTCTGGACGTTATTTTAACATTAGAATGACTATTTCCTGATAGCATGGGAAGAGATGTCAAGTATTTCTAGCTGCCTCCCTACTACTATCTCTCTCAACACTAAAACCTAATGGATTTAAGTCTGTTTAAGGTCCCCCAGGAATTTCTGCAAGTCTTCTAATCCACACAGCTACAAAAGTCCTTTTTTTCAATTTCAGAGGAAGTGGAAACAGGCAGTCAAATTAGGAGCTGTACCTTCAGTAAAATAGATGGCATGACAGTGACATCTGCTTAAGGCAGAGAGGAAAAGCAGTTAAAGGGAAGTGTTACAGCAGAGGCCTGCCTGAAGGAGTAGGGATACTCCTCCAAGTCACAAATTTGTAATGCATGGTTTCTGCAGTTAAAAAGCCAGAACTGAGAATGCCAATTCCTCTGTCACTTTAATCCAGCGTTATCTTCCGCAGTGTTGTTCCATTTGAAGACCACCGATTGCACTCAGCCACCTACACCTCTGAGGAAGCTCAAACTGCAGCTAACTTACTAGCTCATGCATTAGCACCAGCACCAAGTCCTACAGGCACAAATGCTCTCCAGTGTTCTGGCAACACAGGTGTATCAGGTGTTCAACACGTAAGACCACCCATCCTTTAGTAGTTTACCAGAATAGCAGCATAGGACCATTGTGTTTTCTGAAATTTTTCTATGATATAGAGCTCCAGGATTTGAAACTAATTGGTTTCATATATTATCAGGATTAACTAAAAACTAAAGTGAAGGAAAAGCTATCTAGTCAGGCACAGCAGGTAAACTAACACAATTCCTTATTTTATTGGGGAACAGTCAGAACCATTTGCAGCAATAAGCAACCACACATACCTTTGCTTCATAAAGGAGAGGTCCATGAAAACAAAGTACTCGTTCACCTGAAAGAAAATTGCAGATAAACATCTTAGAACACCAGTGTGCCTTTTCTGTAAAATACAGGTTATCAAGTACAACATTGAATGAACCCAGTGTCAACCTAGAAAGAAATTCAGAGGCAGATACTGATTTGAGAAGCAGGCTGGTGTTTGAGAAGCAAATGTACTCTTGTACAAAAGAGGATCAGAGCTCTGATTATTTAGGCCATGAAGCAACGACTCCTGAGGACCTCCTTGAAGGGTGCTCGTGCAAGGACAGCTGCATGCAAACCATGTCCAAGCCTGCCCAGAGTTTTGCCGACCAGCTGGTTACTTAGGCAAACAACTGGCACCAAAACTTTCATTCCTGCCCATACTTCCAGCCACTGCCAATTCAAGTTATAGGCACCCTTGCATCCTGTTGCAACGCTGGCACAGAGAACTCCTTCAAAGCCTTTAATTTCATATGCAGGCACCAAAACAAACTGGCTCAATACAAATGGACTACTTCAGCCTAAGTACTCAAGCCGTAAGCAGGTAAAATCGCCTTAGTATAAGGGATTCTTCAGTCTCCATGACATTGCATTTTGATTCAGAGCAGGGAATTAGCTCTCATAAGAGATATCACCTCTGCACGTTAAGCTTCTAACACAAATTAAAGCAAGTGTTATTAGTGCTCCTTTTCCTGCACGAAGTACACCACCTGGTATTTCTGGTTCAATGAAGTCAGGAAGAGAGAGACCCCGACATTGTTTCACCATCCGACTTGTGGGACAGAAAAACAACAGGTTTGTGCAACAGCAAGAAAAATTGTTCACTTTGTGGTTTTTAAGTAGGAAGAGATTGTTCTTCAGTCTGGTTTTTCACCCTCTCAATGGCAAGGTCTTATTGTGCGGTTACCTTGTGGGAGTTTGAACGTACTTAACACAGGATATCTGAGTACAGATGTTTCCTTCTTGAAAGCGGCAATACCTCACATTTTCAGAGACAAGCTGCCTAATACACTCCAGGGTGTAGCACGCACGCAGTTCTTGCCACTAGTTCCAGGACATACAGGACAGAAGAGAGCTGCCACAGTCAGCATGTGCATGCTGTGCAGTACACATACACAGGTACTTATTCAGTCCCCAGACCGGGCTGGGAAGGATGCGCACAGAAGCGGGCCATCTCACCAGTAACACAACTCAATGTCTTCTTCCTTGTGAGCAGCTCAGGAATGACTAGGGCGGGGAAGGACCAGTTCATGGGCTATAGGTTTAAAAGTACCCTCCACTGTAAATTTTATTGCTCTTGAATATGCAGAAAGCAGTTTTGAAGTGATAAATACAGTCAGTGGCACATGGTACCATTAACTTTGATGCTCTTGAATCTCATACAATTCTGGCTTTATTTGCCTCTTTAACCCACAGACGCATAACACACTGATAAAACTTTTAATGAGTTGAGCTGTAAACAGACACTTGCACTGCAAACAGAAACTGATTGTCCCCACATCTCAGGGTTTTTTTGGTGAGGGGGCACAGCTGTTCTTGCACTCATTCCCAAAACACAATTCTGGCAGGGTCAGTGCAATTACTCAGTTTATCAGGTGGCTGATGACAAATCACCTGATTTTGCCTGAAGCAGATGAGGGAGGATTCAGACACACCATTTCACCACCAAGACTGGGAGACAAGCAGATACAGCCACGGCCTCTTCAGCAAGCACTGCTGCTATCATATTTCATCTAACACACCCAGACTGATTGAACAAGATGCAACTATAAATTTACTACTTCATTCCTACATTGACCAGAAAGAACCACTCATCTTTTAACATTTCATTATTATCCAACCTGTAAGATCCACAGAACTGAAACAAGTATTCACAGTGAAGCCTAAGAACACAAAACTATGTCAGAAATGTATTTCAACTGGTAGAATGCTTCTGTGTATCGAGAAAGAAAAATGTTTACAGAAGTTCTCACAGAAGTGCCCATTTTGATACATTCAGTACTTTTATTTAAAAAAAAAAGAAAATGTCTATTATCAGGGCTAACAATCAGAATTTACATTATTATCCTCATGCATCGTAGTGCTCACAAGTGCTACTGGAAAACACATTTCTATCTCAATTATTATGCAAGGTCTTTCTAGGCAAGATGTCCACAGCTACCAAGAATTATTTTATTTATTTTTAAAAAACACAACGTGAATTTCAGTTTTGCAGAAAGGGTTCTTCTGTTTCCATGATAACCTAACAGACTCTTGCTCCTTCCTAGCTGACTGCCGACATGCACAAGGCCTCTCCCCTGAATCTACAGACCAGTCTCTCCTACACACTGCCACCACTGCAGCAGAACACCCACACCTATTCCTTATCCCAAAGACAGCATCTGTAGGAGAACAGCTCTTTAGCCGAAACAGCTGGTAGAAAATATCAGAATGCCCTCTGTTCACACTCCGGAACACCAAGCTACAAGGAGCATTTCTGTTGCATACGAATGGCTGCCGTGCTGGCACCTGGCCAGCGCGTACTGCTCAAACATCAGTGAGGCTCTGAAGGGGCACGTCTTCTGTCCTCACTGTGCCGTCAAAAAGCTTCATGGGAGGAAAAGCTCCTGAAAGTCAGAATTCAACCACCTACTCCTTCAAGTGTTTTTACATGCAGAGTACTTATAGAAACAAGAGGTTCTCAATCTGTGGATCAAGGACCTGATACAACTACCAATGAAGTCTTCCCATCGATGTCAGAGCAGCAGGCTAACTAGCATCTTCAGAACAGACCAGAAAACACAGAAGTGTGTCATCAGCACTGGCAGACAAAAAACCCCCCTGCCTTAAGCAACTCAAAAGTTGAACTTGACATCTGAAACTCTTCACATATTTTGTATTTGCTTTAAAAAAAGTCAGTGTCAAGATACAGAACACCTGAAGTACCTACAACCATTAATTCATAATTGTCCAAATGCTGATCTCATTTTTCATGCCTCCACAAAAACATCAGTCCCTTCATTTTAAGGGGTTCTCATACTTCTAGCTTGACACTTAGGTTTTCCCAGCTCTTACAGGTTTTCACAATAAATTCAATCTCCTCCTCATCCTTTGCTTTATGGGAAAAAAGCCCATATGGATACCTTCTAAGTCTACCTACCACTCTGATGCATATTTAGGTTGAAAAATCTACAATTAAAATAATCTTAATTTGTCTGCTGTGAAGGGCCACAATAAAGCATTTAACTTTTAGGCCAGCAGGAAGCTTTATTCACAGCACTTTTCTCCCTTTTAATGTTCACAAACACATTTACATTTGTGAAAAAAGCCTATCAATTTTAACTTGTGTACTAAATTTAGGTTGCTCATATTCCTACAGCTGTGAACATAATTTCAGTCTGGAATTCTACTTAAGCTTTAGTTTCTGCAGTTCACTTGCTTTCACATTAATGTCACATTAATTATTATAATGTGAATCATACGTTAAAATCTTGATTGTTTCTGCAGGTTAATAATACAATTGGTATTAACACATGGCATGGAATGCTGATGCACAATTGAACACGCTCTGACATAAGCACCATGAAACACAAAATTACAGTGTTGTTTAAGCTACCCAGAATGGCCAGGTTCCAGTCATTCTTCTGCAAACTGCGCTTTTAAAGATAAACCACAATTGTGTTGAAAGTCTTGCTTAGAAGCCAAAGTGAGGGACAGGTAGAGAGGAAAGGGTAGAGTAAGTTGTCATTTACCACTGTCTAGCATTTTCATTTACCTGTATCAGTATCAACCACAACCATTATTTAAAATAAATCAAAATGTATGCAAAATAAGTCCCAGAAAAAGCATAATCCTAACCTTTGTTCACCTAAAAATATTTGGTGCTTTGTTATAAATATGGATTCCTCCACAACTGCCAGCTGGAGTCCAGATACTGCCCCATAAGTCCTCCTGCATAAAGATCCCTAATTGAGCTCCCTTTCAAGGAAGAGTAAATAATAACCATGTTTCAAACTCAAGAAAATAAAAATCCTGACAGACTTAGGAAATTTCAACAGTTTTAATGCCAATTAATGTACATGCCTGCAAGAAAACAAAACATACTCGGAATAACAAGGGATAGGAAAGCCCCACATCTTATCGTTAGGAAAGACGAAGATCAGGAAGAGAGACAAAGACAACGGGAATTCATATTTTCCACATATTCTCACACTGTTAGGGCTGAGCAGTGAAAGCTGAAAACCAAGTAACCCCCTATGCTGAGGGATCATAAACACTGGAGTCCAAACCTGGTCCAGCCGAAGGCCTTACTGAAAGCTTGCCTCAGAGCCACAAGCACTGTAAGATGGAGCCCTGTAATTATCCTCTGCTTTATTACAAAGCAGAGACCTGGCGGAGGGCAGAGGCTGCCTCCAGCAAAGGCCGGTCCATCGGAGCCCCGACGCCAGAGGGACAGTTGTTGACGTGCCAGAGTCCCCTCGGCGGCCAGCCCGGCCGGTCTGCGCTGCAGGTGTCCCCGCCGCAGNGCAGGTGTCCCCGCCGCAGGCACACCTCCTCGCAGCCGCAGCACACCGCGGGCTGCCACTCGCCACAAACAGCAGCAGGATTTCACACCCCGCCCCAACCTTTTCCTTTGCTTCTTTGTAGCCCACCCACCACCTCAAAGTCAGGGAAAGGAACAGGTTTAAACGGGGCCCGGCCTCCCCGCAGCCCCGCCGCCCGCTCCCGACCAGGCCCCGGCCCCCCCTCAGGCCTCACCT
>VYXH01003767.1:0-22770 GCA_013397275.1 Burhinus bistriatus | reverse complement strand
GCCATTGGCCTTCTTGGCCAAAATCCAGATCCTTGTCTGGTGTTTCAGAGGTTTTGGTCTAGAACTTTAGGAACAGAGGGCCTGCAAAAATGTTTCTTTGTTTATCATCCTACATGACATCCTCTGAACTCTGTACTAGATGAGGAATAAAGCATGTATACAGTTGAATCCTAATACTCTGCTTTAGATACAGTAGATCCCCCCTGATAGTGCTTAAATCAGTCTGGTGTTTATTTTCAACCAACTCTCTTCTGTGTAATGATTTGCAGACTTCATCAAATAAATGGACAGACTAACACAGCTGCCATAATGTTAGCCATTGGAATTTCATTAGCAAAATAAGTAATTTGCTATCCTGAGTCATTTACTACCCTTACTATCCTATTGCATCCATTTTAAATGCAATTCCTTTGAACGCAAGCCTACTTGTCCTAGACTGACCTACCACTCAAGTGAGAAACTACTCACCTGAGTAAAACAAATTGGATTTGGTCTGTGGTTCCCGAAGTACCACAGGGAGGGGAGTTCTCTTGTCTTCGCTTTTTTTTTTTTTTTTAAATTTAGTGATGAGACAATGTTTATGAGTCTTGTTTTGAAGTCTTCTATCTGCAACTGCATCAAATCGATGTTACTTACTCAGATTGGCTGTTGGTTAAGACACATTACAGGCTGGTTCCATTCAGAGGATGTCTCCATTCTTATTGATGCTATTAACTTAATTTTGTATTATCAGTGTCATGACAGTTTGTTCTGATGGTATATAATAAAGGAATTTCGTCAGTTTTGTAATTGTATTGCTGTTGTGCTTTTTTTTTTTTTTGTATAAGTGTTTCAGATATAACTAACACAAGACATTTATTAATTAGTATTATTTGGTTTTATTGGAAACATTTCCAATTATAGAAAAATAAGTAATGAAATTACCTTAATTCAAATGCAGACAAATAAAAAAGAAACTAATCTTATTAGAAATGATATACATAGTATTAGGAAGAGCAAAGATTACTGGTTTGAGAAGACTGTGTTATATGTCTTGAGATGTCTCCTGCATTTTCTCAAGAAGTAATTCCTTGTTTGGTATAAAAGACATGCTTTAAAAATACGAAGTGTGGTAAAGAACCTTTTAGTAATTTTCTCTTGCCCTTGGATGTCTCTAATTGACTAACTACTTTAACCCCACCTCATAAATGCAGGAAGGACGCTGAGGAACTGACAATGATTTTCCCAAAATCCAAATCGAGAGGAAGATGACTGTGATTAATGTTAACTACTCCCCCTTTCCCATCACACATCTGCAACCTGTATTTTCAAGTGATTTATATGTTAAAGTGGCTCCCTGATGCTTACATTTTAACTGAGGTCCTGCAGTAGTGAGAAGAAAGCACCAAGGTACTCGAATTCTGTGGGAAATACACAACTCTGCAAAATGCAGTCTCCCTTGTCCACAAGCAGACAAATCCTGACATAAAGGTGCATTTTTCCAAACTTAATATGGTCCTTACGCTAACAAGGTGAATTCAAAACAAACTGTTCCTCTTCAGAAGTTCACACAGCTGTCCTCAAATTCCCATTCAATTCTGAAGGTACACATGAAGAACTAGGTTGAAAGGTATATCAGAAAGTTATATACTTTCCTTGCACAGAATTGTCAAATAAATGAGTAATTCAATAAGTATATGTGAAAACATACATACATACACAATTACAGTAAGATTACTTTTGTTTTCTTTTTCTGAACAGCTCAATATTAGAAAGTCTCCACATTACTTTCTAGCAGCACTCGCTTCTGATGAGCAGATAACAAATGAGATAACTTTTCTAGAAAGAAGTGAACGTTTCTGTTTGAACAAATGTGGTACCTGGAAAAAGAGACAAAACTTTCAGGCATAGCAGCCATCCTTTAGGTGTGAAAAAATTAGACTCAATATCGCAATAAAATAATAGATAAGGATTTTTTTTATTTGCAGATTGATAAAAAACAGTCTACACTTTTCTACATGAAACACATGCAGGATGATAAGAAAATTTGTTCTTTCGTAGCTTATAGAAATGGTTGCAATAGATGGCAGTATTAGAAGACAGGTACCCACTATGTAAGTGTCAAGCTATGACCTTGATTCAGCAAAAATGGATGCATATGAACAACTCTGAGCTGCTTGGTCTGAACCAGGTGAACTGCTAACCCATGGACTGTTCTGAAGTACAGGTATTTAGGTGTTTACATGTTTATAAGATTCAAAAGTAATATTCAGAGGCAATATGCAATCCAGAAAAAAGGGGAAGGAGCGAAGGCTGATATAGTGCTGATGTGGTACTGCAGCTTGGGAAATGCTTAAGATGAATATTAATATTATATATCACTGTTACTAATTTTTTTCTCAAAAGAGTTTTTTTGTAGCGCTGGCTGTAGAAATGAAATACCTCAGGTGGAACTCAAGCATCTTTAGGGCTGTGCATCTTCCATATCAGTAATAAAACAAAATAAAGAAGGTATAACTCTATCCACTGAACTCTATCAGGATGGAAATTCTGCTTATCGTTGTAACTAAAGGCTATGTTCTCACAGTGTATATTAAAAGGTCGTAAAAAGCTGTTGATGAGACTCATGTTTTCTTTCCTTACTTGAAGGTAGTTATGAAAGCAATATGCACACAGATTTTTAATATAAAATACCTTTTCCACTTCACAGCTAACACAATATGGAATGAGCAGCTATTTACTTGATAGCTGAAGATGGGAACGAAAAGGAACAGATCCTGCTTTTATTTAGTTTATCTATAGTATAGCATGAGGCAGCCAGAGAGTCATTTAAGCAGATTACTGTTAATACAGGAGTACGTATGCTTAATTTCCTTAACTACAGTGTACTAGATCAAACTTTATTCTGTGATCCTTCCAGTGTGTATAATAACATAATAATAAATGTGCATGCTGGTAGAAATAACTAAGTCATCTAGTTCAAGCAGATGCACGGAACCGCACAGGGGCTTTTTCATTATCTGAAATGAAAAGATACAGACATTCTAACCTGGCAAATGTTAGTATCAGAAAGTGCTATAAATAGCACAGATCTTTTTAATTGCTCAGATCCTGGCCAAAGACCTAAATTGAGATTGACTGATCTATTCTGTTCTTCTTTAGGCATATTTATGAGAATACAGACAATTAAATGATCAAAGGAGAAAAAACTGATGAAGAGATCTTTTCTAGTCAGGTATTAAATTTCTAGGATGACCTTTACTTTCAAAACATTGAAGTTTTATGATATTAGAAAGGTGTCATGCCAGCCAAAGAGAATGTGCCATTTTCAAACAGGAGAGAAGTCAAGATTAGTTTTTCAATCTAATAGTCTTTATTTAGAGAAGAGAGCTATGCATTTTCTTTGAAAGTACCTAAAAATATTAAATAGATACAGTATAGGCTATATCCCATAATACCAAGCTACCAAAACATATTCCACCAAACATATGGTCAGTGCTGTTAATGTTGATTAGACACAATATTTTATGTTGAAGATCTGGATCAAATTAATTTTTCCTTTACATTCAGGTTTTGTGGGTTAATCTGCATCTCACCAGGAATTACTGTCAGGGGTAGCAGGGGTGTTTTAGGTACTGATGGAAAGTTTCCCAGTCACACAGAAGAGAGAAGAGAACCAAGTCTTCCTTCATGAGTTCTCTAATCCCTCAGGGTACCAGCAGAATATCATTGTAGTGGTGCACCTATGTGGTTCTTTTTTATTGTTGCTGAAAAAGAAAGATTTTTGTACTGAAAGAAACATTTATTGAATCAGATGTTCTGAGTGAAGAAGGCGGCTATTTCAGTAAGGAATACCAATAAAATTTAAACTTCATTAAATCTAAGGTGAAGGTTTTGATTTTGATTTTTTGTTTGTTTTACTTCTGAAACTGAAGAACACTGGTTATTCATAGAACCTTGCTTTTATGAGCTTTATTCAACTGAAACAAAACATGTGAATGAACAATGTGCAAAAGAAGAGCATTTTACTTAGTCCATTCTTTGTAGAAATCATAGAAGGAAAAAACCAACACACTGCTCCTTTGAAATTCAGTTGCTGTAGAACACCAAGCTGCAAACACACCAAGCTGGCATGTTTCCATTTCTCACTTACTTAAAGGAGACAGGTTTTGATCTGTGGCACAATATCGTCATCTAAACATCTCCCAAACAGAGGGCGAAAGGACATGAGAGGAAATGTTAAGTTGTACTGTAACTTTAGAGTACCTGCGAATACGAGGGAAATGTATTGCAGTGAAAGACTGTAGTAGGAAAAGAGGCTTCCTGATCAAATATGTGTGGACAGATTAACTAACACAATAACTGATACAACTTTTCCTTTTTACTTTTTTTTTTTTGTGATGTGGAGATCGAACCATGCAAATCAAGTCCAACAAAAATCTGTAATAGAATATTAAAATGCAGCAAGTGTGCACCTAAACCCCCTAAACTTTGTCATAGTAAGTGCTCAATTCTTTGAAACAGGCATTTTAATATAAGCACTTTTGAAAAGCCAAACAGTAGCTTTAGAAATAACTTCACCAATAAGAAGCCTTTTCTGAGAACTTACAATTATATTTACATCTATAAATACTTATGTGTTTAACAAGATTACTTGAGAAATAACGTACCAGGAAACTGAGAGAAGGGTAGGATCTGGCCAATGTCAACATGAGAAACGTGGCAGCTACTTTGTTTCAAGAAATATGTATCTTGAGGGAATACCAAAAGGAATAATGTCAAAATCATATCAGCTTAATAGAAATCAAAATACTGTATTTGTCTCCTGGGCCATTGCCAACATCTTTGCAAAACTTTTCTGAATATATCAGGGAAAAGAGAACCCTCACAGTGTTGTAGATATTTTCTCCTTAACAGAACTAGAACAATTTAAAAAATAATTTCCCTTGTGCCCTTCTGAATTCTTATAACTGCGTGGTAAAGAGCCTAGAGATTCAGAAAGTACAGGGCATGCAGGATAAGAGGGATGAACATCATCTTAGTCAGGTATCTGGGAAGCTGTAGGGGGAGAAAATGCTTACTAAAGCCTTCTGAGATACTGTACAGTTTGCTAATTCAAAGAACAGGTTTAGAAATTTGTTTGGTATTTCAATTTTATGCTTATAAGTTTCAAGCGTAGACTGTCAGGTACAAGATGAAATCCATTACCAAGAAAAACTGCAGTGCTGAAGTGTTATGAAAAGTTACACATCACACACATTCTGGTATATAAAACCATTTGAGTAAAAACACTAGAACTTACAAAAAAGCAAGTCATATAAAATTACATGGAACTCTTACAAATTCTTACAAAGATGAGTTTAAAAAGGACAGGAAGCATGAGAGGCAACTGTTTGGGCAGGCTGAGTCGTCTGTAAGGTAATACCCTTAGGAACTGATTGGACAGTCACACACAGGGAATGGGTTAGATCTGCCCCTCCATAGTTAATAATAAAATAGAAGACAAGTATTACAGATTATTTTGCCAAAATGTTCTGTGCTTGACGTTTATTTGGGTCAACATTATATTCTGACAGAGATCCTCCCTGTAGGGACTTCCCTATGGGTTGCCTAGAGAACCTGACAAGGAGCTGGTGTGGCTCAAGAGTGCAAGGACTGTGGAGACCTGGGTGGTTCATTACTTCACGTCCTGTGACTGTAGGCTAAAACAGAAAAGCAAATGCAAGATACGTGCAGCCAAAGGTCACTTTGGACAGGGGACGAGCAGTCAGGGAGCATTTCTACTTCAGAGTTTGACTCAGGACTGCTTTCTTCAGGGTTGTCTCTAAAGCAGACCCTGTAATGTAGGAAGGAAGGGGATGAGGGCAAGATTTTTCAACGTACCTGTGTTTTGTAGTAAACAACTCTGATTACCTTTAATCCTACCACTTTTTAAAACACTTGCCTGTTTTCTTAATTTCACTTTTAAAACACAAATTATCTTTGAAGAGCTCAGTAACAGACTTAAATTAATTCTGCATTTCAGGAGTGGAGTGCAGGGTCCTCCCAGTACAGGAAAGACATAGACCTGATGGAACAGCTCTAGAGGAGAGCTACAAAAATGATCAGAGGGATGGAACACCTCTCCTATGAGGACAGGCTGAAAGAGTTGGGGTTCTTTAGCCTGGAGAAGAGAAGGCTCCAGGGAGACCTTATTGCGGCCTTTCAGTGTTTAAAGGGGGCTTGTAAGAAAGATGGAGACAAACTTTTTAGCAGAACCTGTTGCGATACGACAAGGGGTAACATTTTTAAACTAAAAGAGGGTAGATTTAGACTAGATATAAGGAAGAAATGTTTTATAATGAGGGTGGTGAAACACTGGAACAGGTTGCCAAGAGAGGTGGTAGATGCTGCATCTCTGGAAACATTGGACAGCTTCAGGTTGGATGGGGCTTTGAGCAACCTGATCTAGTTGAAGATGTCCCTGCTCATTGCAGGGAGCTTGGACTAGATGATCTTTAAAGGTCCCTTCCAACACAAACTATTCTATGATTATCTTTTACTTGAGGGAATTTTGTGTTCGCAGAGTAAAGATAAGTTACTTTGAGAGCTATTGTTAATAGTAACACACACAGGGAAATAAAGTTGTCCAGGGAGGTTCCATACTGTGAGAAATCAGTCTTTTTTTCTTTTATTTTTCCACCCAGGAGCAACTGTAAGTCAAAAGCATACTGCAAAATAACCTTAATTCTTTACGTGCCTTATTTATCCCATGCTTATTATCCAGTTACTGATTCCTCCTCCTTATTCTTTAAATAGAGTTGTCCTGGGGAACCTACCATCTGCCTGATGTAAACTGCCCCGTTAATTCTCACCTGGCTACAGCTGCAAAACAGATATGAACAACGAGAGGGAGTTAATGAACGAGTCCTGGTAAAGATCTCAGCAGGGGTGCCTCTTTTAATTCAGACCACGTTGGTAGTTAGTGTGACAACAAGCTGTTACCACCTAATGATTTCAGTTCCTTAAGTATGAGTCCCATGTTCTCAGTATGCTTTAGACTGAACAACTTAAACTACCATTGTGTTTCATAACCCCTGTTGTATGTTGCAAAATTCCATGTAGAATTTTCACTGAATAAGACTTCAACATGGAAAGAGCTAATTGTAATGGAAAAGGCAATTAGTGAGCTGTCGATACATTGCAAAGTAAAAAAAAAAAAAAAAAACCAACCAAAAACCCAATCAAAATATGAAAACTCTAGGATTTAAATATCCAGTAGCTTCTTAAAAATAATATGATTTAAAAAAAAAAAAAGTTATTTGTATCAATTGAATATATTGCAGAAATTCTAATTTTATATTTTACACATTTTCTTGATAATAATATAAAATCTGAGATAATGATATACATGTGGTATATGAAAGTTGTTACACAAGGAAAATGTCAAAAGAATTTGTTCAAACAAATGCACATCATTAACAAGAATTAGAACAGCTAATAAAAAGTTACAATAAAGAAAATCCTTGAAGCACAGAGTGTGAAGTATGCAGAAGCTGAAGCTCTTTTGAAATTTAAAAAAGTAGAAATCCAGCTTGTTCAGAATGAGTTATATGTGGCAATATACAATCTTAAACAGGTTCTTAAAATGATCCTTCAGGAAAAATCAAGCATCCAAATTAAAACTTTAAAAGTTATTTACCTGATTTTGGACTGGTGTTTGTTTTAGAAATTACTAAGGGCTTAGATATGCAAGATTTGGAAGGGAGAAAAGTGGCATTCACATGCCAGGTGACTAATCTGTACCCTTATGCATATTCATACAATCTTTCACTGCCAGTGAACCTTGCATTAGTCCTATATAAAGGCTGTGCACAAACACATTTCCCTCAAGTTAGTTAAGCTGTGGTGACTTGTTGCATCTAAGGCATTAGGCACCGAATTACTATCAAGCTTAGGTGGCCGTAGTCAGTTTGGATACAACAGTGACTTCCCCCTGTAACATGCAACTCAGAAGGGCGTGATGAGGATGGAGAGAAGGAAGGACAAGAGAACATTCTTCTGTGAATGATTTCTAGCTGGCACAGGCTGGAACCATCATCGTGGGTCCAACTCTTCAGCCCCAGATGAGAAGAAGCAGGAAGAAACTCGTGGGCTGAAAAGGATCTGTACCCTTGAAAGTCCTAGATGGTCTAATGAGTCACTTCAAGAATGACATAGTTACTAAGGGTTAAGCTGTCCTTCTGGGCAAGAGAGCTGAAGGGTTTAAGGGAAATTTTCTGTGAAAGCTAATGGTTAAATAAGGCTGCAGATTGACTGCTGGTGGCCGTTTAAGAAGAATAGGAAAAGAGTGCATGGTCATACTCGTATCTACATCTATGTCTCTCACAGATCACATGCCAGATTTTACTGTGAGGACTTTATGATAGATTTGACTTTTGGGGGAACTCTCATATGCTGTGACTAAGAGACTTAGAAACTCTCCTTAGAGACTCCTTCTGGAAGGCAGTCTACTTGTGGACACTATGACAAATCCATTAAGGAAGTGACATTGCAATTGATAAAGATGTAGGACTTATGAAATGAATAATAGGAGAAATTGTGGTCATTTTCCTCTTGAATAAAAACAGGAGCAAGACACTTGAAGTTCTGTGCATTCTATTCATACCATAGTAAATTATCTTTGAGCTTTTCTCAGCGTACTTTTCTTTGGATATGAGGTGTTACCCAAAAGGTGCCATTCATGCATCCGTCTTGTACAGAATTTTGGAGTGCCTTGGCCATCCTCCTTTAAGATGACAATTGTCTCAATAAGAGCTTTGGGAAAGCTATGCCATCTAGCCATTCTTGCTTGGGTGAATAAGCCTTCATGAAAATCAGTGATGCTGAATGGGACATTCTAGTTTTAAGAAATACTTTCACATCTACCAGCAATGTCTGCTAATGCAGTAGCACTCTACAGCAACTTACTCTTATTATCTAGTCTCATGACACTTCGAAAGCAGATATTTTTATGAAGGTCTGCTGCTTGTTTTCTGACTGGGGAACTTCCTCTCTACTTCACATATGGAGAGTGCTTCTTAAAATCAATCTTCTTTTCCCTGCTGATTAAAATGAACAACAAACTCCTAATTAGGAGGTTTTGAAAGTTCTGTTTTTGATGTTAGCTTTGGAAGTTATTCACTACAGGAGGTGATAGGGTAGTGAGAGTGCTTCTGAGTCATCCCCAATGCCCAAGCTGCTATGCAGGATATAAAAGACAGGTGCAGAAGAGAACTAGTCAGATTTGGAACCTACTTTTACATCACTGTTACCCCTGAGATGAACTCAATTCATTAAAAAAGTTATTTCTTGGGAAGTTTCTTAAAAGGTTGTTTGAACTTAAAGCTCAGGCTCTGTTGGTATTCAGACCATACCTATTCTCTACATTATTCGGGGCCATGCTTTGAAGTTTTCTCTTTCTCCTGGGTATTCCAGCTAATATAGTTCATTGTGAAATGAGAGCACAAAAAAATACAGTATCATCATATTACTTGTCTCAGACTTGAAATGCTGCAAGAAACTTAAAAAGAAAATTTCTCTTATTAGAAGTTAATACACAGCTGTAAATAAAATCTTGAAGACCAAAATTTGACAATTGTTTTAGCTTAGTATTTTCTTTTGTCTTATGATATATGCATTACAGATTAAATTAATGAAAAATCTGTTTTCTGTCTTTTCACTGTGTCCATTATTTAAAAAAAAGCAGCAGAAGTTGCCACTGGAATAAGTCAAAAGAGTATATAATCAGATTCACCATTTCTCTTTGCCATACCTATTCTCTCAAGTTTCATACACGTGTACATACGGAGTTACACATTTGCTGTGTCACTCATGTTGCTGCAAAGAATGGCAGGAAATTCACTGCTGGGTGGCAGAATATGCATGACTGTGCCCTGACCCATCCCAACAACTTTGGAAGCTGTGTTTGAATGATGCCTGGGCGAAAACTCTGCTCCTTCCATCACACTGTCCTGAGCTCTTTACTTTTCATCCTCTCAACTGTTTCATCTCCTCGCTGGTCCTTATCACATTTCATAATTTGACACGACACGTGAAGTTCATTGCAGGCTGTTAAAGTAGCTAGGCAATTTGAACAACTGGTTTCACTCAGAAGAAAATTTGAAAACAAAGTAGATTTGAAATTCATTTTGCAAATACAACTATTTTGAAAAGGAACAGTTTTTATATAGAGGTGGTGATTTGGTTGGGCTTTCTCCAGAATGCAAGAGAGCGCTCTATGAGATCGGAAGACCACATGTGCAGCGGTTTCTGTTTCTTTCTCTTTTGTCCTAGTGAGACCATCCAGAGGCTTGTTATTTGCTCCTTTCCTTTACTTTACTGAAATCTTGGGTGAAAACGTAATGAAGAAAACTCCTTTACACGTGACACACAACTCCTTGTTGTTAATCTCTGGTGCTCAGCAGGGTCCAGTCAGATCTAACTCTTCAGGTCAGTGGACTTACAGTGTTAAACTAGTCTTCCTCCTATTTCAGTTTGCCCTAGAGACAGTCCCAACTAGTAAAGGAAGTAACACAATTCATCCCAAGCCACATGTGCTGCGCTACTCACAAAATTCATGCAGTCATTTCTCATATTCATGCTGTCATGTGGGAAAGGCCCTTCTAAAAGCGCTGCGGAGATAAAGCATGAAATAGAAATGCCTGTAGAAGGAAATGCCTGTAGAAGGGGCTGCAAGGCCAAAGAAAACAAGCATGAGCTAGGTCAAAAGGATCTTCTTGCTTGGTGACTGAAGAGCTCTGTGGCCAGTGGAAGACTGTGCCAGGCAGGCAGGTGGCAGGAGGAGAATTGTCTGTGTATCAATACCCCAGCACTGTCTGTAAAGCATAAGTAGTCCTTTATAGCAATTATCTGCTCCACAATCCAAAACTGGATTTTGATAAGATGTGAAGTACTTAAAACGTATTTTTACTATGTCAAAATCTACCAAAATGTCTGTTTTTCTGAGAAATATTTACAAGTGAGAAATATTACCTATGGCAAATCATCTCAGTCAAGTCATTACTCACCAGCCATATATTTTTTTTTAATGGATATCATAATATTTTTTTTAAAAATGCATTGAGACCTCTTGTATTTACTGCTAAACAGCACTATTTTGGAATTAATCTGATTTGTTAGTTTCCAGTTTCGAAATATTTTTGTACAGCTCTGTTGTATTTCCAGGTTCAGAAAAAAGTGAGTGGGGGTTCTATTTAAACATCTATTAAAATCCCTATGTCTCATCTTTGAGTGCATGCAGTGTGTTTTGAGGGGGTTATTTTTATTGCTTCTAAAATAGTTTTTATTACATTTTTAAGGCAATTTATATTTTGCTATTATGTGCCGTAATGACATCTGTTGCAGCAGAGTGAGACAAGATCAGACAGAAATCATTAATATTTCCCAGATTCCAATCTGAAACTCAGAAATATCAACAATGCTTCATTGGTTTGAGCGCTTCTGTCTTACAACATTTTAGCACCTTCAGACTAAAAAAAATCTCTGTATGCAGGCATCTATAATGAAAAATTTGAAACAAAAATAAAATGAAGTCTGTGTATATGTGTGTGCATATGTAAAACAGTGCTTAGTAAAACCAGAATTAGGGAAAATAGAATAATATTTCATGTAATGACTGCAATTAATAGCATGCATGCGAGGAAAAGATGTGAAGACAAACTGAGTATGTGAGTGTTTCTGTTTGTACAAAAGAGGAATGGAGATTACAAACTGGATAAAAAAAATCCACCGCCATCAGGACCAAGGAGTACTGCCAAAGATGTCAGCTTCATCATTTACTGCAGCTGTGCACCTGCAAATGCCACCTGGATTGTCTGTCACTGCAGCAGTTTCAGAAAGGTTTGAATATACAGCCAGTGAGTATTCTCATGTTTTATCTACTAAACATTCTAATTACTTTTTCTGATAATAAATGGCAGAGGAAAAAAAACCCTCTAGGATTTGGCTCTGTGAGCAATAGGGGTTGCAGTGGTTAAGAGTAACTTAATCTACTGCGCCAACAGATGCATCAGTAGACTGCATCAAGCAATCAAATAAGGATTAAAGAAAAAGCCACATTGGCTTTAATTTTCTTAGTTTGACTGCTTGGCGTACATTGCAGAAAACAATTAATTCAGACTGTTTCTAACAAAGAATAACTTCAGAAAGTTTAATGTTTATGAGCAGCCCAGCTAAAATGCAACCTCCTTAAAGTTTCTTTAAATTTCCTATAATCAGAAAAGGATATAATAATACATCACTGTTTTTTTTCAGGGAATAGCTGTTATATATTAATACCTTTAGCATTCAAAAGAAAAAATGACGAGATGAGGCATCACTGCTGTAGACTTAGATTATTTTAAATTAAGACACAATACTAAAGGTTGCTTAACATTGGAAAAGAATTGGAGAAATTAGGGGCTGATTATAAAATCACAGAGACTGTGGCAGCCGGTCACTGGCTTGGTGATTGGACTATCTGGATTTAAAATAAATGAAGGAAAATTCAAAAGGGAAGACCTGAAAAATCATAAGACTACACCTACATTGATACAGTCAATTTTCACATTGCTCTGAGATCTTGGTCTGTAAATCTCCATCATTCAATCTCTTGGCCATTCATCCTGAAAGCTCTGCTAGATTTCTGAGGATGAGGTGAGCCGTCCTTCTTTTTTCCACTGCTTCTATCCACTGGAGTCTTTTTTATCCACTTCGGTAATTCTCTTTTGCAAGTAATCACAAACCTGGAAGCAGAAATAAACAGTCTACCACCTGTTTCCTAAAAGAGCTACAGAAATAAACCTAAATCTCAAGGAATTAGATTTATACTTTAAGGATGTAGAGGGATGGTTGTCATGATGGCAACAAAAAAGTGTAGGAAGGTTCACTATTGTGAAGGACCTGGAAGACATCATGAAGAAGACTGGGTGGTACAGAGGGAAATGCAGAGCAGAATGGAGGAACTCAGCGGAGAATACAATATGATAAGATCATCTCAGCAATTATATTTTTTGTGGTCTTCAATCTATCACTGGACGTCATAGGGAAACCACAGGATATGCCGTACCAGCGACCATGATGAAAGGAGATTAGGTTTGACCTGTCTTGAGAACACCACAAAACCCATGGTTTTACATGTAAATAACTGTTTAATAGACAAGCACCCAGACAATAGGGGGATTATGGAAAGGAATCTAGTTTGTAAAATAAAGTATTAATACTTAGGTCATTCCTTAGGTTATGTTTTAGGCCTGTTGAAGTCTGTTAGAATGATTGGAATTTTGAAATGTTATGGAAGAAGTAGCAGGATTTATAGACTAAACAGACTTACAGGACAAGAAAAGAAAACGAGGCAGGTGGTCTCAATGTTATGGGACCCAGAAACAAACAAAGTGTATATTTTTAAGCATATCAGGGAGTCCATGAAGAGGCTTCTGAGCTCCTTTTGTTCACCCAAATTCAACAGGAGATTTTGAGTAAGATTGAACAAGGACAGTCTTCTATGTGAATCTTTCCCTAGAGCTGTGTTTATCATAGAGTGGGCCACAGTTCAGCAGTCCTTGTGGTAGACACAAAACTTCATGTACAAATATTACTAAGTAACCAAAATAATTTCACACATTTGAATGCTTGTTTTTTATTGAATAAGGAACGTCGGAACATTACTACTTCACATGGAAGCCTCTGCAACGTTTAAAATAGGCCTTCACAAGAGTATTCTGCACTGTGTGTGCCTTGATAGCTTCTACATATTGTCATATAGCACCAGTTGTACAACTAGATGATTTCTTTCCATTTTGTCGTATTACACTTTAAGTCATTTCTTGTAATTTTGCTTTCCAATGTGCTTAGCAGAAGACGATAAAACAGGATAAAACCCACAAGAACTCTACTAACGTGTCTTTGAGGACATAGTGTGCCCATTGCATAGTCAGAAGGGGCAGCATAAAGTGATATTTCCTTCACGACTACCCACATGATGAAGAAATTTCTTTTAGAAGATACATCCCTTCCCATGGGCTAGCTCCCTATCCTCCTTTGTTTTTGACAGGAAGTATTTCCACAAAAGCCTTTTGCATTCCTCCATGAAGACAAACTGCTGTTGGTGAAGGTGGTACAGAGTAAAAGACAGATTTTTCTTTATTCCTTGCTGACATAAAGAGATACGATGTAATCTAGTAAACAAACAACTGAGAGCTGCTTGGGAATTCACCATTAGAGATCTTTTTCAGGTAAAAATCATGCCCTTTACAAAATCTGGATGTTCCTTTCCCAGTTTATTGATTTAGAAAAAAGTATTCATTGTCCAATTTTTTTGCTGTTTTGAAGAAATTATGCTGAGCTGTTCTGAACAGAAATATTTTGCAGATGCACTCAGTTCCAGGAAAGAGACTATTGAAAGATTTGTGGTCTATATAATCTGAGATTTTCTGTCATCCATATACAGAAAAGACCATAAACAGCACTTTCTGTTTTAAGTATGTGTAGGTAATCTGTCCTTGACAGATTGCACACTTTTCTTAACTTAAAAAAAATTAGTATCAGAAAAGCATTCAAGTGTAATTTTGGTTTCTTTTAAAATTGTTTGGCAGCTTAATAAGAGCTGAAGATCCATTGCCACATGAGAACTAGTTGTTCCACAGAGTACAGGTAGGGAAATCCTGAATTACTTCAGTATTCTGTAGCTAATACTTGCTAGGTATGACTTTGAACACATTGCAGCTTTCTTATAACATGACACCTGTATCAGGAGTCTGCTCCAATCTGCTAAATCTGGTCAACCTGTATAATGATCATACAAATGAACAACTATGGTTGAAAGGCTCCTGCCATGAATTCATGACAGCAAAAATGAGCAAGAGAAGAGTCAAGCAAATTATTTCCCTTTTATTCTTACTTATAAGTAAAGAAGACTGGACCTGGACTATTTGACTTCTTAAAATGCAAGGTGTTAAAAAATATTCATAGTTTAATCTGTGTGTCCTTATTGATAAAATATGAAAATTCATTAATTATGCGGCATAAATTCCTGAAATGTATTCCACTATCAAAAAGTATGAAAAAAAATGAGTGGATTTTTAGTAAACAAAGAACTTGCAAGTGGAAGAAAATAAAGTGTGAAAAAAGAAAGAATGAAAGGCATTTATTTTTATTCTACCTACTCTCCCTTCAAACTCTAATATATAGAAAAATATTAAATTAATTTTCATAATGCTTTTCTGTTTTTCCCCAAATTTGAAGTAAAAAAATCAGTTTAGGGTGATAATCTCCCAACATTTGACAATTTTTGGGCCCTGTACTGTAGTACGCTTAAACTCTGGTTATGAGTAAATAGAAAACGCAATAATTTCTTATTACCATGATTGAAATCTCAGTAGTCCAATCAAAGAATTGCCATTAGTCCAGATACCTCATTCTACACAGAATAACTACTTGTTACTACTACCCATATAAAAAATCATTACTGTTGCATACAAAGATAAACAAAAGTAAACAACTTAGGTATAGGCACCTGGTCATTAGAAAAATCGCTGTTGCAGCTAAACCACGTGAAAACAGCAGCAGCAGGCAGGTTAAGTTCAGACAGAGTAAGCCTGACAATCCTCAGTCTTGAGGCCTTGGAAACTCAGTACAAAGCCTGCATCCTGTGACTACCAACGTCACTATTGTCTGCCTGGGCTCCAGTGTCACCTCTCTGATTCACAGAAATGAGGTGACCTTGTCAATTGCAAACACATCTGTATTAAGTGTCATTGGAGCACTATCAGCCAATGTTTTTGTTTATTTTCTTTATAATCTGAAACTGATCCACAGATTTCTATTAGTGAACCCCTCAAAACCTCAGTCCCTAATGTTCAATGTGAAATATAAAAGGTTGAAACATCATAGTATAAATGTTTGCTTCAGTAATATCATGATCATGTTTTGTGCTCTTGATCTATAGTAACGAGGTTTAATGGCACTTCTCCTGAGACAAAATTTAATAATTTGTTTGCTTCCTTGTTTGGTCTCTAATTTAAATTACAATCTTCCTTCATTAAGAAAAGAGATGTTGGGTTAAATCTGTGTAACTGGTAATGTGTGTAATGGGGACATAAAGGTAAATAAAAGAATAGCTCTGCCCTGTCTGTTCTCACATATACACCCACAAAGGAGTCTTTTCCTTGTCCACCTCATATACATAGCAATTACAGAAAACATTTTTCTGTGGCTTTAAATACATTTCTATGAGTTGTGAAACACGCTAATTCACTTTTGTCCTATTACCTGCCACAGTTGCTCCACTTCATGCTTTTTCCTATTTCCCAGGCAAAGCCAAGAAGCTATGAGGCAGCTTTGTCTGAGGGCAAGTATTAGGGAAATGAAGTTTTCTGCTTACTGTGTTTAAAGAATGCAAATGTTGCACTAAATAAAACACTATAAACTCAGGACTTCTATTGTTAAGTGTGAAATAACCCAAAATGGGTTAAGACATGGAAATATTTTTTGTTATAATTTATCTACTTTGCCAAAAGGTAGAATTCAGAGAAGAAATAGAAATTTACTATTAAGAGAAGTAATACTATACATAGTGACCCAGAGAACTGGCAAAGGCTCACAGAGAAGTGTCAGCCTCTGAAAATTATTTCTAAAGTTCAATGCCTACTGCTGACATGCATCCACCAAAAAGGTTGAAGAGTGTGTAAAATATGTGAGATATAATACATGCACCAGTACCTGATTGCAGATGTAATCACTCATTTTGAAGCTTCTCTGCCAGTTACCTATTTACACTTCTGTCTATACTTCTGGTAAAATGTGGATGTCTTTATAGTTCTGGTCAGAAAATGTTGACTTGACCTTCAGTAAATGTTCGTCCTCTTGAATAGCTATTCAAATGAAACATCTGAAGTTGTTGCTGCTTTTCTGTCACAAAAATATGGGAGTAAGATAGTTTCCAAATCTAGGAGACACAATTCCTATTTGTCAAATGCACCCTGAGGCTCTGAGTGTGTGCATCAGTCACAGATACAGTGCAAATGGGTGGGTCTGACTGATTGTGATTGAGTAAAGTGCCAGCGTAACTGAGTAAGATTGAGGATGACTACACCGATATGCTTGAATTGGCATTAGTATTAATGAACAGGACAGCACATATTTTGACATGAGTAAGTGGTCACAGCCTGAGAGTGTGGAAGTGAATATTAGCTCACACGACTCAGTGTAACTCTGCATGGGTGTACGTGTGACATGTGAATGATTACTGGAAGCCAGTATTGGAGGGTGGGAGTCACAGAGTGTCACTTTATATAAATGAGTATCCCTGACAAGGGGCAATTTAGTTTCTGTCTAAAGATTTCCTGTTGGTAGAGAATAACCTACCGTCTACCAGTGACAGAATATCCACTCCCTTCAGGCAGTTACCCACTACTTTCCATTAGCTTGTGATATTTCTTAACATTTCTGAAAATACAGATACATATCACTCTGATTAAGGTTATCTCAGAGGATTTTGTTGGAAAGAGATACTGTATTTATTTTTGGATGGTATCCAAACCTTCATTATCGTATAATTTCTCAGTTTTTCTAATAGGTGATATCTGTTTCCTGATTGATGGGATATTATCTCTCTTTTATGTTCCCTGTCAAAAGACACTTCTGAAATTATTGGGGCATATACCTATTTATATATATGTGTGTACATTTATGCATGTATGTTTGTAGTCCTTAAAAAAAGTAATGAATGTGTCTTTTGAAGACTTTAAATTTAGGAATGATACAAACTTGGTTTCACCACTTCAATCAGCCCTAAACTTAGAACTGGAAACCTGAAATGTTTGTGAGAGTACATTAGCCCTTTTGAAACTGCACTGGAAGTAGGTCCAGTGTAAGGCAGAGCTCCCAGTTTGCGCCCAGTCAGTCCCTGACTCACAGCCGTGCTGGCTGCAGCAGAAGGTCAGAGATGAAGCTGCAAGGGTTAAACAATAAGGTTTGCCCAGCTGTGCCCAGGGCGAGTTGGGCAGCAGCTGCCAGCAATAAGCGGCAGGCAATCTCAAATGCTTCTGATCCAAAATGCCTGGTGTGGACATGGGATGGGTATGCATGGTCATGCAATCCTCCTTCCAGGCATGATAAAGCAGCTTCCTTCTATGGACAGCTGCCAGTACCTAGGAAGAGCTAGGAAGAGTTGTTAGCTCCTGATGATCCTGCTCAGGATATGGCTCTCTTGAACCTCCTTTTTTTTCCCAGGAGAAGAATGTGTCTACCACTCCCCTGACTCAGCCCAAGATTAACAGCAATTTGTTAGTTCTGTTAATGTGTTAACTAATAATGTTAATTCTGTGCTGGCACTGCCCCAAACAGAGCAGTTAAGAGCCCCTTTTTGGTTGACAAGTACAAATACAACATCAGTTCATAGTAATCAATGCAAGTTTTTCAATAAATATGGGGTCTGCACTTAGCAAAAGGTAGAAAGAAAGAAGCGGAAGGAGAAGGAAAGCAAGCAGGTCCGAACCTGACACTAGGGACCCTGACTCCACACACCACAGAATGCAAGGACAGGTATAATTCTCCTCACTTTACTCATATGAGAAAGCAAAGCTCTCTCTCACACACACTCTAGCACTCTTTGTTTCTTTTCCTAATGCTCTCAGAAACTTCTCTCTTTAGTCAACCGTCTTTGCTGTGAGTTTCTTTAAATTATAATCTTCCAAATTCTGGGGGATTCTTCTATCAGAGGAATCCCCAGGGTTATAGCCCCTATTTGATGAAAATGAGAGTTGCTAAATTAACAAAGACTGACTGAAGATATGATTCTTCTTTTCATAGTAGAAATCCTGCTATACCAACAACTTTTTTTAAGGAATCCTATAGCAAAATATGTATGCTTGAACATTCATGTTCCTGTGTTTTATTTTCTGCCAAATAAGACTGAATTTATGAATATTGTGGCATCTCTGTGTTTCTCATTGGGAATTTGGACCTTAGCCTGTGTGCTTGCCATGCTGAACCCTAGAGATCCCAAATGTGTAGGCATCATTTAAATCAATTTTCCCAAATCAGCTTCATTTTTGCACTCTGCAATTTTGCTGGCTTTTCTCCTGTTGCTTCTAACAAAGGATGCAAATCTGTGTCATGAAGAGGTATCTGCAGACTACCCACAATAAGACACTTTGCAACTCCTGTTGCCTTTCCTGGTGTTCACCTGGAAAGTATATACTCAGCAAAAGGAAAGTAATGGACATTTTTTTAACTCCTTGGAGTTAAAAAAATCGGAACGGGCATAATAGTGATTACACAAGTGTTGAAAAAGTATGCTTTGTACAAAAGGAGAAGAGTTACAAACTGTGCTCATGTGACCTCCCACTTACAGGATGTACCTGCTTACTTAATGGTAATTTTCATGAGCCATTTAAATAAGTGACCTTATAAGTAAGACCCTATGTAAATCATGAACACTATCATGCAGGAAGATGACAGATTTTATGGATTGGTCATGGCAAAAATGGCAAATTTCACAGTTTGTCATGCATTAATGGAGATGGTTACAAAAACATAAAGTCATTTATACCGAAAAAAAGATGATTCTGAAAGGATTCAAGTTATCTTTCTAACAAATATAAATCATATAGATATGTGACAGGCTGTCAATGGAATTTGGAAAGAGTATTTTAAACTGGGGAAAGACACAAAAGATAAAGAAGTAAATAGTGATTGTGAGAGGGTTCTGTCAGAAAGAAAACCAAAAATAACACGTAAGGATGGCACCACTTCAAATCAAATTCAGTATGCTTGGAGTAGAGAGTTTGCACAGATGTGTTCAGCATGTTCATTGTTATGAGCTCTGATGCATAATGCAAACACAAAGGAACAGTGCAAAGACCTTTGTTAAGCCAGTATAAATGTAAGGTATTATCCTGGAATATAATAAAAACTATTCTTATGGTAACAAAGTTGATCTGGAATTAAAGCTGCCTTTCCAAGTGCAAAGTCTGGTCCAGCCACATGGAACCATATCACTTCAGACTGAGATATTTGCTGGTTAATGTAAACAGGGCTGAACCTTATTATCTACTTAGATGGGAAGCTCAGAGGCCAGCACATTCAAAAGTGTGTCCCAGGTTTTGGATTCCCTGACTTTTGAGTGGTCTTTCTGAAAGACTGTTTAAATGTTCCTGTCATTACAACAATATCATCACTGACTCTAAGCAGCTGTATGCATTTGGCCTTCCCAAACCTGGAGTTTCTTTCGAAAATGTGACAATGCCTAAAAGTCAGAGGTACTGAAAGTATGATACAGGTTATAGGAAAACCTAGAGGTAGGAGTGAGTTGGAAAGTAAACCCAAGCTTTTTGAGGGAACATGGTTGTGCGAGTATTTCTTTTGCCACTTTACTCGCTCTGCCCTTATGCAGGGAACTGGTAGGTGAGATACTGTGGCAGTCAGCTCTAGGGGAGTTCAGGAAAATAAGCAGGTCTTTAAGGACCTCCAAGCGCAAGAATGGCCCGTACTGGTGCCAAGGAAAACAAGTAGATTTAACAGGAGACCAGGATGGCTAAACAGGGAGCTCATTACAGAGCTGTAACGGAGAAAGGCAGTTTACAAGAGGTGGAAGCAGGAGTCGGCTACATAGGAGTAGAGCCTGTACTGCTGCCTTGGTAGCAAAAGGCTGAACAATGAAAATGTATGACTCTTTGCTGAATGGTGCAAGTGATTTTATCTGAGGTACGCAATGCCTTCTCTGCCTCATCCCTCACAAACAAAGCCTCCCTCTGTGCTTAGTGGAAGCTTTCAAGGAGTAGAACTACCAGCAGTGGGTGAGGATTCAATCAGGGACTACTTGAGAGAACATGACACACATAAATCCATGGGACCTGACGGGCTGCATATGAAGGCTCTGAGAGCTTGCCACTGTCACAGTGAGACTACTCTTCACCCTCTTGAATTGTTGTGGAGAGGAAAAAAGGTCCTCTAAGACTAGACGAAGATAGATTTTGCATCTATATTTTAAAAAGCACAAACGACAATCTAGGGAACTACAGGCTGATCAGTATAACTTCAGTACCTTGGAAAATCATGATCCAAGTCCTCTTGGAATACACTTCTGGCCACAAGAGAGAGAAGATGATAACTGGAAAGAGCAAGCATGAATTTACCAAGGGTAAATCACACCTGGACAACTTGATTGCCTACTATGAGGAAATGGTGATGGTTTTGGATGAAGGGAGAGCAAAGAATTTAATTTACCTTGACAATTTACCTTGACTTACCTTGAGCAAGGTTTTTCCATTGTCTCTCACAGTATCCTTGTATAGGTAGACAACTGGATAGGGTAAAAAACAGTGCTCAAATTGTCACCTTTAGAGGGTAGAGGGTAATGTGTTATACACTACCTGGATGCCTGTCACAAATGAAGTTTGTGTCTACCCTGGGACCTGTGCTGTTCAACATTTTCACTGATGACCTGGAGGAGGCAATGGAGTACCCCCTCCTCAGGTTTGCAAATGACACTTGTGAATTGGGAGGGTCACTCAATATCCTCAAGGGCAGGACTGACATCCACAGGGACCTAGACAGGTTGGAGGAATGGACCAACAGAAATGAACAGGATTCAAAAAGGACAAATGCAAAGCCCTGTACTGGGGAAGGTATAATGCCAGCAATGATACAGACTGGGAACTGAATGGCTGAAAAGCACCTGTGAGCTTTTGTATACAGTAAGCTGAGTATGAACCAGTGGTGAGCCCTGGCAGCAAAGTGGACCAGTAAACTTCTGGGCTGTAAGGACAGGAGCAAGGCCAGCAGCTTGAGGGGATTGATTATCCTCCTCTACTCAACACTCACTAGATAACATAGAATCATAGAATCATAGAATGGTTTATGTTGGAAGGGACCTCAAAGATCATCTAGTTCCAAACTCCCTGCTATGGGCAGGGACACCTCCCACTAGACCACATTGCTCAAAGTCCCATCCAGCCTGGCCTTGAACACTTCCAGGGATGGGGCCTCCACAGCTTCCGTGGGCAACCTATTCCAGTGCCTCACCACTCTCAGAGTGAAAAATTTCTTCCTGATATCTACCGTTTTGCAGTTTGAAGCCATTATCCCTTATCCTATCACTACAGGCCCTTGTGGAAAGTCCCTCTCCAGCTTTCTTGTAGGCTCCCTTCAGATACTGTAAAGTTGCTATAAGGTCTCCCCAGAGCCTTCCCTTCTGCAGGCTGAACAACCCCAGCTCTCTCAGCCTGTCGTTATAGGAGAAGTGCTCTAACCCTCTGATCATCTTCATGGCCCTACATTCAAACAATGCATCTAGTTTTGTGCTTCCCCCTGTACAAGAGAGAGATCTGTAAAGTGGAGTGAGGGGAGGGCCACAGAGATGGTTGGGGTCTGGAGCATTTGCCCTGGGAGGAGAGGCAGAGGGAACTGGCATCTTCAGCCTGGAGCAGATCTAGAGGAGGGCCAAAAAGATGGTCAGAGAGCTGAAGCACCTCTCCAATACAAAGCTAACAAAAATCTGAGAAAAAGTAGGTCACATAAAGATAAAGGTAACAAACTCACCAACATCTGAAAAACAAAAAGAAAATGAGCATGGATAAGAAAAGTATTTCTCAAAAGAGACTTTAGACATAAAATATTTGTGATATCTCTGCATGGAGGCTTTTAAGTGGATTTATAAAAGAAAATACCATTTCATAGTTCAATATTCCACAGAATTAAATATACTTGAACTTCTTCAAGTCCATCAGGTCCATAGGACCTGATAAGGTTCATCCGTGGGTCCTGAGGGAA
>VYXH01003759.1:0-15775 GCA_013397275.1 Burhinus bistriatus | reverse complement strand
AGCGCAGGGATGCCATGGCTGCCGGTCGAGTAGTTAGCATGGCTTTCTTGCTGGGGTCGGAGGCTTATCAGGGACTCACCATGCAGCCTGCTGCGCTCCGTTCGCCCACTCTGCACGCGGTGACGCCCTGGGTGACGCCCACTGGCTGCCCCCGTGCTGGGTGCGCAGCAGCCGGCCACTGTGCTCCGGGACCGCCCGTGTAGAACTGCTGCGTGTGCTCGCAGCTCCACCCTTGCTGCATCAGCAGCCGGCCCCCGAGCTGCCGCTCCCGGCACGAGCTCGCTGCTTTTCCTAGCTTCAAAAGCCCCAAAAAGAGCCCCTTACTAGCCCTTTCCGCCTCGATCACCCTTCCCCAGTGCGGACTTACCTGCACTGGAGCTGGTCTCCTCGGCGAGTGGCTGATTCTAGATGATTCTAGATGACCTAGATGATTCTGTGATTCATCTCCAAAGGCTGTAGTCAAAATACTCTTTTGCTGAATATGGAGAGACTCTCTTTAGCTATGTTATTTACTACATTTAAAATTTCTATTTTTATGCAGATGAATCTCTGTTTTACTTTGCATATATGTCTGTGTTGCAGATGTAACCCTGAAGTGGATTCCACTGTTTCCCAGACATCAAACTAAGGATGAACCTGTTCAAAGTTAGAATATAGGCACGATGGAATTTTTGCATGCTGGAATCTCTCTTCATTGTGGAAATGCTGATTCTTAACAGACTTTTTTTTTTTTTTCCCCACATGAAGGGTTTAGAAATGAAGCTTGTTTTGCAAATGCAAAGTGATTCTGTGATTATCAGCACATATTCTGCACTCACACCACTGTAAAACCACTGTGAATTTACTAAAGCCTATGAAATCACTTTGAGTTTATAATGACATAATCAAAGGAAATTCAGCTTTGATAACTGTATTAGGTTTTTTTCCTATCGATTATAATGAAAATTGAGTAGTGTTTGAGAATAGTTTGCTCCGTTTCCTGTTCAGATCTACTGCACTCTTACATACAGCCATACTTTGACAGTTTGAGTGCTTAATAATTTGCTTGCAAATTATGTTTTGATTGTTTTTAATATTTAATGTTGACATGTTGATACATTAATATGGACATACTAATGGATTGTTTAAGCATGTTCCAATATCATTTTTACTCGCCAAAGGAAAGTAGATTTCACAAAAGAGAAACTTGTAATAGGTGGGTAAAAGAAATTGTCTTGTGATTATTTTATGGTTGATACATGAAGAAAAATTGACTCATCTGCACATCTACCAGGCTACACTGGGTAGTTGTCAAATTTTCTAGGACTACATTCATCTAGTATGAAAGTGTTATTGCCTACACTGATCAGACTTTCATGACACCTGTGTTTTTCGAAAGCATTTCCAAACAAGTATTCCTGAGAAAGGGCAAATGGAGAGGGAGGTGCTGATCTCTTCTTCCCGGTATCCAGTGAAAGGATGCATGGGAATGGTTCAAGGCTGCACCAGAGAAGGCTGAGATTGGACGTTAGGAAGCATTTCTTTACCAAGAGGGTGATCAAACACTGGAACAGGCTTCCTAGAGAGGTGGTTGATGCCCCAAGTCTGTCAGCCCTTAACAACATGCTTTAACTTGGTCAGCTGTGAACTGGTCAGGCAGTTGGACTAGATGATTGTTGTAGGTCCTTTCCAACTGAAGTAGTCCTGTCCTATTCTATTCTATTCTATTCTATTCTACTCTATTCCAACACATACATTGTGGAGATCTCTCCAATCACAGTATTTTCAGTAAACAGGGAAATTGAGAAATTTAAATATATTCTTTTGTTTCTGAGAAAAAAAAAAACACCAAACATTGGTAAGACTTTTTAAAATCACTTACATTTCAGTTTGAATTCCTCTGTCCTTATCATCACTGGTTACTTTTAGGTTGAAGAGTCAAGGCATCACTTCATATTGCAGGCAAAATATTAATCCCATTTCTGTTTTTGTGAAATTTGTATTATCAAATGCATTAGTATTTAGAAATGGCTTCTATTTTTTTCATATTGCAAATGAAATCTATATAGAATCCTAATAGCAATTATTTATTATCTGTTAACTGATTGGGTAATATGACCTGTTTCTTCATGGCTTCCTCACATGAGAAGGTCTTGTTTCCATTCACTTAAAAAATGGAAGATGGAAATGTTTGGGGTCTTAAACATTTTCCAAGGACTGACAAATCTTTGTACTTTACCTTCAAAGCAGCACATAGCAGAATTGTCACTCTTCATTTTAGTTATTTGGGACACAACTACATGGCTTGGTAAGAAAGGGTACTGAAGTAGTCACTGTGCAGCTGTATGTTGTTTACATACAAAACTGATTTCGCATCTAACAGTGTTACTGGTGAAACACAGCTTCAGACAAATTTTGTCACATGTGACAGTTAACCATAAGTTTCGTAGTGCGCTTGTAGTAAACAGTATGAAATAATAAAAATCTTGCCTTTCACATGAGACAGAGAGACACTTTCTAACTACTTCACACACCAAAAGCCTGGTACTGGTCTGGTGGGAGAGGGTACAGCTGTGCAGCCCTTTGCTGTGGGAGGCAGGTCTCCAGATCTAGCCTGTGCCCCATCGCTCATTATCCCAGGCTTGGCCGCCTCCACACTCCACCACCCTCTGCCCTGACATCCTGGGGCTCTGCTCTCCTGCCAGCCTTTGCTGCTCGCTATGACCTTGGTATCGTTGCACCCAATACCTCCTTCTGCTCAGAAACACACCTTGGTGTTGGGCTCTGTGTAAAACCATGGTTGTACCCTACCGAGGTGAGCAAGATTGCAGTGAAGGCACCATGGCTGCCTGGTCAGCAGAGTACGTGCTATGGCAGCTCAGCCCAGTAAAAGCCCAGCTCCAGGCTGTCCAGGCCACATCCCAGCAGAACAAACCTGAGCAGTGTCAGCTGGCAGGCCTGGCACACTCCATGCAGAGTCTGTGCCCTGCTGCTGGCAATGGCCATGTGCTGTTCCTGAGCTACGCGGCTCAAGGGTTGGCATGCAGGAGCAATCACCTAGGCACGTGGACAGAAAGCAGGAGGGGTCTCATGTCGCGGGAGGAGCAGAGGCACAACCCCTTCTGCTGCAATTCCCCTGGCAGAAGGTGGGAATGCCTTGCAACAAACTCTTCCTTGGGGATGCTCTGGTTTTAGCAAAGATATTCTTCACTGGAAACATCTCTTCCCGGTGTGATCTGGGTATGTTACAAGTGGTTTGGGGAGGTCTGTGTGGAGCCCTGGCGTGGGTGCTCTTTGTGGCATTGCTAGCCAGGGATTGGCAAGAGCTTCCAAACATGTGGGAACCCCCAGCAATTGCAATCAGCCAGTGCTGTCTTGCCATCTCCCCGCTCTGTGCAAGTGTGTGTGTGGCCTTTTCTGGGGAGAGATGTGCTGTTTATTTCCATCCTGGCTTTCAAAACTGATGCCTGCAGCCAGAAATTACACACTTGAGGGCTTGTTCTTGACCTGACAGTGGAAAATCTGCACAGTTGACAAAGTCAATGGAAGTTGAACTGTGCCATTGCCTGGTCTGTCCTTTGTGCCATCCTCCAAAGGCCTGATGTCTCTCCCGCCTGCCTTCACGGCAGGAGTGAGAGCACAGGGACACTGTCCTCCCCACTTTAGAGCTATCAACTATTACATCATTTCTGGAAGCAGGTGTCAAAAATCCACCTTTAGATCAATAAATTGGTAAGAACTGCTGTTTTGAAACCTAAGTCACTAAATGGCCAAGTTTGTCAGGACAGAGTTGAGAACAATGTGAGCTCTTTCCTGGGATTCTTATACCCAGAGGCAACTTCCAGCAGTTGCAAAGGTGATGCAGAGCTTGTAATTCAGTTTGATATCACATATGACTTGCCTCTTTTGTCTATATGATAAAAAATATGCCCGTGAATTGAATGATGGAACTTAAATTTATGTTGAAGCTATGAACTTTGCTTAGCATCAAAATCTCTAATGAGTAACAAGACACCAAAAAACCCCCTGCTGTTAATAGTGGGGGAAAAAATCTGCAGATGAAAATCATTCCACAGAAGATAGTGAGAATGAGATCATGCAGCACACTGTTCTTCTGTAAGATAACAGTTGTCTGCAGTTAAGTTTTATTTTCTCCTGCCTTCACTCCCCTGACTGCTGGTTGCTTTGCCAAACCCAGACTTAAAAATACGCAGCATCCTGATGTTAAATAGCTTTCATGAGCCCAGTAGAGTTAACTGTTCATATGCATCATTTACGTTCCACACTGTGATAAATGTGCTTTCCTGTCGGTCTCTCAGGGCACAGGTACTGTTGAATGAGCCCAAAATAATTAGTATTCAGTCATAACGGTTTAAACAAAAGACTTCCCAAATACAAAAAAAATTTCAGCCTTTATAGCGAGCTGATCAGATGATGACTATTTGACACTGTTTGGCAGAATCTTTAAAAGATATAAGGTAGAAAAGGTATAGCAGATTGAATTTCAAGAAACCTTCTGGTCTTTCCCCTAATTATCATGATTACTATAAAATAAATAAATTAAGAATACATAGAGGAAAAAGAAAGGAAAAGAAGGAAGAGGACAAAAGAAAGGGAGAAGGAGGAAGGGAAGGAAAATGGAAAAAGAAAACAATTCCTGCAGTTTCTATATGTGGGATCAAGGCATATTCTGACATCCTGGCATAGAAAGTGTATTTGTATGTGTTTTGTGATAACAAAAAGAACAATTTTTTTAACTTTGAAATGTGGAAACTGCTACAGAGAGATGAAGTTTGCTACAAAAGAAACATCGAGGCACTCTAGCTTCCCTAACAAATTATGGTATTCCTCAAGTCTTAGTAACAGAGAGATGTTCCTTCTTGAAAAAAATTGTCTTAGTTTTCCATTTGTATTTTATACTGGAAAAAAGAGGATTTAAACTCAGAGCCTTGTTTATGACAAAGCTGTATTTTTAAAGGAGATTTTTCTTTTCACAATAATCAGCCAAATTCTACCACAGGAAAACAAATCCATCAGGGAAACGTGTTAGCCCGTCTTAGACAGATTAAATGCCTCCAGAAATACTGAAGTTCATCAATACCAGGTACAAATAAAAGGGGAGAAACTGAGTCTTTTCTCATTAAGAATTTTAATTTTTTAAATTTACCAAGAAGACTTATTCATTTACACATAAAGCATTGGTGGTTAGCCAGTTAATTAAAAGGAGATTTTCTTCCTTTCAATTGTTCCCATAGACTTTTCTATGCAGAAAGCATAAACCAGAAGGTTTCTTAAGAGTGCTTTCTTTAGGATTCAGCTGCCAAGGAAGTTCTGTTCCTGTTGTCCTAAGTTTAAAATAGTGGATACAGATATGTTTTCTTACGAGTGTGTCTTGAGCTGTCCAGTTTAAAGATGAAATCAAGCTTTATCAACAGTGTTATATTGGCTCTGTAGAGCAGAATAAGGAGATATCACTGAAAACTACTGTCTTGCCTGTCTTCTGCCTTCTTGCCAAGGCCTGCAGTAGAGAAATACGCAGACAGCATAAACTGGGTTTCTCAAGACTGCTGTTTTTAAGATTCAACTGGTAAGGGTGCTCCATTCCTATCATCTTATAAATGCATTTTATAAAGGAAAATCATAAGTGTATAGAGGAAAAAAAAGAAGGGGCCTGCTCTAAATAAATCTCCCTGCCACACTTCATCTCACGGATCATGCTGTGAGATGTGCATTTATGGTCATGTTTTTCAGCCCGATCATCAGACACTCAAGCCTGTAGTTAGTGACAAGGTGAGAGGGATAGAGTGGCTGCATTTACAATAGAGGAGTCTTGTTAAATATTCATTTAAGATGTGCCCGGGTCCCAAGGTTTATCTTGCCAACAGTTGGTAGCACAGGGTTTTCAAAGTAGCAGCTGAAGGTAAGATGTCATTTTGCAAAGATCAGCACCAAATCATTGCCACCAGCTGCCCTGGATTCATCCCCTGAGCAGGAGCACTGCTCACGCAATGCAACATAAATAACACAGAAATGCATGTGAAGAGCACTTTGGACAGGGAAAACGGAAGAGGCAAGATCAAGTGATGTAATAGCAAATGAAATGGAAATCCATGAAATACACAAGTGCCTGTGGGCAATGACAGCCCTAGGCCAGAACTGTAAATGTGTCAGTTGTATCTGATGAGTACTTAATGTCATTTGACCTGATTTGATATATTTGCCCTATGTCCTGAACTGGTATTTCAATTCTGCAATTTGCCCTGTTGTTCTAATAAGGAACTTCAGTTTTCTGTCACTTTCCCTGGCCTACCTTACAGCTTCTGCCTGTAGGAAGAATTCGTGTTTGCCCTGCGGTTGGTCTCTCTGGGCTCTAAGAAGAGCAGAGGTCCGTGAATGGAGCTTGTGGTAAAGGCAGCTCTATGCTAAAGGTGCTGAGTAGAGAAAAGCTGTTGTCCCATCCCAGTCCCTCTGAGGTTACAGGTTCCTTTCTTAGAGATTGAGCTTTATCAAATCAGGATTTACTGCTAAAAATCTCTTCTTGAAGAAAACTGGCTTACCCATTCTTGGAAAAATAAAATACAAGTGAGGCTAATTCTTTTCTTCTAAATTACGGGAAGAAATGGGTTTCTCATATTTAGGAAAAGTGCCTGAGCCTTAGGGTCTTTTTCCAGGAAATAGGAGCTCTGGGTCATTCCTCTTTCTGGTTTTGGGACTGTTGTGCTTATCTGTGCAGTCCCTCAGATCAAGTAACTGCTATTCTCTGTGACTGTTTCCCTTTCTTAGTCCTATTTCTGTAGCTGAGATTAAAGCTTTTGGGGCTGCAATGGTTTCACTGTGTGAAGGCCTTTATTTTGGCTGAGATATCTCGCTGCAACTGTAACATGAATGAAAATAAATTAAAATATCAAATAAATTGTTGTATCTGTGTCAAGTATTCCAGTGCTAAGCTGTGAAAGGCAGGTCCCAGAAGCACGTTCTTAGTCAAGGTTGTGTGTGAACATGCTGTCTTTCCTTTGTTTTGAACAGTGATCATGGTTGTAGTTAGTTTGTTGGAGGTCAGAAACTTTTCCCAGGTTCGGTGACACTGTGAAAGACATCATACACACACTGCTGCCTGCAAAGCTTGTGCATGTCTCTCTGCTGTCAGTCTCTATTCTTTGTGACATACAGGTTGGAAATATGCCATAAAGTGAATACTAAATTAGTGAATCATATACTAACACTATCCTACAGTAGGTATGGCCAAATACAAGAGTCATGTTCATCAAATACTCCATGCAGCTTTTGTCATTCACTGAAGATAAACTCCTATCTGGTGAGCAGTGAACATGTAGAAACTACACAGTTAAACATATAGTTATTGGAGCTGCTCAGTTTTCATCAGAACGTTATTGTGTTGCATTTACATAATATATCTAATCATCAATATCTAACCAATTTGTTACTGGTCTATTATTCTGTGCAGTGAACACACTTTATCTTTCCACAGTGAAACTGTGATGCTGCTTGCTGTCAGGTGCAAACAGAGTAGAAGGGCAGAATAACAGTGTAAAAGAGCCTTACGGTCTGGTTGCTAAAGGTTGTCACTGGTTCAACGCTTGCTGCATTTAAAGATTGCATCTTGAGAAGCAGAATCACTATTTCAAGTTGAAGACAAGCAAACCAACCATGTTCTTTTCTTTCAGCTCCTGAAGGAATAACAGGAGAGAACAAAATACTTTCTTGCTGCTTAAGCCCCCCAACAGGCAAGGATGTGACTTACTGCAGCTTCTTCCCACAACTGGTGGCCAGACCAGACTCCCTGTCTCTGTACTCTAAATGTGTAATAGTCACAAAGAACTAAGGAGTCAGCCATATCAGAGTTATACCACTGTTTAATAATTACATATGTACTCCACTCTTTCCTTTAACTAAAGCTTCTTGTAAGAGATGATTCTTAGTGGGTTTTCACGTGAGGCTTACCTTTGTACACCAGCTGCACCTTCAGCAGAAGGCATGAGCCCATTCTTGAGGTGAGGTAAAATGGGATGTGCATTTTCAGTTGCTGGAGAACTGAGTAGTTGGTCTTGTTTCCTTATGTCACCATGGAAGTTGTGGCTGGATTCCCTGGCCTCTGGAGGTGAGACGTGAAAGGTACCTGCCTATGGGCTTTGATCAGACAGCCCAGGTGTCTGAAGTTTACTTTGAAGTTTGAGTTGCTGATGTGAAGTTTGAGTAGCTAATCTTTTGCTAACCCAGGTGCAGGACCTTGTACTTGGCCTTGTTGAGTCTGATGAGGTTCATATGGGCCCACTCCTCCACCCTCTCCAAGTCCCTCTGGGTGGCATCCTTTCCCTCAAGTGTATCAGCTGCACCACTCAGCTTGGTGTCATCTGCAAATTTGCTGAGGGTGCACTCAATCTCGCTGTCCATGTCATTGATGAAGATATTAAATCTTTCTTTTCAGGTTCAATCACAAATCACCTTCTTAGAAGTATTGCAGGCAGAGGGAGGAATGCAGCTGAGCACGATGGATCCTGAAATCTCACCAGGTTATTTGAGGGATTCAAAACACCTGTGGGTTTAAAACTATCTGGCTTAGATACTGGAATAATTACGGCAGTTGAGAAGCTGAGATACATGGTGAGAATGTCGAGCTAAATCAGGCACATATGCATGGACATAGATGTATACAATTTTTGACTAGTGGAGGTGAGCAACATAGTCTCTTCATTGAAATGTGTTGCACACCATTTAAAAAAACATAACCAAAACCAAAAAACCTGAGTCCTTACAGAGAAGTATAAACAATTCTTACAATATATGGAAACTTTCATGAATGGCTTTGTGGGCTCCAGTCTTGGAATTTATCCTGGCTGATGTGTAAGCTTGGTACAAGTACTAGTCCCTGCTTCTTACATATGGGGAATATCAATCTAATGCTAATCATGAAAGGTTTACTTTCTAAGTGTGTATTTGATGGCAGCGTGTTTTCTAAAGAATAAAAAATATCAGTATTAGACAATGGAAAATGCATTATACAGCTGATGAAAGTATGTCATAGTTTTAATGGTGCAAGGGGTAAGATGTATCAATTTATTTGGGTTTTGGAGTGTGCAGACACAGGTGCAGATAGATGGGTGTGTAGTGGTGTCTGCTCTAACAACATTAATTTGAAGGATATTATGATCTGAACATGGTTAATTATAATTTGTATAACAAATAAAAAGTCATCTAAGAAAATTATGATTTAAGGTTAGGATTTTTAAATCTTGCTTCTAGATAAATTGTATCCTGATACTGCACAACCAATATAGAAAACTGGATTAATCGAAACCTCTTTGTTCTCTTGGGGTTTTTTGGGGGTTTGTTTCGTTGTTGCTGGTTTTGTTGCTTTTAGTAGGAATCTTAAAAAAAAAAAAAGTCCTTCAAGAATGTCCTAATGTTGAGTGACTTGGATGTAATGTTCAAGCAATAAAACCTGATTGTAAGGCATTGACTTTCCTCTTCATTTCACCCAAGGGGAGTTAATCACATTGCAATTAAAATGGATTTCTTTCATTGAACAGAAACACTGGAATTCAAAAATATCTTTATATTGTGATTTCAACACAAAGGATCGTAAAAGAATTTATACCTATTGTACCTGAGAAAATTCAGTGACTCTTGAAGTGGAAGGCAGCAATTTTAGCCCAAATCACCACATAACAGCCTAGAACTAGAAAATGCTTAATTAAAGTTAAGGCAAGAATTCAATTATGTGAATTAAAGCTTTGAAAATGAAAAACCAACCAAACAAAAAAAGCAACCAAACAACCAAACAAAACAAAAACCTTAATTTTTTAAACAAAAATGAATCTTTGAAATTTTTTTTGGCATGCTTGTTTCAGAACTTGGCTTTTTTCCTACTGTGGTGTCTTGTAGGTGGAAAACTTCTATTATTTGTGTGAAAAAAAAATAACCCAAGGGAAGAACAACTCCTTCTTTTTGGAAATTAGGGTTTACCTGAAAAATGAAATTAAAGAAATATACTTAATATGACACATATTTAGTCTATCATTAACTACTAAGATGTATGTTTCTAACAGAAAGTTAGGAGTGTTTCAGACAGCATCAGGTTATTTTCCTGAATCACTCACGTGTAATATGGCTTTGATTTTATCAGTAACCTGGTTATTGGAGACTGATCAAGCTCTCACAGTGGTCTGAATGTCAAAAAGAAGCTTTATCTAGAGAAAGAGAAAGGTTTTTTTGCTTGCTAAGGTGGACACACAGGTGGCCGCTTGGGAAGGGAAGTCACCAGAAGAAAGGACAGAAAGCAAGGCCAAAGGAAGTTAATTGTCTGCCTCTCACTTTTGAGTGATGATACTATTCAGAAAGTGTGTACAAGAGATCTGCTGCCCCTGGCATAAGTGTCACTGGGGAATTTTCCAGACTTGTTGGGTAAAACCTGACTCAGCAAAACTTTTTGGGATTTAGGGAGGTGAGAATTTCACCCATAATGATGTGATTTCTGTTTACTTCCTGAGGCTGAACATTCACAGAGGCTTCAATAGCTCTTTCTCTTTTGCAGTAACGCAGGTGGAGAGGGAGGTGCTGATCTCTTCTCCCTGGGATCCAGTGACAGGATGCATGGGAATGGTTCAAAGCTATGCTAGGGGAGGTTTAGATTGGACATTAGGAAGCATTTCTTTACAGAGCGAGTGATCAAACACTGGAACAGGCTTCCTAGAGAGGTGGGCGATGCCCCCTGCCTGTCAGTGTTTAAAAAGCATTTGGACAATGCCCTTAATGACATTCTGTAACTTTTGGTCAGCCTTGAAGGGGTCAGGCAGTTGGAGTAGATGATCACTGGAGATCCCTTCCAACTGAAATTTCTATTCTATTCTATGCTATGCTATGCCATGCCACTCTGTGCTATGCTATGCCATGCTATGCTACTCTAATTTTCCCATCGAATCTGCAATGAATAAAAAATTCTGTTTGCCTGGAATTCATCAATTTGGTAATAAATGGAGAGACACATTCCTTTTACCTGTCATAAAACAATGTTTCTGCAATATCTTTTGTGAAGAAGTTGTGTTAAATATTTATCCTCTAAGCCAGACATTTTTTGAACCATTTGTATTCAGGGAGCTGTAAAGATGCACACAAATAAAAAAGGCTGTGAGTGTGTAGAAGGTCACAGAGTCACAAAAATGTTGATAGAGTAGTTATGACTTGCACAGAATTGCACACAAAAACATGAGTTTCAAGTAGTCAGAGATATACCACATTCACCTGGGAGCTGACTTCTGTGCCATTAAACAAGAAGTACAATATGATTATTTTCAATTATGTCATCCACTTGGAATCTTAACTTTCAACAGGATGCAGGATTAGAAGTACTAAATGTATTCTTTAATTAATCTAACATAACTAAAAAAAAAAATAAGTAAATTTATAACAGAGGTTAATAAGATGGCTCCTGAATTGAAAGAAGTTCCTGAAAAGATCATCAGTGGCTTCCATATTGCTATGGACAGTACAGGAGAGGAAAGACAAAACCTGGAAAATGTGATAAGAAACTTAATTCAGATGAAAAGACAATGAGGCTTGCATCAGTCTAGCACAAACTTTATTCTGTTGTTACTATTGGTTTGTTCAGGAAGGCTTCAGAATAGAAATAACGTGTTGATGGGAATGTTCCATTGAAATCTAAGAAGGGATTTTTTACTGCTCTCTGGTTGTGCTCCGTAAGTGAATGAATACTCTTAAGGAACTGAACATGGGCGAAGTGGTAGGAAAAGGCAGCAGCTTCAGTGGAAAAGTTGCTCCACTGATTAAGAAAATACAGTAATTTGTTACGTACATTTTGGAAAGGGAAGCTTCTGACCTGCTAAAAGATTCCTTTCTATGAAGCCCTTAAAAACATTATTTTTCCAGCTACTTCTAGAATACTTCTAATGAACATGAAAATTGTTTCTCAGACACAGTCTCAAAAAAATGAGACGACATTTTTAAATTGGATGGCACGGTCTGGAGATGAACATTTTCCTTGGTCCAGGAGGCTGCAAGGAAAGAAATCTCAGGTAGATTATAAAGAAAATAACCTTTGTCCAATAGTGGATTTTATTTTATGTTATGCAGAACACTGTCTTTCTGTGAAAAATAGAAAAGAGAATCTGACTGCTTATTAAGATTACAAATAAAGATCTGTTATGTGTTAAGGGAACAGCTATTTATACGGACATTGCAAAATAATCCCCTTAAGTGAAAGAATATCTAAACATGTTTGTTGATTCCATTAATAATAGCCGTATTGGTTTGTTTTTAAAATACTATGCTGTTTGCCATCTTTCAAAGAATATGAAACCCTTTTTTGATAGAGAGGAATCAATAGAGAGTCCCCCTTCTTCCTCCCTCCAGCCTTCAACTGGATTTTGCTTTGATGCAAGAAGGAAGATCAGATATTTCAGGGTGTCAACCCTGAAGTATTTATATGGGAACAGGAATTGACTGCTTTGGGAAAAAAAGATGAAAGGAATTAAATGTAAAGATAAAAACCCAAATGACAATGTAATATTTTCTTGAATTCTTCATTGGTTTCCTACTTCTTTTCTGTCTTTAGCTGGTTAAATGTTCTTTTGCTTTCAACAAACTCAATAATCTTTTGCTTCTCTGCACACAACCTTCTCATTGTCTCTTACTGATAAAGGCTGCTCTCTTCTCCTCATTAGCATTTATATCTGTTCTTTTAGCAGACTCTTCCATTATTTCCTTATTACCTATAAGGAAATTTTCTGTACTGCAGTGTCCTTTGGTGTTTGCAGATGCTCTGACTGAACCTAACTATTTCACAGCATTGCAAAGGATGCATCATTTTGGAGCGCTTTTCCGTGTTCAGACAGCGATGTTCTTGCTGTAGATCTTCATAAAGGAAAGGAGAGCTCACAAGTCAGTGTTAATCTCCTGTATAATGATATAGCTCATGTAAAGGAAAACATAATGAATAGCTCTGGTTGTACTGTAAAAACTGTTTTTCTAAGAGCAGAGAAATTAGAAGCTAAAAGAAAGAGCAATTGAAGGAAAATACTGAGAATGACCAAAAATGTACAGGGAGGCTGTGACATATGCTGGCATATCAGTTCAGATTTTTTGTGGCAGACAACTCTAGATTCATATACTCGTGCTGTCCTTCACCTAATTATTCTGTGCACTTCATTTTGACCCGCATGGGAAAGGTGGATTGGCTGCAGGTGGCTGATGTGAGAAGCGAGTACCACGTATGCGAGAGGCGACAGCAGCGTGCATGGCTCAGAGGGCATGCATGGAGAGGAAGGGAGTGGAGGCACGGGCACGTGGTGTGCTGGACCTCTGATGCCCTTTGGGGAAATTTGTTATCCGAACGTTCTTGGTCTGGCTAGCGTGCTGTTAGCTCACCATACTAGGACTGTGTTCCTGTTGTTTTTTTCTGTCTGGTCTGGGATAGGAGCAAATTGTGAGGAGCACAGAAAATGAAGGAACGCAATGCAAAATTTGGAAGAGGTTAATCCCAGGTTTGGGGAAAATGGTACACAAAAACATTGGTATGTGGTAAAATATTCTCACATATTTTTTAATGTGGTATGGATGGCAAGGTTTCAGGTATCACAGGTGTCAGCACTGCTTATGAGTATCCCAAAAAGGAGCACCAGTATCTCTCCTTGTGTAAGCTGGAGGTGGCTGGCGTGATACACATGCCACAGTTTGGAAATGGAGAAAATGGGGCATTAAAGCCAGGCATTAACTGTTTTTCAAAGTGTGGCATAACTTTGCAAATCCAATAATCCTTTTCAAATCCATCCTTTTTTAAAATAAGTATTCTATGGTTTGCGCCAAACCCTCTTACAAACATCTTTGAAACTTCCACATCTATTGTAGCTTGCCCAGAAGCCCCGATTCATCAGTCAGAGAGGGTATTTCTCACAGGCTCTTCAGGAGATTATATGATTTTAACTATTGCCATCTCAAATATTACTTCCAATGTGTCTCTCAGTTTATCAAATCGATAAATTCCAGGCAAACAGAATTTTTCCTTAAATTGCTATTTAAATTTAACTTAGGCTATATATGATGACTAGGAATAGAAACTCAGAGGAAACCTTTCAGGGCATGAGTTTTCTGTAGTGAACAACTCTCCGCAAATCTCTGAAAGTGACATTTATGCTTCTACCATATCCAGGGCATTTCCCATGCAAACTCTGCCTTTGCTTTTGAGCTTCCTAACATTCCTCCTTAGGCAGTGAAGATTACTGATGGCTTCTTCTCCTCTGTCATACTTCAGCTATGTTATGTGTTGACAGCTTGTGCTTGCAATTAAACATGGTCAAGTCATAAAAGAGTGGCTGGTTTCTATGTTCAAGGAATATGGGAATGATTACATTGTTCATCTGCACGAGTGCCAGTGCCAGCCACGGCACTACCCGTGCGAGCAACATAGGAGGACATGGCCCATTGTGACATCATCGACTGGTGGATGGTGATATCCCCAAGCAATGGACTGTGACCTCACATCCCTCGCTGCACGTATTTGGGCGCCAGCAGAGCCTGGGCCAGCCTGGCTCGTGCCTGGACTCCTGCCAAGCGTGCCTGCGAGGTCTGGAGGGCCGAGCGAGGCCTCTCCTGGTGCTGGGTGGTGCTTTGGGGGCTGCCGTGGGCAGCTGTCGGTGCCCGTCCCGGAGCCAGCCCCTGTGTTTCCCCGGCCCTGCCTGGGTCAGGCAGCCGGGCACTGCGGGGCGTGCTTGCAGCAGCGGAGGTGAGCTGTGGGGGAAACGTCTCCCCCTGGGGTGGCCATGGGGCAGGCGGTGGGGCTGGGGGAGCTGGGAGGGTGTCCTTCTCGAGGGGCCTGGGCACTTCTTCCTGCCATCCCCCTCCTTGGGACAGCAAGTGACTGTGGCCTCTCTCCATTTTGCAGCGTGTGACGCCAGCGAGGGGGAGCAGCTGCTTGTCCTCGTCTCTCCCCAGCCTGCCGCAAGAAGCAAAGATGGCCACAGAGGCAGAGCGGACCTGCCCCATCTGCTGTGATGTTCGGAAGGGTGTCGCCTTCGTGCAGCCGTGCCAACACCAGTTCTGCCTGGGCTGCATCCTGCGGTGGGCAAAACGGACATCAAGCTGCCCACTCTGCAGAACGGTGATGGAGAAGGTCAAGTTTTCTGTGCGCGGAGAAGATGACTATCTGGAGCAGGTCATCACGTCCCACGCACAGCCATCACTCGGCAGCAGCCAGGCAGGCAGAGCTCCTGATCACCCGGCTAACAGCAGCCTGGAAGAGCAGGGGGCTGTGGGGACAGAGGCCAGGGCCCCCGTGGGTGGCCTCCTGCCCGAGGTCTGGGCGGCACTTTTCCAGGAACACCAGCATCTGCTCGACCCCATGCTGCTCTGGCTACGCTGGGTGCTGCAGAGCATATATGAGGATCGGTGGTGGATGGCAATGGCGGCGGAAAAGCTGATCGTGCAGGCACTGTGTATCTATGGGCTGGACGAGGAGGCCGTGGTCCAGCAGATGCAGCCTGGCCTCGGGGAACGCACAGAACCGCTGGTCCAAGGCCTCATCAACGTCATCGTGCGCGAGTGCAGGAAGGAGGCCCGGAGGCTGCTGCGCTCCCACACTGCTGGGGAGGAGGAGGAGGAGGAGGAGGAAGAGGNGGGGGGGGGGGGGGGGAGAGAGAGGGGGGGGAGGAGGAGGAGGAGGAGGGCCCTGCGGCCAGCCCCAGCCCCACCGCCTCACGGAGGGGCACTGCCGGCCCCCACCCGGCCTCCTCCAGCAGCCCTGGGGGCTCCCAGCCCCAGGAGGAGC
>VYXH01003756.1:0-75605 GCA_013397275.1 Burhinus bistriatus | reverse complement strand
TTTTCAAAACTGAAATAATCTGTAACCAGAGAAGAGAAAATGAAGTTTTCTGGACGGTTACAGCTGCTAGGAGCCAGCATGCACAGGCCTGTTTCATGGCACTCTGGTGTACAGAAGGAGCTTTGGCTGTAGCCAAGTGGACTTTGGCCAGGCACTCTGAGGCTTGTCGCCTGGTCTTGGTTTTCCTTTTTGGCTTGCTATGAAAAGAGCTGTTGCATGATATGCAGAACTGCAGTGCTTTCACTGCATTCAGGATCCGATCCAGAGCCCAGGGAAATCACTAACAGCAATGGACAAGCTCCTTTGGGACATAAACCACTCCAGTAGTGGATTCCAGTGTTCAGCCTTCCCTCTGGCTGTCTTCCCAGTGACGTGAAAGGGAGTTTTGTCCACATTAGGACTGGTGAGCACCAGGGGATTTCTCTCTGTTCCAGCCCAAGAGTGTTTTGTGGGCCTTTTGAAATCACTCAGTGTTGGCAGCCTGATGTACATTTTACATTATTCCAAAACACTAATCCTGAGCAGGGAAGGGCTGAAGGAATATAATGTCTCGGAGAACATTGGCAGCACCAATGAATTTTAACTACTGAGCCTTTGGAGTTTCTTCTTAGCTAACTTTTTCCTAACACCATCTTAGTGCAAAAAAAGCAGGTAACCATTCCTTTTTTGAGACATAGCCACAGACACAACTGAATAAATACCTAAACCGCAGGCAATGGAACTGCCTGAAGTGACTCAGGTACAGCCTGTTCCAGTGTCAAGGGGTCAGTGAAAAACAGTAGCTCGTCTTGCTGCTGGCAAGCCCCTGCGGAAGAGTTACAGAGAAATAGCAGTGCCCACCCAGACCTGTGATTGTGAGAACCTGGGTGGGTTGTAATGTTTTCCTCCTTTTTATTGTAATGCTTTAAGGTACCTGAAATGGCGAAGCAGCAGCACTGTAAAGGAGGAGCTGAATTGGTACAGTGGAAGAGTTTACTGCGGGAAGACTTTCGTTAAGTGGACACCTGGGAAGCATTTTTTTGACTTATGGGACAGGGACAGCTATCACATCTCAGCATTCTAAGAACACAGAACTACTTCATGGATTAAAATGCAGATCCTCAAATACATACCCAAATAGTTAGATATTTCACAGTTTGTCTGCAGAAAAGGCATAGACCACCTAGTATGGATAATTTTCAGAAGACTTAGTTGCTTCAGTAAGTACACTGTGGGTTTGAACATTTGTCTGAGACTTGTTCCTAATCTGTAGCATTTGCTGCAAGTAATTTTTTTCAAAATGTTTTAAGAATGTGCTTCTTAGTAAGATCTGTTAGCATACCACCCACAGATTAATGAGCTTTGCAGAGCTGTGGGGAGGTGGAAGATCTCTAGAATCTGTTTTCATTTGCCAAGCCCTAGGTTATGGAAGTTATTGTCACAGTGGTGAGTTGGGTGAGTGAGTTCATTAAGAGTTGAATTTTCAGTGGAAGTCAAAGGGGGTTCAGGGTTGTAGCAATCTGAAGCTCATTTTTGTAAATTCCACATCAGTAGGTAAAAGTTTCAGAAGCTCATAACTACTGTACACCTGGCTCATTTCTAAAACCTTTTCATGTTAAATGAGATCTATAAAATTCCCAGTTCAGTAAAATATTTAAGTACATACTGAAGTCAATCCTGTTAAATCCAGCAATTAAACCAATGCCATTGAGTTTTGACCATATACCAAAAGCTAAAACATGTGCTTAGCTTCTTTGTGATATAAGCATTTCATTCTTTTAAAGTTTTAGTTGGACTCAAGAACAGAGCTATGGTTCAGGTTATTTTACCGAACGGGCTTGGTCTTCTCTGTATGCCTTAGGAAAACTGTCGACCCTCCCAGAAGAGATTGTGTCTGCTATGGTGTAAATTCTACTGTGTAGTAGATGCCGCATGAAAGTGCTTTAGAAGTGAGAAAACCACATCTATGCTTCTCTGTTTGGCATAAATGCTGAAACTAGAAGGCCACAAAACTGGTTCTGAGAAGAAAAGGGAAGGCATACCGTAAGTGGGGAAGTTACTGAAATGCTAAACTGGTAGGTAATAATAGAGGTACCACATTTGTTTGACAATAAAATGAATGCTGATAACTTAAATGACATTTAGTAACTTATAAATTCAGACAGTAATGCAACTCCTGACCATCCCAGTGGTACTCTGGAGACTTCCTCTAAACCTGGCTTAGATCAAAGGATCCCTCTTAGTGCTCAGCTGGTAGTGCTCCAGGGTACTGCCCTTTAAGCCCATGTTTTAGTTTGTGTTAAAAAAGTAAGAACACAAATGAAAGCTGCTGAAATGCTTGCTTCTCCTGAATTGTTTCCTACGTCTGATTTTTAAAAAGGAGTATTTCACTTTACCAGTGTTCCCTCAGGTAAATGCCTTCTCCCTTTGTATGTTCTGGGTGTTGTGTTACATCCCCGAACCGTTTTTGTTCATGGCAGCAAGGTGCTTCTTCACCCACCTTGTCTACTTTCAGAGGTTTTGCCTGATTCTGTGGTAGCTGGCATGAAAACCTCTGATGATTTTGAATATTTTAATATGTTACAAAGTACAAAAAATTATAGAAATCTCACCTAAAGAGGGGGGAGTGAAGGATGAACCCATAAAGCCAGCCTCTTCCATCTTCTAAACTGATTTTATTACAGCTGTAATAGGAGCAATTTCAGTTAAAAGGCTCTTGTCAGACAACAGTTACTGTAGATTACAGCCACATAAGAAACAGTTTTGGTCAAAGACAAATCAGGAATTGCTGTAAAAAGGTGATCATTTGCTCAAAGCTCCCTTCCACTTAAAATGACCAGATTTTAGTCTAATGAGCAATAAAGAGAATTAATTAAGTCACAGGTGGTGCAACTCTATTAGCTGGTGTTCTTGAAAAAAGCAAAAAGCTTTTCTGGAGGATTTGTAGAAATGAATGTCATTGGCCACATTTCAAAATCAGGCATCTTTTAAGAAGAAAATTCTCCCATTACCCTCCAAAACCTGACCTTGGCTGAACTGGCATTTTGTATTAAACGTAGTTGTTCCATTATTTGCAACGTCTCTTGTAGCAGTCCAGCTGGGATGATTCACTTGCATAAAGCACGCTGGGGATAATACGGAGCTTGGTGTGCAATGTGAGCTCATTCAATAGTCATTATCGCACAAAAGGCAATCTGAAGTTTTTGTCAAATGCGTCCTGCTACCTTCAGGTTAGGGAATGTAGTCTGCAGTTTGAATATTGAAATTTCTCAGTAGAGCTACGGAACTATTAAGCTAGTCCTCCTGAGGAAGTTACGTGCCCCTTTGACTGGCAGGAGTATTTCAGTGTTGCCCTGTCATTCTGTTTCTCTTGTTTGACCATTCTGTCCAGCAAAATGTCTGTCTGCTCGCAGTCTATCCTACATGATACAGAGTGACCACAGTTCTGTAACAGGGGAGACGTGTTTCAAAACCACAGTATGGCAAGGTGTCTCCCTTATACTCCACCCCTAAATTTTCCCAAACAAGGGACCCATCCCCATTTTCCAGCTTTTCTATTTTCAGATCTTTACTTCTCATTTTCTGAACACTTCCTTTGCTCCTGGATCTCCAGGATTCCCCCGCATCTTTGTATAGCACACTTTCAAATTGCTGAGCCCCAGGTCCCCTGTCTCATTTCCTGCGGTATTTCCTACTGTCCTGGTTTGGCCTCAGCTGGCAACAAAGAGCCAGGCGGCTGCTTGCTCAGCCCCTGGGGCAGTGGGGGAAAATCGGAAGAAAAAGGCAAAACTAATGGGTTGAGATAAAGGCAGTTTAACACAACAGCAATGGAAAAAGGAAAACAACAACAATAACACTGATGGAGGGATGTACACACTCGGTTACTGCACCAGCGCTCACCGACCGGACCCCGGGCAGCCCCAGCCGCTCCCCAGCCGCCTCCTCCTCCCCCTGCCCCGGCCAGCTCCCCCCATGGGCTGGGCATGGCCTCGCAGGGTAGAGAATACCTGTATCTCGGGCCAGGAAATTAACCCTATCCCTGCCGGAACCAGGACACCTACTCTCGCCCTGATTTGCTCATTCTTACTCTGAATTCATTCAGCTCCAAGTACACCAGCATCAGTGTTACCACAGCTTTACCTGGGTATAATGGTTTCCACACTTGGCCTGGGAGTCAGATCTGTTCTCTGCACTTTCAGCCACGACTTCCACGTGTGCAATGCTTCAGTCTCGTTTGCCTGTAGTGATTCCTTGCTCCATCACCCTTTGCAGACTATGCCAAGCAGTGGGGGCTGTGGAGGAGGGTGCAAGTGGTTTCAGGGTTTAGTGGATGCTGGGAGTGTTGTAGGTACTTGACGGGATTGTGTGCTGAACCTCAGCCTAGCATCGTGTCCCCTCCTCATCACGTAACATGGTATGCCAGAACCACATCAAGGAAGAAGACAGAGTTGTGGAGTGTACCATTGACGGAACTGTACTTACACAGCTTGAAAGCTGTGTGTATATTATGGATCAGAGGTTGACCACGAAGTTATAGACATTTTCATTCTACAGGCCTCCCCAGGTAACAAATGCTACTGGCAGTGGGATTTTATTGCTGCTCAAAACTCACACACTGAGATCGTTTTGATCTGACCACTTGGAGCACTTGAAGAAGTATAGTTTATTGTATTTGTTGCGATTAGTTGCTTTCTTTATTTTCCCTGTTTTGCAAAGAAGAATAAAGAAAACATGGAATGATTCAAGGTAATGAAAAATTTAGCCCTGCTTTCTGTAGCCCTCTGAAAACATTTATTTGGATAGCTTAGGCTAGGGATTGCAAAGGAGCTAAAAAGTTGAGCATCTGCTGAAGTATGGACTGAAATGCAATAGGACCTGAGCTCTGAATTCCCTAAAAGGCTCTGAAATTCTGAGCAATGTGAAACCATGTTGAATGGTCTTCTTTGATATAACCAGAATGATATGAAGGATTGGCTTTAGCTCTGAGTAGACAGCAACTGAAGTTGGTGAGAGATTTAAGTAGTGTGAATAATATACTGTCTGTTTTAAGGCACTCCTTAAAAATGGACATACATAGATTTTGGGCTTGTGGTTACATGGTGGCCACAAACTTTAGGAAATGATTTCTGAATGTCACGTTCAGCAAGTTCGTTTTGCAACGCTGGGGCTCAGATTATCAGTCAGTGAAGTCCAATTGCCTGAACAGTTGAAAGTGCTTTAAAATAACTTTAAAAATGTATAAATTTAATTTTCTGACTTTTGGGCTTAAATAAGAGCTCCCTTGCATGACAAGTTTCATTCTGGAGTGAATTTTTACTGCTGAGTTATAAACCCCTGGAGTAGTGATTTCTAATAAAAATGCTGACAGACCCTTAATGATAGCAGCATGAATAGTGCTGCTGTAATAAAGAGAAAAAGCAAATCATCAGACTTGCCTTTTTAATTTTTTTTTTTTTATATAGTAGGCCTTTGAGAGAGGATCCAATGCTGATGATATTCATGGAGCACTGCTAAGAGTTATAAAATTGTTGACAAATATATGGTCTTTTTACAGAATACCAAAAAATGAAATATTTTCATTTGACAATTCAAGAGTTGCCAATGACAAAGGAGCCAGTGAACATTAAGTCTTTAAATTATTTATTACAAATGCGACACCTCACAAAAAAGCATAAGCAATATTAGAAAGCATCTGAGTGGAAAAACTGATTATTTTGTTATTCAGTGCCTGCATTGCATGACATTTTTCATGTTAGTTATCTATAGCACTACACACCGTTGTTGGAAACTATTTTTCCTGTGTTGAAAAGTCATTTATAGAGCAAGATACTAATCTTATGGAAATGAGTTGAAATGGCATTCGTCAGGCTTAGGCAGATATGTCGAAGCTATTTTGATCCCATTCAGACTTTTCTGAGTTTAGTACTGCACAGTATCTGCCAAGATCTGCGAGGCAGCACAGGAGAGGCAAATGCCAATTACAGGGAAGGCAGTGAGGTGGTGGTCAACGCTTGGCAGTGCTGCCCTCCCACTGAGAGCACATGCCGCTTCTGCTGGGGCCACGTGAAAACTACCTTGTTGCTCTTGCTGGCTTTTGTACTGTCGCTTTGTATTTGCTGGCCACTGGTTAAGGCAAGAAGAGAGTTTTGGATCTGGCACTGCTGAGGAAGTTTGCCTATGATTCCCACCTGCACAACGAGGAGGCAGAGTGAGTCCTAGGGGAAGGGGTGGTGAGAAGCTGTCCTCTCCAAGCTGCATGCCCAGTGTCACCAGGCACTTTAGCAACTTCCCTTTGTAGGGGGTTGGAGGTAGGTAACTGCGGCGGCACCGTGTCCCTAACAGCTGTGGGTGCTTCCCTCTCTTTTGCAAGGCCAGGGTGACTGATTTCTGAAAGGGCAGTAAAGGGGGGATGTGAAGAAGGTGGGGAAGTGCTGTGGTTGCACACTGTCAAAGGCAGGCAGTTGCCTGGGGCGTGGGTGCAAGGAGGTCCCAGTGGTATCTCAAATGACACCCAGGAGCATGAGAAGGCAGTGCATGCAGTAGCAGTTAAATCCTGGAGGGAGGCTGCTGGCTGTGGGGCTTTTTTTTGTATCCTTGAAAGTTAGCTGCAGCACTCAAATTTGATTCTGTGACATGTTTCTTAAAGCCCATCACAAATAGTGAATAGGCTTGCTTGGACCTTGTTGTTTGGAAAACTGATAGAAGGCAGAACAGCGGTTTAGCTGTTGAAATGACATCCTAAAGACAGGCTTGGGAAACAAACCTCTTGCTCTTTCTAGAGGAGATGTAGCTGTTCAGTGATGCTGTAAATATGCCCAACTTTGTCTTAAATTAGGGCATAGCATCTTTTGGGTGCTTATTTTTGAATGCTTCAAAAAATCAACGGCTGACTTGTTTGTTTTTTTTTTTCCTTTCAATTTACCATTTGTCGTGGGTACCTGAACAACAGAAATGACCAGACTGGTTCTTTCATAGAGTCTGGATGTCTTACAAGCATTTAAAATGAAAATTTGTTGTCTTCTGTGACTATTTCTACTCTTAAAGGACTTCTGGCACTATTCACTGTTTTCCTTAGGTATTTTCTATATGCTGCAGCACTGTCTAAATAACGCATTCAGGCAGGTAATAACCTATTGTACTGCTACAACTTCTAATAAATCCCCAGAATCCAACACTTGCTTGGTTTGGAGGTCCTGCTCCTTGTGGTAATCCCCTGTCTGTGTTCAGGTTCACTGCCTGCTGGCTAGCAGAAGTATTACAAGTAACCCTGGTGAAAAATGTTGAGCCAAGCACTTAGTGCTTGTGGAGGTTGGCTGTATGGTTGGTTTCCAGCCAGGTCGGTAGCTGAAAGGCATTATTAATGTTCAGAGTACACAGTTTCCTGCAATGAAAATAAAAAGCAGGTTTTTTAATGTGCAAAATCAACCTTACTTTAATTACAACAGGTCTGGCTGCCAATGTGGTTTAAATATAATTACTTTTAGTTTAAATATTCTCTCTGAGTATACCAGGTCCATTCCCTTCTCTGTCCTATTCTGTTGCCTGGCTTAGATCTAATATGCCACAGAACTTGTGGGAGTGTTGATTACAAAATGAATGAGCTGTGAGTCAGCGACCACAGTAAGCCGGGAAACAGAAGGGCAGAGCTGAGCCTAGATGTTGGCTGAGGGGGGCACAGATCATCTGGGCCTAAAATAGAGAGAAGCAGTGTATCCACATATACAGGAGCAGAGACTAACGGAGTTTAAACCTTTTTGTATGTTATAGACATCTGAATTTAAGGTCTGCTGTTGAACACTATTTATTTATCAATTTATTTGATGTATTAACTCTGAGTAATTTCCTAGGGAAAAGAGAAAAGAATGCTTTGAAAATCAAGGCTAAATATTTGAGAAAGGTCCTGGGAACTATTTCCTAATTCTCTGTAATGTGTCCCCCTTTTCCAGTATCTTCAGGCCCATTATATGGTTACATAAACTGTAGTGGCTTGGGTGTGGTTTTTTTATGTTGGATTTTTTCATGTAGCACGTGCTCATTTGGTAGTTAGCAACTCTGCTAATAATCCTGCCAATGGGTCTAGTATTAGTACTGTGTCTATAAAGGTAATATAATAATCTTACCTCTTTGTCTTCTCTAAGGATTGCCGAAATACATTTCTGTTGAAATGCCCCTGAGCTTTATTTCCTCTCTCGGGCATGATTCTCAAATGTACAGATGCAGCAGCACAATGCAGAGACTGAGTTGTAAGATCCATTTCTTGGCAGCTCGGAGGCAGGAAGCTCATTTGATCCATCATCACCCTGTAACAAAGGTATAAAGCCAGTGTAAAAAGAACTGATCAGGAATGTTTGCTCAAAGAATGAAAACGGTAAATATTGAGAAAAAGAAAAACCTGGTAAGAAGTAGCCTTGGAATATCTGAACCCACATCTGAGGACAGGGCTGTATTTCCTATCCCCATCTCAGCAGCAGAATGTTCTGCAGATGTGTTACGCCGAGGACTGGCCCACAGGAGCGTGGGGCATTCTGGAGAGTATCATGTGCTTGTTACAAGCTTTGCAGACAGTTCAGTCTGAGTCTTGAATCTTGAAAGCTCTTGTCCTTCTGTGCAGAAGGAGGAAGACTTGAGAGGTATCTTGGTGTCCCATCTAGGTGGCCTGCACAAGTGCTGAAGTAGACATCCTGAAGTAGACAATTTGGGATAATTTACCTTAGCAAACTGCTCCTTCTAAATCACTTATTTGCAGCCCTTCAAAAGTTCATTAGTGGTAGAACTTTTTGTAGAAACACGCACTTCATCAACTCATACCAAGCTCCAGATGTAAGTTACTCCATCTTACGGCTAGTTTGCACCCAAATAAATGACAAGAAAAGCTGCTTCTGAGCGTTTTTTGATGAAGTATGATAGGAACCTAGCCCAGCAAAGTAGAACCACCAGAAACTGGAAGAGAGCAAAGTTAAAGACATTCTTTACCATCTTGTTAGGCGTGTGCCTTGCAATGGAGCCTGTAATTGCATGAGCACACATGGTCAATTCCTAGTGCAGTAAGTTGACACAATTTTACAGACCCTCAACCATAGATTCAGTCCTGAAATCTTGCACTCCTGTTGCATTAATTGCAACAATTAGAGAGGTGATAGGAGGGGAAAAAACATCAGTTTTTTATGAGAAGGTAACATCAAATGTATATTTGGTGCTCTCTGCTCAGCAAATTCGTATTTCTGAAAACACTCCTGTGTGTGGATCTATCCTATTCTGTTGCAGGACTTAGATCTAATATACCACCGAACTTCATACTTCATACCAAGCTACCCTCTGGGATAATGATATGCATAGTATTTCAAGCTGAGAACACACAAATGACCTCCAAAAAGTGAGAAACTAATTAAAACCAAAAGTAGATGCTCACCATGTGTTTGCAATTGAGACTGCAAATGGGGAAGAGTATTTCAGGGTCAAATTCTGGTCAGTTATGCAGAATTTGACTGTGTGAAAGTAGCAGCTGTGTAACAGGGAGGGAAATTGCCCCTTGGTGGCTTAGAGGGGTAATATGGAAAATGTGGGGTAATTGATAGGCTGGTTTCTGAGGTTTTTGTCCTGTAGAGTTTAATCCTGCAGCTCTTTACTCATGTGAGTACTAGAAAGCAATGGTATCTTGTGAATCAAACATCTTGAAAACTGATTTCTTTAGGCCTACCGTAACTCACATGACCTTGAACCAGTCAGCTAAGTTCAGTTCCCTGAGCTGGTCCTCAGTTCCCTGATTGTTAATAAAGGGCAGGAGGGAACTCCATCCCTTCCTGGCTGCTGTGGTGGAGATTGCCTGATGTCCAACATGCAATTTCGATCCCTCCAGTTCTAGCAGTATCTGGGTATCCTAGGAGTATTTCCAGCAGTTTCCAAATGTTCAATAGTATCCGTCTTTCTCAAAGATGGCATTTAGGGGAAGGTGACAACTTCAGCTCTGGATTTTTCTGCCAGTCTGATTTCTCAAAGGCAGCTTATGCCAAGGTTAAAGTCATCTTACCTGGCTTTCAGCCAGCATGGAGGTTGTAACCTGCATTCAGTGAATTTTACATTTATTACACTGAATTTAATCTGCCATTTTATAGCCCAGTCGAGTCTGTTCCACAATGCTATTCCACAGTTGTTCACAATGAACCCTTATTTACCACCTGGAGCAACCTAGTATCAGCAAACTGTGTTGTTCATGTTTTTTTCCAGAACATTTACAAAAATTTGGATGGATCAGATATCAGTATGAATCCTTTGGGGGACTCCTAGTGACCTCCCTGCTTCAAGAGGTGACCAGTTCTTACTCAGTTTTCTGTCTTTTGATCAATTCTTTATGCATGTGAAACCCTTGCTTCTGATTATGGCTGCTTAGTTTCCTTAAAAGCTACCACTGGGAGACCTTGTTGAATGCTTTCAGGAAGTCCAACTGTACCGTAGGAACATGATTTCTGTTGTTGTCCTGACTTGTTCAGGGAATTTCAGTAGGTCTGTGAAGCTTGACTTCCTTTTATGAAGCTATGAGGTGTTTTTTCCCCAAATGTTACATTTGTTCATATATCACAAATTGATTTCATTACAGTAGCTTCTATTTATTTGCCTTGGAGAGTCATTGGACTTATCAGTCCATAGTTCCCCTGGTTTCTCCAAGTATCATATTGCCACCTCCAGCACCAGGGTGATTTTGATCAAGAGGTTACATATCACAGCTGAGCATCTGAGCTATTTCATCCTTTAGTTCTTTTGGAACTCCTGCCTAATACCCTCTTGTCTGATGATTTGTTGGTTTTCACTTGGTCTGCCTTTGTAACATCTTTTAGTCACAATTCAATCTCAGAAAGATCCTGAGATGCCTGAAAAATGGTTCTGGGCTAGGAACTTATGTTTGCAGCTGTTCTGTCTTCTGTCTACCATAGAGAGGTAAGCAATAGTGACCCTGGTCAATACTTGCACGTTTAATATTAGATGCTTCTGCAGTTCCCCAGGGAGCTGTATGTGATGTAATGGAACTGACAATCATCTGAGTAAGCTGCTCCTTTTGACCTAGATTTGGTCCAAGTCCTATACATGGGCTGCATTGTATAAACAAAGCACATGCGCATCTCTCTGCAGGTATAAGAGGGGCAAGCGTAAAACCTAGATGCTCAGAATATACAATACAGCCTTTGATAACCTCCTATGACTATTAACCTATGGCAGCTGAGATCATGTTTTAGTAAAACTTGGCCGTAATTTTAAGTGACTCAAAAAACCCAAAATCAAATCACTTCACGGAGAAGGTAGAGACTTGATTTACAGCTCTGGTACTTTCATAACAGGATATTCCATTGGGGCAAAAAAGATATTGAGTCTCTTTGAATCTTTCATGTGTGAATAGTGTTTAAATAATTGATAAAGCCTGTCCTTTATTGTTGACTTATTATTTTTTCCATGGTTTTGTACCTTACAGTGAAGGAAGTGACATTAATCAGAAGTTTGAAGTTTAAGTCATCATCTCGTCCTAAAGGCTCAAGGGAAATGAAAACAGACTGCTCATTTCCTAGCAGAAGAATTCCCTGAATGCTCTGACATGACAAATTACTGGATCTTGGCCATATGGGGAAGAAGAACATTCCTGGGTAGGGATCACCAGTGCACGAAAGAGAAGGATGACATATACCTGCTTTATAATTATCCAAAAAGGCAGATGTGGAGGCAGAATTATTTCATGTTCATAGAAATTTGCACAGGGGAAACTGAATCCTGGAGGGTCTTTTATCAATACCAAAGGAAGAAACAAATATGATGGAGATTCACCTGTAGTCTAATGAAAAGGAAAGAAAAGTATTAAATCAACAGATGAAGTAGACGTGTTGAATTTAAGCCAGTAGAACAAGTATCTTTCAGAGGGCTGTCGGTAGGCACTCTTCTCTGGACATGGAGCTCTTCATGCCTCTTATTTACTCCATAAATGATCAGGGGACTGGAACATCTTTCTTATGAGGAAAGGCTGAGGGACTTGGGTCTTTGTAGTCTGGAGAAGAGAAGGCTGAGGGGGGATCTCATCAATACCTATAAATACTTAAAGGGAGGGTGCCGGGAGGATGGTGCCAGTCTTTTTGCAGTGGTGCCCAGTGACAGGACAAGATGTAATGGGCACAAACTTGACCATAGGAAGTTCCATCTAAACATGAGGAGGAACTTCTTTCCTTTGAGGGTGGCAGAGCACTGGAAGAGGCTGCCCAGAGAGGTGGCGGAGTCTCCGACTCTGGAGATGTTCAAAACCCACCTGGACAACATCCTGTGCAACCTGCTCTAGGTGTCCCTGCTCTGGCAGGGGGGTTGGACTAGATGATCTCCAGAGGTCCCTTCCAACCCCTGTGGTTCTGTGATAACATGGGACAAGTCACTCCACCTACTGAGATGAGGGTTCCCCTCATTCCTTAGCTCTGTCCTATATTAGGATGACACCAGGGAGTTGTATGGTTAGAGTACGAAAAGATATTACCAAAATTTGTGCCATCAAAACTCCTTAACAGGGTAATGAGGGGTTTCACTACAGTGTTCTGTGTTAGGAAGCGATTTAACTGTCAGGGGTACAAAGAACAGCTTTGTTGGGGTGCTTGCAGTGCAGGTGGTGAGGAGTGCTGTGTCAGCAGAGCTGCTATTTGAAGACAAAATGCTCCTCTCTGCAGAGAATAGTAGATTAAAAATGAAAACTCTACAAAGGTGCTAAAGTGGAGCATGGGACCCCTTCCCATATTTCATACGTGAGTACTTATATCAGCACTTCACAGGGGGAAAATAAATCACCTTGACAAGAGGTAAATAGCCCTGTACTAAAACTCCTGCTCATGGGATAGCCAAGAGCTTTGCTGGCTTTGACCTATTTCAAGTGAAAAGCACTCCTCCGTTGTTCAGAACGATGTGGAGGAAAATTTGGATCAGATGTTGGTTAAATGAATTGTCGAATTTATTGATTTGCTTTGGCCTCAGTTACAGACTTTGAAAGGCCAAAGGGCAGGCCTTGTGACCTCGGAATACTTCTGTTCCCTTTCTGTAAAGCAGCTGTAAGAGTGCTTGTAGATATTTCGGCCTGATCTTTATGTCCGAAAGCAAAAAGTCTGAAAGTTATAGTGCGGTACAGGCATTCTGACCCACAGGACCTTTTGTGTCTGTGTTGTGTTGTATCAGGGAAGAGACGCTGGTCTGGTATTTTTCCTTTAGTGAGAGATCAGGCTGTTTACTATTAACGCCACGTGTCTACTGAATCCTGAAGTGCCACTTTTGGACAGGTGTTCGGTAGCTCTAGAGAAGGAGGATATGGTAAGTTATTGCAATGTTTCCTCCAGCCATCGATCAAGCTAGTAAAAAAGCAAATGGATTTTGAAGCTGTGCCTGACCAAAATCACTGTGGTGCAGCTATTCCTGTAAGAATTCTCTATTACAGAGTTTTGGATGCACACAGGAGCTGTTTGCAACTTCTGCAGAACTATTGAGATATCTGAGAATAATCTCATCCGATTCTAGACATTTGTGGGCCCTTTATGCTGACTTGTCAATCCTGCTTTCTGCACACCTTAAAGAAATGTATTTCTTTACTTCATGAAGTCTGTTTTCTTTGGGCTGTCGTGTGCAGTATTCTTATGTGTTTGTGGCAGTGGAGAGGGAAACACATAATATCAGACTGAGGGTTGGGTATAATGATGTTCTTGCAATAGTTAGCCCAAATTATGTTGCAAAACCCATCTTTCTGACTGCCGTTTTGAGGGATGTCCTAGTGTATGGACAGCGAAAGTTTGCTGATTACATTTTAAGCAGAATTACTTAAAAAATATAGGGTAACATAATGTCAGACTTCTGAATCGGCTATGAAAATGTCTTCGGTTAAAGATACTGGGTTTGCCCTTGGAAGATCTATATATTCTTCTTGTATATGTTTTTGATCTCCTGTATGTGGTCTTCCTGCAAGGTGTAGGGTTGGGCTTCGTGGCTGTGGCACAAATACATTTTTCAAACAGTGCACAACAAGGTCCAGCTACACAACTGTCTCCATTTGATGTAGACATGCACACTTTTGTTAACCATATGCAAAAAGATATGGATGCTCGCTTTTCCCATACTGTTTGTCTTGTACTTCTTGGTTCCTTTCAGATCAAAGACTGTCTTTCTGTACGTGTAAACTTGAAAACAGTGTGGACTGGAATTTGGATAGATCTTCTGGGTATAGTTGAATTCAAATGCTAATGTAATTGATGGAACGTTTGTTAAAAGGTACCTGGCAGATCTTGTCCTTCAAATGAAAGAAGGGATTTGGGTTGTGCTTAATGCAAGTGGTCTTTGTTCTCTGATTCTCATTCTATCTTCTCTTGTATCATGTTTTCACAGGACTCCACCGACTTTCTTGTTTGTGTTCAAGTTGTTCGGGATCCATGTAAATTAATGGCTCTGTTTTTCTTCAGTATATTAAATCTCCGTAATTCCTGCTTGTAGTCAGTTTGCTGGGCACTCATCAACCTCGTAAATAGGCAGTCCCCAAAGTGTGCTGTATTGCGTGCAGTTATTTTTGTTTGACACTTGCTCTCATCAGCATTTAAAAATTTGATATGATGGTAATTAAACCCTGGATACTCTCCAGCTTTTTTTGGTCTCTTAATCGTACTTTGTGCTTTTTATAAAACTCAGTATTGAATATCAGCTGCCATGCTGATTGCTCACAAGCTGTAAAGACAAGGGCAAGCCATTCTCACCTTCAGGCATTTTGCATGTTCCCTTGTATTCATGAAAAAATAGCATATCTTAATCCTTTGTGTGTTGATTTTTTCTTTGGCTATCATACTGATGCACACTGAGCTGAACAGAAAATCTCAGGGGACTCTGTTATCTAAACATCTCAAATGAGACAATTTGAAGCTATACAATTCTGGAGTTACAGTGCAAATTCTCCCTCGATGCCTGTAAATAGCCTTTCCACCCAGCAGGTAATTTGATTCTATCTTGAATGGTTTTATTCATATGTTTAATAATGTTGGACAGTTGGAATACTTGTACTTTTCAGTCCTGCCAATAGATCTTGTTCTTCTGCTAATTTTCATTTGGACACTAGCAACAGAGGGCAGAAAGCAAAGATGGCAAGATTTGCCTTCCCTGCAAATCTGGTTGTGTTCTGGGGCCAGATTCAGCCTTGCCATAAGTGGATGCAATTTCCCCAGACATCTCTGAATTTGGAGGCTAATTATATGTAATGTCAAATGTGCGGGAGGCTGATATAATGCCTCCTACCCTTCTTTCAGTGCTTTGTAAGAACAATCTTTCCTTTTAAAGTCATATAATTAGCCAAAATAGCAAACGGCAAGTTGGCACTGCAAACGTAGAGCTTGACAGTGCAAGTAAGCAATTAAGGGTTAGCTGCATTGCAGATGAATCAGCCTTTTCTTTTTTTGCTGTGCATGATTTTTGCAGAATGAAATGCTTCTCTTGGGTGAGGATGAGTGAAGGAGCTTAATACTTTTATCTTTGAGGAATTAATTAATATTTGTCTTGAGTAAGAATCACAAAATCTACCCTAGGGTTACCTAGGGTGAGGAAAGTCAAAAACACCAGGAGTACCAAGAATCTCACTCTAAACAGAAAAACACTGTCAGAAACTTTTGCCATAGTGGCACAGTTGGTAAGCTTCGAACCAAAGCAATATTAATAATGGTATGGTTTTCCCTGTGATTGCTTTCATTTAATCCTGTATCTGCAGTTCTCCTAAGTTGTTTTTTTGTGGGGGTTTTTTTGGGATACACACACAGACACATGCACTCAGTTCTCTTTTTTTCATGCAGTAACATTCAGTAGTGTTTCGGTTCTTTTGTGAAATGGACTCTCTCTTGTCCCCCCCACCCTCTCACTCATCCATCAGAAGGGTACTGTATCAGTTTTGTATAGCTTAGCTTCTTCCTTTCAAAGTTTAGGAAAACTCCAAGAGAATCTTTTGGGTTTTTTTAACTGAGGAAAGCTTTGGAAAAAAGAAAACTTCTCACAGTTATAGCCCCATCGGCTTTATTTTGTTGGTATCTATCTAAACTGCATATTTTTTAAAGAAAGGCTTTTGGCTCTGATTGTTCAAATATTTTTGTTTCTTTTAACAAAAAGTGGGAGGCAGGTTCTGCTCCCGTTTTGGTGTCCTTTTCCACAGATGTGCCAGTCAAATTGAGTCTAGAGGGCTCAGTCCCACCCATGACCTGAAGGGAACATGAATTTAGCAGCATACCTCAGCCTGAGAAAAGCATGTGTTGTATGGCTCTGTTTTCTACCCGAAATCTTCATTATTAATAAGCTACTTCAGGATATGATGTCTCCAGCTCAGTGGGACTTTGTATTTCTAATGAAGATAATGAATTGTCTTACTTAGTTAACTGAAGCAGGGATCTTCTATTTTAGGTGCTCCCAAGGTAGCTGGAGTAGCTGTTGGGCAGTGAGGGAGGCGGCAGGAAGCATGCTTTCTGCTGCAGGGCAGCTGACTCCATGGGCAGGGCTGGGGATGACAGGGCTGTCCCTGCTGTATGGGGTCACCTCTAAAGCAAGTAGGGGATCCTCCCGCCACCCACCACATGGGTCACAGGCACTGAACTGCCCCCAGTCCTGAGCTCAGAAACAAAGAACAGGGCTAAGATACAGAGAGTTAAGATTAACAAGTTTTTTTGAGAATTAGTTGTTTTTTTTGGATCCAGCCCTTAATGCAACCTGTCCAGGCTTTCCACAGGTCTGCTCTGTGATGCTGTGCAAAACTCTTCTCTTAGTCCCCAGTTCCCCTTTTTTTTCTTCCCCTCCCCTGAAGAACTGGAGCAATGTGCCTTCAGTCAATGCTTGCTGACAAAAGAAGGCAAGTGTTACTATAACAAAATCCTGCAATCATCCCTCCGTTAGTATCATGGTAATTACTTTGTTAGGTGTTATAAATCAGATTAAAAGAAGTGGTTGTCCTGAACAATTTAAATCCTGAACAAATCAGCCATCTGGACTATATATATATATATCTCTTTCAATATGTTACAAATGCAGGACCAGAACATGTCAGTTAACAGCAAAAGAGGACAAAACCTGCTATATATAATAAGAAAAAAATCAGGTCCTAGCTTTTACCAGAAAAGCATTGTCCCCTCAATCCTGATTCAAATAATGTTTTCTAGCACAAGGTATAATCTCCTTGCTGAGGCTATAATTATTATTGTGGCCTCTCTTGACCCAAGCAGCTAATAAAAAAGTCTGGGGAGGGAGGTTTTCTGACAGTTGTCCCACTTAGGATGAGAAATTGGTAAGTTAAGGGTGACTTTTGTGCAGTCCTATATATTTATTAAGAATTTCCAAAGGCCTGTGTCCCTGAACACTGCAGGACTCAAGAAAGCTTACTTAAAAGCTGTTGTCTTTGGCTTTTCCTGGGGCCAATGCTTGCTTGGTGTCCGTGGCTTTCTCTCTTCTGGCTTTTCAGTGCACAATTTTGCTTTTCTTCTTTTTTGATTATTTCCGCTGATCAATGCCTTGTTCCTTGGATGTGCAGCCTGACATCCTTGGGAACCTCTCCATGGAATAATTAGCTCTGTTTGTTAGGGGTATGTAACTGTTTCCTTGCTTTATATTGCCTCTCTTCCCTCTAGACTATTGCGTGCATCAGTAAGGTTTATATCAACCCAGAAGAGAATTGTTTTTTGCCCTGCATTAGTGCCTGAACCCCAGAGGTACCCCAGGACTTTGCTGTTAGGCATTTAACACACAGGACAATGAGGATCTCACCCTGAAATTTTGTGTAGATGTCAAGGGCGAGAAGATTGAGGATATAAAGGAGATTGGCTAGATTTTTGAGGAAGCTGCTTCCCTGTGTAAGTGGCAACCTGATAGAAAGCTAGAAATGTTTTATCTGAAAATGTAAAGCTTTTCCTCCTGGACTAGCAGATAACTCCCTCCAAGTCAAGGAATCACAATGTCCAAATCGTGAGCCTGGTGGTGAGGAAGGATTGTGGCTGGTGGGAGAAAGAGCTTCTGGTTGTGTGGCTGCTGGGTTTGAGGTGGCCTTTGGCCACCTCGGGAAGTGATGTAAACAAGATTGTCTTTGGAAGGAGACCAGTCAGTGACGATGAGTATTGAAGGATAAGTCAACTTGTGGCAAGTGTTAGTTCACTTACATTTCAGTCTGAGATCCCCAGCTTTTCTTCTGAAGCACTGAGCATCTTTTCTTAATGCTAAGAGTAGTTCTGGATACCGAACACTTCTGAAGATCACACCCTGAAAGTCTGTATTTGGGTGTGCTAAAATGGATCCATGCACCTACCAGACTCTTCAGCAAATGAAGTTCATGATATGTAGTAGCAATAGATACAAGAATGTTGCTGTCAGCCTGATATTTACATGACAGGTGGGCTCAAACCCACATTGTAGTGTCTGTGACTTTACCCTCTGTGTGAAGAACGTTTTTCCTCATTGTCACTTTGATTTCCTATCACAGAAGCACACTCCTGCCAGGTGTAGAGTGCCATTAATTCTTCAGGAGAACTCACCTCATTGTTTTTCACAAAACTTGGATGAGAAGTTAAGAGCATCTTTTGAAACTTCCCACAAGTACCCACTATGATAAAAGGGGCTCCTGTTTTGCGCTTGACTTTGCCACAAGCAGTGGTGTCATAGCCTATTGGCTTGCTTGTGAGAAGCACTAGTGTGTTGGAATGGGGTGAATTTACTGATGGAAGGACCAAGCGCGCTAGCATCTCCTCCAGCCACATGGGAAAGCCTGGGATGTGATGCACAACAGGGGAGTACCAGGGGACTGCATCATCACAGACTGCACAATCCAGGTGTGATTTGAGGATATCACATTTGGTCACTTGAGTTAGGCGTTCAAGCTTTTTATTCTGATAATTCACAGTTCTGAGCATGAACGGTGGCTCTGGACACTCCTTGGTATTTCCATATAGTGATTCTACTTAAATATCTCTGTGACTGGAGATAAAAAGAAAACTGTGTATGTCGCACTAAAGCCTTATATTCCTGTAATTTTTGTTTAATTTCAGGCATGTTGCTGAGCACAGGATACCTCCCAGATCTGAGATAAAGAAGAATAATTTTCCTTTGCTAATGGAATAAGTTATTTTAGTGTAAAGTACAAGCTAGGAATTGGTGCCTGTTTCCTGTTTGGAGCTAAACAAGGTCAGTTCAGCTAAATTAGACTGAGTGTGAGCCAGCTCCTGAAAAGTTAAGGAAATCAGAAAATCTGCAGATTCTATTAATGTAAGCTGCTCTAGATGCTTTTGGAATACAGAATCAGCAAGAACAAAAAAGTATTTTAGGGAAATAGATGTGCTGGTTCAGTGCATAATCATAAACAGACAAGAACAAGCAAAGATTATTCAGATAATGGTCTCAACTGAGAATAGCTAATCGGGCCAATTAGCTGTTATGATGTAGCTGCCTTATGACTAATTTGAGCCGTCTGTGGTGGGTGATGATTATCTTATGGCACTTGCGTGAGCAGAGCAAGCAAAGACGCAGGCTGCAGTTGTGTAGAGGAGAAAAGTCTAGCAGGGAAACTCAACTGCAGCACAAAACTTTCCAAACGGGCAGCATAGGTCTTTCTGGGTCTTGTTTACACAAAGGCCTGAGGTTGGAGGGTCATGGTGTAGGGAGGTGTTTGAGGAGCGTTTGGAGGTCACTGAAGGGGTGTGGAGGCTGCTCGCTGGGTAGGGTCCTTCAGAAGAGCAGGAGGAGATGGGAGGTGGGAACCCAGTGACTTCCCCAGTGATTCCGTAGACAATTTCTTCCCTTCCTTGGTGGCAGCACTGGGGGAGTGGCTGTATCAGCTACCTCTGATTTAACTAGGGTTTGAGACATTGGAGAGTGTCAATAGCATCCTGTAGCCATATCCCTATAAATACAGCCCAGTTTGATTGCAGTTTCACTGAGCACTGATCAAGGTTTGAATGGGACTGGAGCAGGAACCTGTTTCAACTAATTTGCCCTTAGAGATTAATTATAGTTTTAGAACGGTTGCTAATCAGTTTTGGGTGGAGAAACTCCTTTTCTGAAATAATTGCTAGTGATGGGAGAACAGCAGAGATCATTGGGTCTAAACGCACTAGGGAAGTGGGAGAAAGCAGGAGAAAACACAAGCCCCTGACATTAAAACTACAAAAGGAAACTTTTCAGTCAAATAGATTGGAGAGGAGTGGAAAGGAATCCTCATCTTTCAAAGAGGCTTGCTAACACTGAGTAGGACATTGGTGCATTGGTCCTGGTTGCATTTGGTGTGTTATTCCAGACTTTCTGAAGAGTACCTAACTGCAGTTTGCAAAATCTGTCTCAGTCTTCTTTTCCTACAAGACTTGTCATTTTCTCCATAGACATTGCAGGCTGCAATCTAAGGCATTGACTGTAGGAGGGCGAGTATAATTAAAATGAACATAATTAAGGAAAAGATGATCACATAGAAGATGAAGAGGAGAACATTATGAAAGATGGCTGAAAACAGTGAGGCATTTTCCATAGTTCATGCTTATTTCTATGCTTAATGTGTTGCCACTTTATCAATGACAGAGATGGGCAAAGTCTCGCTACCCATAACCGGGAAAGAGAAGTTAATAAGGAAGACATATGGCTCAGTGAATGCTGTACCTAATTAAGAAAGATGGCTGCAATGTATGTTTTGGACAGAGATAGGGAAATATCCGAAGCAGTATTACTGCACAGTGAATGGGTAATTATAGGAATGAAGAGTTAGAGAATCCTATTTAGGAAACAAAAAAATAAGGAAAACATGCTTTAATCAGAGAATGTTGGTAAAATATGTAGATGTGGGCAGATTGACTTTACCATTATCTTCAGTCTTTACTGCTCAGGCCAGCCCTCAGGAGCCCCAGACTTTAGAGGTAACAGAGAAAGTCTGGAGGAAGAAGGACTTTCCCTCAGTTGAGGAGGATCAAGTTAGAGATCAGTTAAGTAAACTGGATATCTGCAAGTCCGTGGGTCCTGATGGGATGCACCCGCGAGTGCTGAGGCAGCTGGCAGAGGTCATTGCTGGGCCACTCTCCATCATCTTTGAAAGGTCCTGGAGAACAGGCAAGGTGCCTGAACACTGGAGGAAAACCAGTGTCACTCCAGTCTTCAAAAAGGGAGAGAAGGAAGACTCGGGAAACTACAGGCCAGTCAGCCTCACCTCCATCCCTGGGAAGATGATGGAACAACTCGTTCTGGGCGTCATCTCAAAGCATCTGGAGGAAAAGAAGGCTACTAGAAGTAGCCAACATGGATTCACCAAGGGGAAGTCCTGTCTGACTAATCTGATAGCCTTCTACAATGGCGCGACTGGACAGATAGATGAGGGGAGGGCAGTGGATATTGTCTACCTTGACTTCAGCAAGGTTTTTGACACTGTCTCCCACAGCATCCTCATAGGCAAGCTTAGGAAGTGTGGGTTGGATGAAGGGACAGTGGGGTGGATTGAAAACTGGCTGGCAGATAGAGCTCAGAGGGTTGTGCTGAGTGGCGCAGTCTAGTTGGAGGTCTGTGACAAGTGGCGTTCCCCAGAGGCCAGTACTGGGTCCAGTCCTGTTCAACATATTCATCAATGACCTGGATGAAGGGATGAAGTTTGCTGATGACACAAAACTGGGAGGGGTGGCTGGCGCACCGGAAGGCCATGCTGCCATTCAGCGTGACCTGGACAGGCTAGAGTTGGGCAGAGAGGATTCTAATGAAGTTCAACAAGGGCAAGTGTAAGGTCCTGCACTTGGGGAGGAATAACCCCGTGCACCAATACAGGTTAGGGGCTGACCTGCTGGAAAGCAGCTCGGTGGAAAGGGACTGGGAGTCCTGGTGGACAACAGGATGACCATGAGCCAGCAATGTGCCCTTGTGGCCAAGAAGGCCAATGGCATCCTGGGGTGCGTCAAGAGGTGCGTGGCAAGCAGGTCGCGGGAGGTTATCCTCCCTCTCTACTCTGCCCTGGTGAGGCCGCAGCTGGAGTACTGTGTCCAGTTCTGGGCTCCCCAGTTCAAGAAGGACAGGGAACTGCTGGAGAGGGTACAGCAGAGGGCTACAAAGATGATCAGGGGACTGGAACATCTTTCTTATGAGGAAAGGCTGAGGGACTTGGGTCTTTGTAGTCTGGAGAAGAGAAGGCTGAGGGGGGATCTCATCAATGCCTATAAATACTTAAAGGGAAGGTGCCAGGAGGATGGCACCAGTCTTTTTGCAGTGGTGCCCAGTGACAGGACAAGAGGTAATGGGCACAAACTTGGCCATAGGAAGTTCCATCTGAACATGAGGAGGAACTTCTTTCCTTTGAGGGTGGCAGAGCACTGGAAGAGGCTGCCCAGAGAGGTGGTAGAGTCTCTGACTCTGGAGACATTCAAAACCCACCTGGACGCTGTCCTGTGCAACCTACTCTAGGTGCTCTGGCAGGGAGGTTGGACTAGATGATCTCCAGAGGTCCCTTCCAACCCCTGTGATTCTGTGATTAATTCAGGAAATGTTCAAAGGCATAGCTAGGGAACACTGGACTGTCACTCCTATAATGACCAATGCTGTACTGGATTGCTGAATACTTTGTCTAGGAACATTTTAAGAAGAAACTTGGTTTCTTCTAGAATGGAAACGTAGTAAAGGAAAGCATTGGTAGTTAGAGGGATTTCTAGAGACAAAAGTCCGCAAATGATGCAAACATCCTTGGTAAGAAAAATACAGGTGGCAGCCTGCAAAGGGATAAGGCCACCTCAAGTGGTGTTTTCCTAACTGTTTCTTCATTTGTATATGAATAGATTGAAATTGTTCGAAATAGCCTGAGTAGTCTTTGCGATGGGTAGAGGAAAGGTGTCTTTCATACTTAAGCCTGGATGCTACTTGGTATCCTGTCAGCTTCCCTCTTTATCTGTTCATTGTTTAAATTACAGAAATGAAAATACAGCAATTAGGCAATTTAACTTCCTCTTGCTATAAGGAAATTTTAATTTAGCATTAACAGATTATTTAAAGATTGTTTTTATGCTCGTATTATACTGGTGCTTTAAAATTATTTCAGAGCTAAGAACTTTTAAAAAAACTATCTGCAGGTTCCAGCTGAAACATGTAAGATAAGTTCCAATCTATTAATTAGAAAAGAGAAAGAAATCGTGAAGTTGGTTAACACTTTCTGTGCTGGATGGTGTCAGTGCTCTTCCCTGGCACCTCTGTCCATTTTTAACCTGTTTATGGTGCTTGTGTTTGTGTGTAACCTTAGGCTGAGGGGAGGCTCTGTATTTCCTCCGGGACAAGGACTGCTACAGCCATTGACTGTTGCATCAAGTCTTTGGCCTGAAATATTTTATTTCTATGTCAGTAGTTCACCATGTCAGCCTGTGAAATGGCAATAGGTTAAGTTGACCATGAATATTTCCATGAACTATTTGCATATATTTGTATTGATATTTCACTGGCATGTGCACCTGTGGCATTACTGCTAATGTTATACTGGCAAGTGTAGAAGGAAAAAAAAAGCAATGGGTGAGAGAACACAGTCATATAAAGTACTATTCCTTCATCTTATTCATGAAAACATAACATTTTAGTTCTGTTGCCCATGGAACAGAAAACTGCAAGTATACCCAAGGAGTCTGTTCTTGTCCTGTCCCTCTTTTGGTCCATAAGATTTTGCTCACTATTCCAGACCACACATACCTGCAAGAGCTGTTCAACTAAATTATTCTCCTGTGATTGCTTGTCTCTTGAGAAGTGCCAAAGAAAGTAAGCCCCATGCATGAATCTGGAGTGAGAGCAGTGAAGATAGGTCTTCCTGAAAAGAGTCTATCCCCTCTCTCCGTGCCCTGTGTACATGCAGATTTCGTCTCCTCCCCACCACTGAGACAGACTAAAGTAAATGAAAAAAGATGTGAGAATGTTCTGCGGAGGAGCTAAGCGAAATCATTTGTCATGCAGTAGTCTCCGTCTCAGGTAAGTTTTGGAAGTATAGTCATCTTCAAAGTCAGGTTTATTCGACTGCATTCCTGTCACATCCAAAGGCCTACAAAGGAAGTGAGTGTAACAGCCCATGAATGAGGGAACACTTGGGATGCCTTTGACCATTGGTGAGTTCTTTTACTGTCTATCCTGCCAGAGATTGGGCTCCTCGGGAGGAGTTTCTGAATGATCCCTGTAGCAAGGGGGGACTAAGGGGTTCCAGGGGTGTAACTTCTCTGGTCGAATTTATGGTATATTTTTACCTGAACAGAGTGGAAGAGCAAAGGAGCCTTTGGGGTTTTCTCAAAGGCAAGTACAGTATGCAGAAAGCTCTGTGCATGCACGAGGGGGGTTGGAGTACTTGTGTAAGAGAGATCTGAATGGAAGCAAATTAAAGAGAAGCCAATAGTTAACCTGAGGGAAACACATCTGTGTGCTGCCGTCATGGGCTAAGCTGGCATGAGCAAACCCCCATTCAGCTCAGCAGTGTTGTGTTTGAATAATAGAAACAGAAAAGCAGACATCCAGGTAGAACACTGGGATTTAAAAGTTTCTGAAGGGTTGACCTGAAGGTCAGATTCTGTTTGCTTTTTGTGCCAAAGAGCCCTGTAGGGATGGAAGGCTGTTTTGAATTGCTGGGGTCGCTCTGGTTCTGCACAGACACCACAGGGTTGTGTCGATGTTGCTCATCCTTGGGCAGTCTGTCCCCGGGGGCTCAGGGTAAAGGAACTAAAGTAAACAGAGCTTTTACCCCTGTAGCAATCGGGACTTCTGAAAGTGCTCTAAATTCTTGGATTTGCTGAACAAATATGGTGTTAGCCTCCCCTGCCATGCTGCCTGGCTTGTAAGGTCAGGGCAATTGGGAAGCGTGGGCTGTGCCTGAGGGGCGCAGGGCCATGTTATTTGCAGCTAACCCATGGATGCTTTTTCATTTGGGATTCACCTCTGCAGGACAGTCCCTCTGAGAATGCCTCCTGGTGGCTTTGTGTCCATGTTCTTCTTACACACATGCAGTTCTATGCCTAGAAAGTACAAACAACTGAATATGTTTTTCAGTTCTTTTGGGGCAGAAGTGTTTTCCTAAGTAGGTTTCAGGTAAATTACTGTTTTCTGTAAATTAATATTTTTCTACAGATGTGGGTTTAAATTGTTTTTCCTGTGGATTATGAATCTTGTGAATTGCTTCAGTGATGCTTTTAGGAGAGTAAATAGATAAAACAGAAGTAAGAATTGTTTGTGCCATGACTTGATAGATGTTTTCTTGTTTCTGGGAACAAGTAGGCAGCTGCTTGATGGGTTTTCTTTCCTTTTTTTTTCAATGCTGCTGAGAGGTAGTCTGGCACATACTGCAGAGCTGAAATTTAGTTGCTGTGTGCAGAGCTTAAATACAAATACTGTAATTAAAAATTATGACCTACCTGTACAGCTGGAAAACTGAAACTGAGCCGTATATTTTTACCGAGGTATGGTACCTCAGCGCAGGTCTTTCCCTGCACTAGTGTTTCAGTAGTGAGGCTCCAGACTGTCCAGGGAAATTCTCATAAGTCTTGCTACTACCTTCTAAAGATTGCTAACAAGCGAAACCTTGTGCTTCGTGATGTACTGGTGGGCTGGTTACAGAGGACCGTGTGGTTCATATTGCTGTCTCCCCAGCTGTTATAAAATGTGTTAGAAATACAACCTTTTAAAAGTACAGAGATGTTAGCAGAAAGTTCTCTGTCTTTCCTCTAAAAATGCACTCTCACTTGTAGCACACAATCACTTTGGGTCTGTCAGTTTATGAGCCCACTTTTAGAAACGCCTTACGGGCTCTACCCTGAGAGTGTTAATTGTTCAGCCCCTGACAAACCAATCCCTGCTGTAAATTTCTTCACAGGGCATGTCCAAAATCGCTTTCAGAAATCCTGTCCAAAGGCTTTTCTATTAGTCTTTTGTGTGTGCAGTGGCTGTGGTTACTCCCGAGGTGTGATAGGATGGGAATGGATCTTACAGAAATTGGAGACAGGGTAGTTCCCTTGACCAGGTGTGGAAGGGAGCGGGAGCCTTACTGTGGGTATGTGATCTGCAGTGTACAACAGTACGACAATGTTGCTGTCTTTGGTTTGCAGGTGCAGAGCTCAGGTCCAAAAGCTGCTCTGGAGTGTTGCAGGACTTAGTAATGTAACGTCAAATGAGGGTCTGCTCTTTAATATTATTTGGGTTGTTTTTTGTTTTTTTTTTTTTGCAGTACTTTAGCTCAACAGAACTCTCCTGTGTCAGCTGAAACACTGTTAAATGTTCTTGCTTTTTAGGAAATTTTCAGCATAGCAGCTGGAATGGAGCTGACTAATAACTAACTTCAGTAGAAGGGGCCTGAAACCTTCGAAATGATCAGAGGGATAGGTAGAGCAGCAGTTGATCTGATGAGGTGATTAAGAATCAAGCATCCATGACAAATAGCCCTTCAGAGGAAGTTAGCTTTTGTGGGAGCAACTTGAGCTGACCCTGAGGTAGGATAATTACACTGAAATGACATGAATTGCCCAGCACACTTACATATATTTTAGTTTCTTGCCCTTCTGATCGTAATTAAGTGTCTCTATCAGATCAAAAGCTGTTTTAACTCATTTGGAAATGAAATTACTGTGCCTACTGTGCTGTGTAAAGTTTAGGAAAACCTTGATGAAACAAATTCCGTCAAGGGAGGCCGCTTTACTGTCCCAAGGTACTTACTTTAAATCAAATGGGTATGGATTTGTAACTTACATTTGTTGCATGTGTTGTGTGGAATCTCTGTGGGTAACCGTTGGTTCAAATGGCACTGAATATTGAAGTGCTGGGAATTTGGGTTTTCTCATGTGACACCTCTCCCTTTATACAGATCCCTGCCACCAGGACTCACCTCAACAATCTTTCATTTTCATTTAAGTTCGAAAGCATTAAACCTTGTTTCGTTTGAGTGCACCTACTCATTCTGGATTTGTCAATGTAGTTGCAGAACTGCAGGACTTGGCCTGTTTATCTGGCACAATTATGCACTTCAGACCCACTAAAACTGCTCACAAGCTTTAGTTTCACACAATACTTTTTGTCTTACTTACCTCTTCTTTTTGGGCTCTGAATTCTAGTAAACATGAGAACTCAAATGCAAACTGACTATAGTAAAAAGTGAAAACTAGTATTTTTTCTGTAATATATATAAAACCACATGAAATCAAAATTAGATATTATTTCCCTCAAGCAAAATTTAGTATGAAGCATGTATTTTTCTTGTGTTTCAGACCAAAGTTGAAGTTTTTGTTCTGATTCATTGAAAGCTTTGTGGATTTCAACCAGACTTGTATTCTAGTATTTGGTGGATTTGTGTATTAACTCAGCTCTTCTCTCCCTACTGTTTATGCTTAGACATTACTCTTGAAATCAAGGGCAGGATTATAAAAGGTCAATATATTGAATGAAACTTTTGATTTATGAAAATCCAGAGAGGGATAGCTGTATTTGTAGTTATCATGTTTTCTTTAAACCAAAATAGCAGCATTGTTTTAATGAAAACTCTGTAAGATAAAGACCTTGCTGAGTAAGTTAAAACTGAATTTCATGCTAAGACGGTATTGCTTTAAAACTTGTGAAAGTCAACACCAGAAAAATGGATTCTTGATTTAAATCAGAACTAAGTGTTCCTAGCTCCAGGATTGTAACTCTGATTTTTAGAGTAGAACAATTCATGAAGCATGGATCTGGGCTGAGATCAGGAATTTAAAACTCTGGCATTTTGGTCCACTTTCCTACCTACCTTAAGTGACTAGCGTGCAAAAGCTTTGTGTTTGTTTGCTTGTATTTACTCATACTCAGTGGATACACTGCATTGCCATTGGAAGGTTGGGGTGAGCTCCTGCTGCCATTGCTCTTCTTTCTTAGTCACTTTTCACTAATGATGGGTTTTTTCCCAAAAGCTGTTTTGTTGTTCAGTACAAGACTTAGTTGAGACCTTGCTAATGTTGACCACTTGTTTCATTGTCATATTTTGCAGCATGCAGCGAATGCTCTTGATTAACTCCTGAGTATGTTCACCTGTTAATGGCTTGCATTAAATGCCACAAGGAAATCATGCCCTGGCTGTGACTAACAGTAGCTGCCAGCTCTCAGACAGGACACCTTTAACAAGTGGTCCTTGCTGTTCCTGTTAAGGACACACACTGTTTATGGCATGGTGGAGACAGAAGATCAGTTCTGAACGGTTCTGAACATTCAAAATCTTAATTGCATTTGTGGGAATGCAGAGTGTTTTCTCCAGCCGGACTGTGACTGCACGAGACTGAGAGAATGAAAGCTTTCTTCATTAGCCAGCTCTGCTCAGTGTGAATTTGTTTGGTGTGGTTCATCTTTGGTGCAGCACTCCACAACTGCAGGCAGTACCCTAACATGCAGATTTTGTGCAGATATCTTTGTGGCTTTCTGGAGCTGCTTAGGTTTGGGGGTTTTTCGTGCCTTCAGGCAGCAGAAGAAATAATGTATGGAAGTAATCTCTAAAGAACACTGTTGACTGTCAAAATGAATGTTTCCACATGAGTAAGTATCAGTGAGCCTTTTGCCTAGTGCTGATACTGGGAATACTCATATCTCCACCCCACAGTGGGTTGAGTACTGAGCAGGGTGCTGCTTTGCTTATAAAGCGGAGCTAAACTGTTCACCCTTTGGATAATGAAAGTGACCTGACCCTTTTCTGTCTCAAGAGTAAGATTTTAAGTTTAGAAAAACTATCTTTTGACCATAACCCATCCTGCATCCTCATTCTTTTCTGCAGCCCTTCTCCTTCATTCTAAGACCTCTGGGAGACTACAGTAGACGTAAGGAGAATGAAAACAATCAATGTTTATTTTGCACCAAAGGAAATTCCCTCCTGGCTTTAGAGATACCACCTCTTGCTGATTTGCAGACATGCTATGTATTTTTCACTCCATTGTGCTTAGAAAGCTAGTCCAGACAGATAAAAAGAGTTGGCAGACAAAAAAATAAAATGAGGTTATATAGGTCGAGGGGTGGCAGATCGTGTGTGACTGTGTTCACATGGAATTGTTCTGATCTCTTCTCTCTCAGATGCTCTTCCTATCCCACATTGTATCATTATATTGTTACAGGAAGAACAATGTTTTCCTGTTTAAAACCTCAGGTGGGTTCAGGAAAAGGGACTGACAAGTCAGCATGGGTTTATGAAAGGCAGGTCCTGCTTGACTACCTAGGCTTTAGTAAAGCCTTCCCACAGCATACTCCTGGAGAAACTGGCTTCTCATGGCTTGGACGGATGCACTTTTCAATGGGTAAAAAAACTGGCTGGATGGCCGGGCCCAAGAGTTGTGGTAAATGGAGTTAATTCCAGTTGGTGGCTGGTCATAAGTGTTGTTCCTCAGGGCTCAGTATTGGGCCCAGTTCTCTTTAGTGTCTTTATCAACAACCTGGACGAGGGGATCGAGTGCACCCTCAGTCAGTTTGCAGATGACACCAAGTTAGGTGGGAGTGTTGATCTGCTTGAGGACAGGAAGGTTCTACAGAGGGATCTGGACAGGCTGGATCAATGGGCCGAGGCCAATGGTATGAGGTTCAACAAGGCCAGGTGCCGGGTCCTGCACTTGGGTCACAACTACTCCACGCAGCGCTACAGGCTTGGGGAAGGGTGGCTGGAAAGCTGCCTGGGAGAAGAGGCCCTGGGGATGTTGGTCAACAGCTGGCTGAGTATGAGCCAGCAGTGTGCCCAGGTGGCCAAGAAGGCCAACAGCATCCTGGCCTGTATCGGGAATAATGCGGCCAGCAGGACCAGGGCAGTGATCGTCCCCCTGTACTCGGCACTGGTGAGGCCCCACCTCGAATACTGTGTTCAGTGTTGGGCCCCTCACTACAAGAAGGACATTGAGGGGCTGGAGCATGTCCAGAGAAGGGCAACGAAGCTGGTGAGGGGTCTGGAGCACAAGTCTTATGAGGAGCGGCTGAGGGAACTGGGGTTGTTTAGCCTGGAGGAGAGGAGGCTGAGGGGAGACCTTATTGCGCTCTACAACTACCTGAAAGGAGGTGGTAGCAAGGTGGGTGTTGGTTTCTTCTCCCAAGTAACAAGTGATAGGACAAGAAGAAATGGCCTCAAGTTGCACCCAGGGAGGTTCAGATTGGATATTAGGGAAAATTTCTTCACCAAAAGGGTTGTCAAGCATTGGAACAGGCTGCCCAGGGAAGTGGTGGATTCGCCATCCCTGGAGATATTTAAAAGACAGATAGACATGGTGCTGAGGTAACTTGACAATGTTAGGTTAATGGTTGGACTCGATGATCTTAAAGGTCCTTTCCAACCTAAACAATTCAAAAGTCTTTTTCAGAGATGTCCAGTAACCAGAATTACTGACTACATTTCATAGGCTCTGAACATCACAGATCTGTTTTCTTAAGATACAACCCTGGGTAGCACAAGAACTGTTGTGGATCTTGGAGCTGCAGTTTTTCCCTATATTCTGGGAATTGCAGTATATTGCTATCCTATGTAGAAATTGCTCTCCTAGTCCAATGAGCTGTCATGGTACTGCATTGGCTTGTGTATTTCAGCAACAGGGATGGCCAACATAGCTGCCCACCAATTTAGAGAAGTTAGAAATATGCATCCTAATTGAATACTATACTATTTGCTTTGGCTGGATGATGGAAATCTAACTTGTTTCCCCCTTGACTGTGCTACTCAAATGATTACTTTATTGAGTAAACTGTAGAGGTTAGGGAATCCATATGGAATACATCAATACCTAGTTACATGGCTCAAAACTTCCAGTGTAGATTTTTTCTTTTGATGGCTTATGAGAAAGCTATGCATGTCCTTGCATCCCGCTATTTTAATTGTTTACCACTGCCTCTCTGGTGGTGTTAAACACAGTTGCTGCAGAGTTATACTGCACATGGAATTTGTCTTAGCTTAAACAGGAGTCATTCCATTGGCTTCGTAAGAAGTATGTTTCTCGATGCTACAGCAATACTCCATTGTGTAGCAAAAACCCTTTATGAACATCACACAATGCAGATGTCTCATGATGCACTGGGGAGCAACAAACAGAAGAAAGGCTAAGCTGTGCTTTGGAAATTACTATCAATTAATTTGCTCTTGTGATAATTATTTCATGAAAACTATGTATCATCTGTTAGAATTTGCTTTTTTTTTGTTATTAATGGACACTCTTCAGATGAAAAATAAGTCCAAAGGGTGAATGCCTTAACTTCATGGCCAAAAGTCTTTCCTGACCACTTGTCATAGACTCCTCCCTCTTTCTTCAGCCCTTGGATTCTGTCTGTGGTGAGCCGCTGCCTTTGTCCTCCATCATCACCCTGTCCCTATGGATTGTACAACCTTGGGGCAAACACATGTGGGAGGGGATGGGAGAAACCGAGAAAGTATTGTGGAGAGAGCTGAAAAGATGATAGAAAGTCAGTGAGGAAGTTCTCAGAAAGGTACCAGTCTCTGGAAGAAGAGAACTGAGATGATTAATCTTTAGAAAATAAAAAGTTAGTATTGGAAACTCATAAATCAACAGTGACATTAAATCCTTTGTGTATTCAACTTATATAAAATTCCACAGATTGAGAGGCAGAAGATTGAGCATTTGACAGTGTCTCACAGATTTCTGTCAGTCACGTTACCTGTTCTCAAGAACAGAAAGATGTTGCAAATTCTAATGGCACTGTAGATTATCTGAGAAATGAGTATCAGGCCTAAAACTCCCTTGCATCACTTCTCTCTTCTGTCTGCCTTGCCCTGAGAAATGTATTGCTGTAGGTTGGATGTTCATGTTCGATTTCTACCCTAAGAGGCTTTGAAAAGCTGGTAGAACCTAGTGCATTTTGATTCTAGTAGGTGGAGGCACCTTGAAGTGCTTGGCACTGTCGGCTTCTGTTGTAGCTCTGGCAGAGGGGAGAGGTGGAATTAACATGAAACCATTTTAAATTGTGGCACTTAACTTGACTAACTACAATTATAGCAAAATGCTTTCTAAAGTATCTGATTATATCTTACAGTCAGAAGTTCTAAATAAAGGATAAACATACATTAAGAAGGAAAACAAGAGCAAGTGTTAAGTACAGAAAACAAGGGACGTTGCTAAGTATAATTATTAAAGCTTGCATGAGGTGTTACTGTTTTGTTGATTCTTTGGTGTTATATATTTAGGAAGGGAGGCTGAACTGTCACATTTGTAACTGAATCACTTATCAGCTGAATGCATTAAGTACGAAAAAGATCGCTTATATTGTACTTACACGGTTAATCTGTCTACCGTGTTCTGAGTTTTTCCCTACTCAGTCAGTGGAAGATTAGAGCCTTTTTTTCATAATTGCTTTGTTAAACCACTTCACTGAAATTAGCATTTAAATAAGGGCAAATTGAGCACTGAACTGAATTTCCATGAAAATGTGATAAAACCCAAACCTATACAATATATATAAGGAGAGATAGCTGCAGCATATGTATGCTTTGTGTTAAGCATGAAAGCAGCCAGGATACAGTTGCCATCTAGGACAGGGACAGCGTATATGTGTGTTTGTATGGCTTGCAGGACAGTGAATTCTGATTTTCCTGGCATCTCTGAATACAACTATTAGCACAAAATACTAATACATGTGGAGGGCTCTTTGGTCAGCTGAAATGTTTATGTATGTGCAGCCTCAATTTGAGATTCAATTTACTCCTTTCAGATGCAATGATGAATAAAAAAAGAGGGAGAAAGGAGGTTTAGCATATGGGATTCCTTCAGTATGCTGTCTTCCGGATGACAGCAGTTGAGAAAGTGATTTGTACCTCGGGGTCATTTGGCCAGCCTTTAATGGAAGGTGAGTGCGTAACACACTGTGTGAGCCAGGCTTGCCAGAAGTTCTCTCAAATTTCACACATGCCCACTGGCTCTTAAAAGAAACGTGTGAGCCAATTGTATGGATGCAAAGCCTGAACTCTTCTGCAGGTCACCTTCATTTTTATTTTGGTGGGAAGCCCAGGTCAGCATCAATGTGTCTACCCTGATTTCAGGATAAGGTCAGAGGGACCTACTAGGGTTTTCCAGGAGGACTGTTATCTCCATGAAATGGATATTCAACTTTCATGCTGGGCTCCAGGTCTGGTTCTTTGAACTTTCTAAAAGGCACAGCCTTGTAGTGCAATTTGGGATAGTCAAATGGGATAACCCCTTAAGAAAGGTGTTTTTATCTCTGTCCCTTCCAGATATTGGAAAGATATCCCTCTTAAGATCTGGAAGAAGGGGAACATGGTACCAAGGAAGGTGAAAGAAAGTCAGGTAATGTGATGACAAGTCAGAGAGAGGAGTGGGTGTAAGTACATGGTATGGGAGGAGGAGAAAAAGAACATGAGGACTGGGGGTGAGGAAGAGATTCCTGACGAAATGCCTGCATTGGCCAGAAATTATGTTATTAAATGTCTAAGCATTTGAAGTCCACCCATCACTAGCTTATAACTGAAAGGGTTGTTGTTAAACTTGATCTGACTGCATTATCATATCACTGTCTTAATTTGGATTATTATTAAGATGCAGCCTTAAAACTTGCTTATTCTGTATGTGTGTTGGCATGGTACATGCGTTGGTATGGTTTTGTGTGACTCTATACAGATATGTATATAGTCATGTGCATACATACTAAAAGCATTTTTGTTGGGCTATTTTGCCATTTGTTCATTTAAACAAGATGTTGCAAGGATACAAAGCAAATTGTATAGGTGTGATCACTCACTCTTGATGCTTCAGTAAATTGTGGCTTGGGTTAAGTGCTGAACCTGTAGAGATGACAACAAAAAGTCCTTCCTGGTTTAATTGCACAGGAAAGCTGAAAATGGAAACGAGGTTTTTTTATGATGCAATGCTGGAGGCAAAGAAAAACAAAAATAAGAAATCCACTGCATGGCAGTACCCATCTGCTACCCGGTCCCTTTTTGTTTTATGAATATCCTAATAGTTTATCCTAATATGTAGGATAATACATACAACTACTTCGGAAAAATTAGACACAGCTCTGCTGACTTAGTAATTACTGATTTGGGGATTCACTGGAACCGCTCTAAAGAGCACCAGTAAAATGGCTCTTCAGACGCTGAACTCCAGGACTCTTGGCCTAAAAGAGAAGTGAGCATGGGTGAGGGTGGAGGGCTAACCTCTCAGTTCACATTGCAAAATGAGAGTAAAGTGCTCCTTATCCTCATAGCTTTAATTTATGAAAGTTTGTTACGTTTCTAGGCTATGTTTATAAATTTGACTGAACATTTCTCTTTTATAATGGAATTAGAAGAGAGGAGAATTTGCCATGTACGTTTTTAGAGCCTAACCAGTTCATTAAAAATTCTTTAAACAGAGACTGTTCGCTAACTTGGGATGCGAAGCCAGCTTTTCTTCTAGTTGAGGCTCCCAAGCTTTTGGCCAGCATCTGTCCTGATAAAAGAGAACTTTTTTTTCNTCCCCCCCCCCCCCCCCCTTTTCAAACCCCACTGGTCATGCAGAGCTGCCAATGTGAACAAGATTTTCAGGGGCAGATGAAGCAGCTATTTCAGAACCATTGGTCCCTATGGATGAGAAGCCACGTTTATGGCATTTCTGCTTGTTGTCAAAATTTCCTATTCCCAGGGCAGTGTCCTCTGTGCCGTGATGCTGGGAGACGTGCAGCAGAACCCACTGCTGCCTCTGCCCTTCAGACAAATGGACAACAGACTCATTCTCTTCCAAAAACATAAAGGATTTTGGAAGCAGTAGAGTAAGATTTTTAAAAATTGCCACTGTGGTGAAGCACCTCTTCTCAAGGAAATTCTGCATTCGAATTGAAAACTCTGTGTGAACACACAGAAGACATAGTAGCCCTGGACCCAGATGGTGCATTCCGCTGAGGTGTGAACAGCTATTTTAGATCGACCTAGGATTTTCACTAGGATTTCAGTAAGGCGGTGAACTTACTTGTACTGTTACTGTGCAGCTCGCTCTTTTTTTTTTTTTAATGTAACTTCCTCTAGTTAATGTTCTCCTACTGGCTCGTTTACATATCATCCCTATAAATTGCAGTTGCTGAACATCTGTGCCTTCAGTTTTCTGAGTCTGCTGCCCTTTACATTTATGAAAGGAAGTGGCAGTATGATTCTTCATAGAGATGAAGAACAGGGACAGCTGTGTGGGGTCACACCACAGGGCTGTGTAGCACAGTACCTTGCCTAGTAGTGGCTTTCAACAGGAGGAAGGAGACAGGGTTTGTCTGCGTAAGGAGCCAGGCTACGAGGAAACATAGGTCTTTCCATTGACCTTCAGTTTAAAGACCTTGACACAGAGATGGCATTGAACTCTTGACAGTATTCCCCAATTAATCTGTTTTCTGTTAATCTATTTGGTAACCTCTTTGTTGGCCCATATATGCTCTTGGCCTCCAAACATCCTGTGGCAATTAACTCCACAGTGTAATGATGTGTTATGTGAAAAAAACATGACTGAGAGGAAGGAGCATCAAAAGTTGAGACTGATAAAAAGCCTGAATAATACAGGTATCAGCTGAATGAAACCTTTGTATGTCTGCTTAGTATTGGACTCCAGATTTGATCATGATTCTGCTTGCACTCTGATTTTTATGCTAGTCTGGCATTCCCATTTTTAGGTGAGATGAAAATTAGACCAAAATACTTTTAAGGGAAGGCAATATCTGATGTTTTTGATTAAAAAAATAAATCAGCTCTTAATGAGAAATAGCCCAATGCTTAAGAGAGATGGCTTCTTGCAAAACTTAAGGAACATCTGAAATCTATGAAAATAACCAAGCTCGCATTCTTTCCCTTTCATATAGGTACCCATGTGTTTAATTAGAAATAATGTTGAAGCCTTGGAGTGCTGCAGTTGTGATAAGAGTTGATGTATTAGGCTTTGATACAGTTAGTTTGAAGGAATTCAATTAATAATGAAGGTGTTTGCTGATATCAGTCATGAAGCACATTCAGAGGCAATTATTGCATTCTACATATCTGATTTAGACAAAAACACTTGTATGTCTCTGCTTTAATCCCTTGTTCTGTAGACAAAGGATGTGGGGTGTCTGATCAGAGAGGGTGGGGTGGGAGAGATGAGAAATGCCAGCCAAACCTTAAGCCAATTTAAACAAGGTACCTGGTCACCCTGTTGGCATTGCTGTTTCATACAATAACTGTGTATTTCTGCAAGGTTATTTGAGTCTTTTTTTCCCCCTGTGTGAATGAATTGCAGTAAGAAGCTTTAGACTGACTGTAGATTCCATTCCGTTGAAAATGAAGGTCTTTCAAAATGACCTAGAGCCATCCTCAGTGGGTGTAGAAGGGCACAGTACCACTGGAATCAGTGGAGCCATGCCGCTTTATTTTGTCAGTATCTAACACCTTCATTTTTGTTAATTTCTTCAGTTTTGCACCCTGTCGTACACTTAGATTTTTATCCAAGGTGAAGGCTTTCAACGCTCTTTCTCCTCAGTCTGAGAACAAGCATTTTGTAAATGGTGTCTTGCTGCCGTATCTCTCCTCCAGCCCCACGCACGTACATTATTTTTTCCTCTTTTCTTCTGTCATCCACCTTCCCTTCCCCTTGTCCCCACCTCCAAATTTCAAACCCAAGCCATGCTGCTTCTGTTGTTCAAACTGAAAACATGAGCTCAGTTATTAACAAGATACATCTCTGATGGTTGCATCAGCCAAGTTAAGGTTAGCATTCTACTGGTGCAAGGGATATAGTTGCTAGTTTTGTTATGATCATTTACCCAGGTAAGGGGGACAGTAGATGTTCATCTCTGCTGTTTTCAATGTTTCTGTCCCACAGTGTTACTGGACAAGATTTTCTTTGTACTATAGCGTTGCATGAAACAGAGCTGGATATTTGGAACAGATTTCCTATCGTAGGCACACAGCAATGAGCCACCCCCACAGTGTGTACCCACGGGCTTCAGGTGGGTTGGGAAATACAGTTAAAGTTAATGCCAAGGTGAGCATCCCATTAATTGCATTTCCTAAAGTGTACGTTGCATGTACATCCTGCTACTATAAAAATACTGAGCTGCATATCTTATAACTGCTGGCTAATGAGTCTCTTGACCTCCTGCTGTCATGCTAATGCAACTGCTCACTTGGAACCTTCATGAGCCAATAAATTACTTCTTTTCTTAATACCCTTTTACAGATTGCTGCTATCTCTGTAACGGAGACTACCTATCTCATTAATTTGTAATTGTGCTGAAATATTGGAGCCTTGAAAGTGGCATGTGAACTAAAATACAAATACAGTAGAGGTACTGCTGCCAAAAGGCTTTATATAAAGTCAGTTAAGCTATATGTTACTATGGTTTAAGAAATGATTTTATGGTTTGGACTCTGGTGTTACTTGGATCCTTTCTTACATACAAGTTGGAGTAATGTAAGGGTAATGAAGATGTGGTATTGCATATGTCAAATACATAAATGCACACACAAAATAGAAAATCTACAGTATAGGGAGTTCCTTATGGCAATAAATGGAAGAAATGCTGTTTCCCCTCCTAGAGTTTGATATATGTGAATATCATCCCAGGTGAAATTTTCTCAAGAATTCTTGTTTTTTAGTAAAACATGGCTTGTGAAACAAAAATACCGTGCAGAGACTCTTTACAAGCACAGGCAACATTTGACAGCCTTTCAGTTAGATTAAATATTTATAGACATACACAGGGACTTCACACAAAGGACCTGAACTTATAATGCTGAATTGCTTTAAGAAATCCTTTTGCAAGAATTCTCCGTGAAACCCATGTGATTTGTTTTATGGGTAAAACATGTAATTCTGGGAATGTGACGTGTAACAGGGTGAATCATATAGGCAAGGAAGTTCAGTTTTCATTGCGTTTTTGGGACTGGCATAATTTCATCAAACCAAGCACTAATAGGTGATACAACTTTGTGCAGTGCATATTTCTAGATGCACTTTTCAAAGGAAGCAAATCCTCCTTTTTACACAGGGAGAAATGCAGAGGGAGGGGGAGGCAAAGGAGCTCACCTAAGCCAGTGTGGGACACCCGCTGCAGGATCATGGCCAGGGTCTCCAGAGCCCTTGTACTGTCTAGTTCACATGGATTATGGTGGGTTTAAAGTTGTTTTTTTTTTTTTAACAATAAGCCATCAGCAAAGATTTTGTGAATAACTTAGCAGGTTACCATTGCATAAAAAAACCCCAACATTGGAGTTGTGTGACTATTAATCACTTACTAGCAGTTACTTCAGGGTTTTTGTGGGGGCAAAAAAGAATGGAAGATTTTATGCTTTTTTTTTACTGGCAGTAAGGTGCTTGTGTGTCTATATATATTTTTGGATTTTGATTTTATCAACATGTAAGTTTGGGTTGTTTGGAAAGGCAGAGCATGAACTATCAGAACAAATAAAGGGGGATCTACCTATATCTGAACATTTTTTGTTTGCTTCCTCTCTCAAGGGTTAGGAATAGTGTTCTTTCATATCTTGTGCACTTTGTTGGACATAGAGTCTGAAAATATTCTAAGAAAACACTAGAAAATCTTTTTACGTATTTTACCTTTTGTCTAATTTCAATCTGTTTTTTTAATTAAGTAAATCTTGTGCTGGTGAGAGAAAATATCCCTTTTATTTTTTTTTGCGTTGCTTTTGAATTGCAAAGCCCCAAAAGTGAAAGATAAAAGGAACATACAGAGTTAATGATGGGAAAGTGTGCAGTGCCATCTACAACGGGGCCCAGTGCGACCAGGTGCTGAGCTTTCAAAGGAAAAAATATAAAATCAAAGCCTACTCCAGTTTCAGTCTTACCCAGTATCCTTGAAGCAAAGTCTCCAAATGACAGGAAAGAAAATTGGGATGGACCCTTAGGCACATCAGATGCGAGTACAGTCACAAAATCTCAGGCATGAGAGAAAACCAGTTTAATGGCACATCTCATTTTCTCTCCATTTCAAAATATGTTTCTTTTTAATTCTGTTAGTACTGATTAAAGGCAATCCAACAGGCAAATATCCTTCTATAGCAAATGGCTGATTAAATGTTATTATGAATCCATGCTCAGATGATGGTACATATCATTGTGTGTCAGTTGCTTACTTCTGTTTGAAATTACAGTAAATCATCGTAGTATTTACTACTGCATATAAAATGAAATTAATTGCCCCAGCATTACTTTCAGCAGAGTAAAAATGAATCCTAGATGCAACATTCTCTGTTGTTTGCAGTTATTTTTGCCCCACTAAATGATTATTATTAAATGTCTGGACACGTTTGTATTATTCCATTTAATTCTTCTTCCTCCTTCCTGGAATAAATCCACTTACACTGGTCTTTAATTGCTCACAGCACTGTGTCTTTCATACAGGAGATACAGCGCTGGCTAATGCTGAAACTGCTGCTGGCTGGCCTTGCTTCAATGGGAAGGGGTGCTGGGATGCTCTGCAGCTTGTTGGGTTTTTGTTTGGTTGGGTTTTTTTCCCCCACAATAGCTTTTATACCTTCCTGTTAGTCCTCTTGATGTCTGTGGGGGCAAGATTGAGGGAATAACAGGAAGCAAACTGTTCTGAAATATCTGCTACTTGAAATCTTGAGTGCGTTTGATGAGTACTTATTAAGTACTATAGTGCTTAGTCAATAGATGGATTAAATACTAGTAGCCCAAATGGGCTACTTATTTACATAGATTTCAACTGTCCCCCTGCCTTGGAATCGTAACACTAATATCTTCCTCTTAAAACAAAGCAAAACCACTTCTCATTTACAGCATCTGCACAAGTGCTTAAGAACAGCTTTTGAATATTCAAACCAGCAAGAATCCGTTGTTTTGAATTTCAGTTTTACCCGCCTTTGCATGGAAACTAGTGAATGTCTGGAGATGAGATATTTCAGAGGGTCTAACATATGCAAATTCATTTTAATGTATTGTGGCTTTAATGGATTTTCTGATAGATGATATTCTGTTACTCTGTACACAGCTAAGAAAGTGTACACGGGTATGGAGAGGGACAGGGCTGCTGAAGCATAGGGATTGGCAGATTTCATTCCCAAGCAAATTATTTTATACCAGCTGACTCTCCTGTTGAGCTCATTTAAATGGGCTGGATCAAATCACACACATTTCATATGGTTAAATTGAAAATTGCTTCTGAGGCCCCCCAAAATTCCTAAGTTTCCTCTGAGTATTCAGTTAATTTCATATATTATAATCTGGATGGGAGCAGGGGGAGGAGAGGAGAAGGTTACCTCTTTCTGTTAAGTGTAATTCTTAAGATCTACCAAGTTCAGACAAACCAGTTGGATGACAAGCACCGATCGATAGATTTTGTCTCCGTTCATTGTTTGTAAGGGTATAGTCCTGTGGCTGCAAGCTGGCAGCTGCCTTTCCTCTCACTGAGTGCTCTGCTTTTGTGAAATTGTTAACAGCATCCCTGCCTTTGACAGTTGTATCTACACAAGTTTATTGAACTTCAGTCAAATATAATGAAGACACACTTGTGTCATTGCTTGACCTCAGTTGTGCTGTCCACCAGGCTAAGTAAAATCTCTGGGCTACTAGTCTTTTATTGCTGTACATGAATTGAATGAAGGAAGAAGAATTTCTTTATGGTCTGAAGATCAGCTGAAGTCTGATTTGAAGGTTGTCAGTTTGATTTCAGGCTAGTGATAATGCTTTTAATGTAAGATCTTGCTCTGCTCGGCTGCTTTTTTTGTTGAACTATGTTCAAATATTTGCCTGAATCTGAAAAATAACTGTTTTGTCCAGCTTTCCTGTCAGTGGTGCAGAAATCATTAACCACAGAGGCCCTGATTTAATGAAGTATTTTGATTCTAGTGGAACTTCAATGTATGACAAAATGCTTTGCTGAATGAGGGTCTCCAGTCTCAGTTTTACAAAAGGTAAGGTGCTAAAGGAACCAGAGCAATGGAGAAGATGGACCCGACTTACTGTATTTTCTTCATTGAAACAAGTATATTTTTGGCAGTTCTGCAAAATAAATGATACTGCTTCTTAAATGATACAGAGTTCTCTACAGAGAGGTTGATGACATTGAACAACATGCATTGGAGAAGCGATGAATCTTTTTTTGAGTACAGTGGGTACACAAAGTTGCCAGTGCTCCTCAAAATCTGGCCTTTTGTTCGGGTGACCTTTGTCAGTGTTGAAGAAAGAAGCAGATTTAGTTACCACTGTTCAAAAAATCAGTGTACAGTTAGGGTAGAGTGTTGCTTCTTTGAAACTTGTTGGAAGAAACTTCTATAAGAAGCTACAGATTAAATTTAAGCGGAGGTTTAATGGATATTTTAGTAGAATTAGGTGGCTTTTCAAGCCATTTTTAAAGGCAATTCCATCTCCAGAGCAGGTGAAACAATAAATACGTATTTGACCTGTATCCATAGAACTGGAACAAATACAGAGTAAAAGAAAATGCTAGTAATCTTGCTGATTCTTGACTTTACCAACTGTATTCTTTGAGCGCTGGATATTCTTTTCAGGTGCTCTGATTTCGCCCCTCTTTACCCAAGAGGGAAAGTCCAGTCTTGTTATTCCTCTGTGCACAGAATTGAGGAGCACTGTCTCCTGTAAGTGGTCCTACTGAAGCTCCAGTATGAATGAATATGAAGTAGAATAAGGAACGTAGAAGAAGCTTCAGGCTGGGGCAAGACAGTCTGTTCATAAGTTTCATGTCCTTCTGGAAGGCAAGCAATACATGGAGAAAACCTTTGTCCTCTGTCTGCCTTCACACCGTACACGAGGACTTTGCACAACAGCAACCAGCAAGTGCAAGACTCACACTCCAATTTTCTCTGCTGCTTCTGTGAACAACGCTAGTATTCCTCAAAGATTCCTAGTAATATAATAATAAAAATACACTTGCCCCCTGCTTTGTGCCACAGCCCAAACTGTTTTCAGAGGCAGTGGGAGGGGATACCTTTCAGCCAAAAATACTTAGCACTCTTTGATGTGTCCAGTATGCTAAAAGGCTTAGGAGAGGCGATGCCTACCTGCCTCCTGCTCTGTGTGAGGCGATGAAATACTCTGTTGTGGCCTCCACAGGGACCATGGTATTAATACCAGTATTTTATTGAGCAAGAGGAATATTCCAGGCTTCTATCTTCTGGGCATACAGCTTCAAAGCTGTGCAGGGTGCAGGTAATGCTCAGTGACACGCTCTGAACTTGGTCATTAGGTGACTGCAGTAAAACAGGGCTGTGGAGAAATGTAAAATAAACAACACGTGCCCCTTGGGACAGGCTGAGGGACCAGAGGTACGCTGGAAATGTAGACTTAGAGGGAGAGGTTAGTTTTTACTGCCACTGAAATGCCATGGTGTGTGAGCTTTAACTGCAAGGATTGCTGAGAAATTAAGATTAAAAGCAGCAACCTTTTGCACAGTGGGAGGCAGCCCAGGGATGAAGCAAGATAAGGGCAGGAATTTGTATGCAGAGGGAAGCCTAATTCAGGGCTCTACAGGGGGAAAAAGGGGTGGAGGGCAGGGAGGAGGGGGAGACCTTGCTGACAAGCAGCAACTTAGCTCTGCTATGTGTGCTATGAGGAAAAGGGAAAAGGACAAGCAGTGTGAAAGGAGATGCCATGGCTCCAGAGGCCTGGTGTGTTGTAATACCACATGTCCCTAAGATATGAGAGCAAGGGGACTTCTGAAAAAATTAATTAGTACAGCAGAGCCCTTTTTTGTCAGAGGTGCACAATATAAAAATGCTTACTACTCTTTTGGAGACTATAGTTAGAGATAATTTTTTTTCACCAGTTTGCCAGAGGGACTGGATAAAGGTACAGCAGAATGACCTGCCTCAGTTCTCCTTGTTAGGCTCCTCCAGCTACACCAAGTCACTTTTCCCAATTACGGACAAATTTCATTTTTGATTTTGTGTTGTACTTGCATGCTCTTTCTCTAAATGATTATGTTTAAATATCTCTGGTTTAGGGGAGGTGGAGACTGAGCTTAAAGAAATTAATTGAATTTTTGCCCTAGTAGCTATTTCTATTGGTCTAGGAAGAGCTTGATGATTTCTTCCTGTTACAGTGGGGAACATGGCCTTGTTTGCACCTCTGCCTCTTGTCAGAGCAATTTAGAACAGGTAGCTAAAATAATAATTTTTCCTAAGAGTATTAGTGAGCATGACAAAAATACAGGGGTGGCAGATGTAGAAAAAGAAAGAGAAGACGGGTAGCCATGCGAGGAGGAAGGCAAGAAGCTGCCAAGGCCCTTGAGAGCTGTGGCCCGACCTTGAACTTATACAGTATATTTCTTTGGAAAAACGAATGAGATGAGTTGTTTAAAACCTGTGCATAGCATCCAGGAGGTATTGTAAAGAAGTATCTTTTGGCGGATCTCGTAAAATAAATTGCCCTGGGGGTGCTGAACACTTGGTTCTTTTTTGGGGGCGTTATGACTGGAGCTTTCAAAGGGCACAAGGAAGGCCCTTTCATTTCCTGCAACAAGGGAATACTAGAGGGAATGGTCTGTTGAAAAGATGTGAACTATAAACCTGGGAGCATGAGGGCTTTTTTAATACTGTAATGGTAAGTATGGATGAGGTACTGCAGTACTACAAAAAAATTGTTCTGCTGCACAAAAATGACAAGATCTATGGGGAGACCCAGGCACCATTTCCCTGGATTCTAGAAAAATGTCTAAATATCATAGAAATTGAGTCGTAGAGTATTTGACGAATCATGCAGATAAAATTCTAAGTGGAATTCTTTCCTAAGTGAAGAATTGCATTGATGATCAGTAAGCTTTATAGACATGATATTTTAATTTTCAGAAAATCTCTCTATGGAACGTGGTTATCTCAGTATATCTTTGTGCCCTCAAATGAGGCTTAACTTCATCTTATCCTTGATACCAATTAATGAATCATTCACTGTATTGCAGTGTCTCACTAAAAATTGGTATCTGCACAAGCGCAGCTCACAGGGCAATCTGTTACCTTGAAAGTCAGATAATAACACCTTCGATAACAGATGATAACACCTCCGCAGCACCTGTCTATGCAATATGCAGTTTGTTAGATGTAACTGTATAGTGGTACCTAAATTTTTACACCTCTGTTTTTTAAGGAAAAAAAGAAGTCCAAATAGGATAAGATGAAAAATAATGAGGTTTTAGCCCAAAGGACAAAAACCTTATGCTCATACAATAGGCCTGTAAATTATTGTCTTGCTGTGGGTTTTCATAAAAATGGTGTTTTCCGATCTACTGTAGATTTTAATTGCTCTGAAAACAAATGTGTTGTGCCAGCGTGTGGACATAGTATTTCATCAAAGTGCAATAAAGCCCTATAGCACAGGGTATAGATAATCATTACTTTTTGAGGCTCAGAGCCACCTGCGACCACCTGCTTTCTCTCAGCAATATGCCACAGTGCCTCAAGCTGCTAAATTTGTTTTCAAAATAATCTGCTATTTCTGTTTTATTAGGCTCATCTCCTAATTGTGTTAACACAGTCAGTGCAATTAAGGGGAAGAAACAGCATATGATTTATTAATAATGCCAGATACATAGCGGACTGTAAACAGGATCAATTGCATATTTAACTGATGCAAATCTCTGTAGTTAAATTCCTCCCTACCAAATACCTCTGACTTTCTTTTATCTCTGCTTTAATACATTAACAAGACTTTTTTTTATGAGCTGGATAACTTTGGGAAAAGCAGTTATCCTATGAGCTAGTGAATTACTTGCCTGGGTAGCAATCCCACCGCAGAATATATAGTATGAGACTGAGCACCACAAGTACCATGTGGGACTCACCCTTAGAGTTGCACAGAAATGTGACCTTTTGTCGGCCTGTGCAAGAGAGGGAAGCTTTCTCTTCCATAGGCTGGCAGATGCTGAACATTGTTCACCTACTGCAGGAGGAAAACTCCTATTAACCGTTGGTGCTCCTTCAGCACTAAATGTTCTGGCTACAGAAACATCTCTGAGTGTTAAATTAGCTGTAGCTAATGACAAATGATTCTAATGAGTTTAGCTGAACAGTTTGAAATCCAAATTTTATTTTCAGTCCCAACAGGGAAACTTAAGGTGCTGGAGTTATGGGCAGCCAACCAGTTAGATTTGAAGAAATCTTTCAAATAGACAAAATGGACTTTCAAACTGCAGGAAAGTGATATGTACCTTCATTCTTGCTTCACAGATGGAGAGGATGCTGCTGCTTTTGCAGACCATCATGCCACTGGGGAGATGGGACTGGTGTCCCAATGATCCTGCCTGTTGTTTACACCCGTGCTTCCCCATTGCTGTGTCGCGGTGTGAGTCCTGCTGCAGACAAGTCCCTGTTTTCTCAAGCAGAGTCAGGAAGAATGCTTAAACTTGTTGATGTGGAGAGCTCGTTCTTGTAAGAATACTGACTTGCATAATCCAGATCCTTGCATTTTGCCAGAGCTTTCTCCATAAGTGAATGTAATTGTATCTGGATCTCACACTGGTGGGTGCTCAGCTGCTAGGATTAAGCTCTTTTTCTGTTTATCCCTGGAGCACAGCCTGGACTGGAAACCCTGCATGGCAGGTCCTTCGCTGGTACCATCTTTCTATTCAGCATGTTAGACCTGTGGATCCCAGGAATGCTCTGATCCACTAACCGCCGCTACCTCCATTAGCTTCCTTGCTGGCTTGGGGTTTTTTTTTCCATTTTCTCATGGATTGGGTACAGACATTAACTGCCAGAGCTACAGCTGTGCTACCAGGCCTTGACTGCCCTGACCAGTCTCACTGGGGGCCTCTGCGAGGGCCCAAATTTTAGCATGTTGGGGGTGAGGGGACACCTCGCTGGGAGGAGAGGCAGCTGTCCTGTTGGGGAGGCACTAACAAGCCTTGATTGCCCTGAGCAAGCCCACCTGGGGTCTCCTCCCACTGCGGCACCTCAGGTGTGGTTGTCCCTCCTGCCCCAGCTGTGGTGTAGGTGTGCTCATTTCCTGTCCCCTCTGACCCTGGCTCCCGGTGGATGTTGGGCCCGTGCTGTAGCTCTGGCTCTTTTTTGCTCCTGACTGGACCCTGTGGATGAACCCTAGACCTGGTTCATTGCTCACCATGACCAGGACTGTTGATCGACACTTGGACACTGGGCTCAGACTCTGAGGGACACTGCCCTATTGGTGAGAGCTCTGCCTGTGCTGGGGTCACCCCTGGCTCCCAAATCACCTTCTCAGAGGGAGCAGCCAGCTCTTCCTGCTCTTGGACAGTAATGCAGTGTTTCCAAGTCTTGACTGCATGGTGTGCTAAACCAGAAGAGGACGAGACCTCATTCTTCTTGACTGGGAGCAAGGCTTGGATATCTGGTAAGTAAATTGCTTTACTGATGGTAGACATGTAGCTCTTCTCTCCCAGGACTGAGTTGTCTGAAGGCAGAAGGGTCAAGAGGTGCCATGGTACCCATGTACTCAGGCAGGGTCTGGCCTGGGTTTGCTCCTTGCCGCCCATCTGCAAAGTGCCTGACCAAGAGGGCTAGCAGACCTGCTTCAGCACAAGATGGGCCATGCTAAGCCGAGCAGGGTGTGCTGGGGCTTGTGTTCTTGTCTCTTATACCTCCTCCCACCTTTCAATACAGGGCATTTGCTTTTCTTCAGAAGCTGTGTAGTTGATAATCTTTAGCAGATTTGCCCCTATTCATTAGGAGAGGCTGTTTCTTCTTGGTGAAACTATCTGTGTTTCACAGAAGTGTGAACCACCCATGAAAAACAAAGAGGCTATTGAGTGATCAGTGTGTCTTTTTCCTTCGCTTTATTTTCTTTTCTCCACGCGCCTACCATCTTCGTCTATAGAAAACTGCCTACTTATCTCCCAAACGTAGTTGCATTTTTTGCTTAATGTCCCCCTTCAGGAACTTACTCTGTATGGAAATTACCCTGTGCAGGAAATAATTTACCTTTAACTGTTATCCTTTGCAATTCTCTTATTTTTAGATGATTGTTTTCTTGTGGGCTTTTTTTTGCCAGCTCTTAGAACAATGAGGCTGGAGACTGCTGGCATCCAATAGCTTTGATGAACTGAGTGACAGTCTGATGTGCTCCAAACCATCTGCTTCCTGGGATGGCTAATTTTGGCCAGAGTTACTTCCAGCTGCGGAGGAGCTGGGGTAATCAAGGGCATGAGGACAAACCCCAGCAGGGAGTTAAATTAATGTGAAATGCAACAGTACCCACTTGAAGACGTTACCAAAATGGTCAACCCACTGCAAAGTGTTGGTTGGAGTGGCTCCAAGTGGAGTTTGGGTCTTTGTGACTGTAGGGTTTTTTTTCACTGTGAGATACTGATTTTTTTTTTTTTTTTAACGTTGATCAGAAGAATAAGTTGATTTATCATGTTAAAATTTAAGGCATTGGAGGAGGCTAAAATCTAAAAGCATGATGTTTATTACAAAGAGCAGACCCTCAGATCTTTTAAGGGAGTGTATGTCTTTTCTTATGAAGCTTTTATGGTAGGCAGGCCCTCCATAACCAGCAGTCCTGAGTGAGCCTTGGTTGCCATGGTTGGATGGAGGGGTGGGGGCTGAAGCCTCTGTAGTCAGCAGGAAAGCCGGAATTTCTTTGTGCCACACACTGAAACACATAACCAGAGGTATTCAGAACCTGCGCGCTGCAAGCTCGCTCTCTTACTTGCTTTGTGATACCTTATATGCGTCCCCGTGCCTGTAGAAAATCAGGGGAGCTGTACTGGGACAATTACTGCCTTTCACAGAATAAGAACACTTCTTCCCAGAGACACTGCCCTGCTTTGAATTAAATGTAGCTGAAAGGTCAATCAAGCAGAGACAGAGATTTGGGAGGAAATGTGGTAATAGTCCAAATTTATGTAATCTTACGCTATGTCAAGTGCGTACACAATGAATAATTAAGGAGCAGCTATTTGTAATTTTGTTACACTTTTTATGATTTTCTCTTCCCCAAATCTACCGTCAGCTAGTGCTTTAAAGATAAGACTGCAGCTTTTCTTATGGGCTCTGTAATACTTGAAACTGCAACATATTGACTGCTTTCTAAATATGAATGTTTTTCCTAATACCCTTTGAATTGATGTCTCGTTATTTCTATAATGTAGGTGCTGAGTTAGAGCAAAAAAAAGTTCCGTTTTGGATTCCCAGTTTGATTTTTCTTAGCCCTTCTTTACTGAGTTACTCAGTTTCCCTTCCTAGTTTGGCTTCCAGGTGTGAGTGTTGAAGAGCTGTGTAAATCGGGCCCAAAAATCTGGATTTGGGCACCTTTTCCAAAATGTTTGAGATCATTTTCTCTTCTGAGCTTATCAGAAATGTGAGTGCGGCAGGATTTTTTTTGAAGCTTACGACAGCTAATTCAGAGCAACAAAATCATGAAGTAGCATGGGCCTGGATGGAGAGGCTAATTATTAGGGACCAGGAGCTCAGTAGGAGCTGGATACAGTCTCAATGTCTTGGGCTGGGTATTGAGATGGAGGGAGTCAAAGATATTTCTTGGCAATGCGCCTGAGTGGCAGAGAAGTAAACTGGCAGATTTTTCTCTTGGGTTACAGTCTTCTGACATTTCTTGCGAGAATGCTCTTTCTACCAATCTGTATTGGATGCGAGTGTGCTCCCATAGGGCTAGGGAGGAGGAGAGGAGATGCAGCAATTTCTGTACATGCTAACTGAAAGAAAAATTGTCTCGGCCGTCTCGCTGTGTAGTTGGCAAGGGCTGCATGCCTTTTCCCCAGGCAAGCAGGCGGGGGTGCAGGTGCTGGTCCCGTCTTATTTAGAGCTTTGCTAAATAGAGCATGTTTGAATTTGCTTTCCAAAATCTGAAGAGGCTTGCAAAGAACCTAGATGAAACAATGGAATATCTTCAATCGGGGAAGGAAAATAAATATAACTGACGTCCACAGTAGTTCAGGTATGGGTAGGGATTCTGTGAGGAAGGCAGAGCTTTATTATTCATGTTGGCCAACAAGTACAGAATGAGAACTGATGGCTTTAGTCAAGAAAATGTAGGTTAAGTCTTTAAATCAAACTTTGAATGTGTTTTGTCAGGCTGTTCCAACAGCAAGGCAGTAATGCACTGCATTGTGCAACTGAAAGGTGACTGCTGTTATGTTTTGATACTAGAACAGTTGACAGAGCTGAGTACAATTGTTAAAGCATTTACCTGCACTCTGACATCTGAGATAAACTCAGAAAAGCTTTGTGTGGAAGTACATCACTGAGTGAAACTTCCACACTGGTGGAAAGACAGAAAATCTGGTAGTCTGTTTATTTAATATACAATATTTTTTATTCCACTGGGATGCAGTCATGATGATGGGTGTAACTGAATTCCTTTTGTTTCCTGCAGTTGCACTGTAGAAAGCTAATTTAAAAGAGAGGAAAAAAAAGTTATGAGTGGGTGGCTTGAGATGTGGAAGTGCCTGAAGGATATCAGAATGGCAGGTGTTGAGGACCTCTACATTAGCAGGTTATCAAGATCCTGGTACATCCACCTACAGCTTTTCAGGACAGCCTGATCAGAAAAACAAGGGGCAGCCTGAACTAGGAGCAGACAACAACCGGGCAAGAGCAGAAAACAGACTCTTTAAGACACCCAGGTAAGGAGATAAAGGATAGTGAGTCCTATTGGTGCAGAAAGGTGAGACAGGATGGAGAGAAAAAAGATCACAATTGCCGTCAGTTCCTAAAGGGTATCGAAAGGCACATCCAAACCCAGCACATACGCGAGAGCTTTGGAGGACACAGGAGACATGACAAGGACTCAATGGCCTTAGTGATGAATCTTAGCACTTGTGAGAAAGTGACTGAACTAGGACATGTTTTAAAATAAAATTGGTTTTAAATTATAAATCAGTTACAAGTCAATTATTTTAAAATAAAAGAAGGCCATGCATTGAGCTTTGCTATAATATTCCAACATTATTTCCTGAGGAAAAGCTTGTTGACAACAGAGAAAAGCTTGTTAAGGGAAGGACTTTTCTCAAATTAGGAGGCAGGTGCTAATACTCCATGATTTTGTCTGGCTGTTTTGTAGTGTTTGAACCTATGAACAGCCTGAACAGTGTGATACTGAACTCTGCCTAACATAGGGGAGTAACTGGCTGACGCCATTAGCGTTAGGAATGTTGAAGAGGGCCAGTAACAGGTGGGAGATACAACCACTTTCACTAGGCATAATACAGAAAAATTACCTGATGAGTATATATTTGAATAAGTTTGTACTTGGTCCTTACTTGACTCCAGAAACAAGACAGCAGCAAAGTAGTTTTGAATACCTTTTGTATTTCTGTAATGGTGCTATGCTGAGGGCACTGTCAAACTTCATGAGCAGAGATAGCTCAACTGTTTGCCGTGAACAATTTCAGAAATATCCTGGGGTTAAATACACTTCACACACCTCCTCCAGCTTACCTTTTTAACAGGTCAGGTTGTTACCCAAGAACGAGTGGGAAAGTAAAAAGGCCTGGTGTTTTTTTTTGTTTTTGTTTTTTTTTTTTTTTCTTCTTTTCTTCATTTCTACTGAGCCAAGGTCAGGTAAATAAATGCCACCAATAAAGGGAGAGAATATTGTTCACTGGTAGTAGTCGCTGGCATCTTACTTAAACATGGTGTAGATGTCAGGCTTTATCCTAATGGAAGGTCAAAATTGGCTGCAGTGACTGAATTATCTTCAATATCTTTATAAACGACCTGGAGGAGGGGACTGAGTGCACCCTCAGTCAGTTTGCAGATGACATCAAGTTAGGTGGGAGTGTTGATCTGCTTGAGGACAGGAAGGTTCTACAGAGGGATCTGGACAGGCTGGATCAATGGGCCGAGGCCAATGGTATGAGGTTCAACAAGGCCAGGTGCCGGGTCCTGCACTTGGGTCACAACTACCCCATGCAGCGCTACAGGCTTGGGGAAGCTGGCTGGAAAGCTGCCTGGGAGAAGAGGCCCTGGGGATGTTGGTCGGCAGCTGGCTGAGTATGAGCCAGCAGTGTGCCCAGGTGGCCAAGAAGGCCAACAGCATCCTGGCCTGTATCAGGAATAGTGTGGCCAGCAGGACCAGGGCAGTGATTGTCCCCACTGCGCTCGGCACTGGTGAGGCTCCACCTCAAATACTGTGTTCAGTGTTGGGCCCCTCACTACAAGAAAGACATTGAGGGGTTGGAGCATGTCCAGAGAAGGGCAACGAAGCTGGTGAGTGGTCTGGAGCACAAGTCTTATGAGGAGCGGCTGAGGGAACTGGGGTTGTTTAGCCTGGAGGAGAGGAGGCTGAGGGGAGACCTTACTGCTCTCTACATCTCCCTGAAAGCAGGCGTTAGTGAGGTGGGTGTTGGTCTCTTCTCCCAAGTAACGAGTGATAGGACAAGAGGAACTGGTCTCAAGTTGCTCCCAGGGAGGTTTAGAGTGGATATTAGGGAAAATTTCTTCACAGAAAGTGTCATCAAACATTGGAATAGGCTGCCCAGGGAAGTGGTAGAATCACCATCCCTGGAGGTATTTAAAAGACGGGTAGACATGGTGCTGTGGGCCATGGTTTAGTGGTGGACTTGGCAGTGTTAGGTTAACGGTTGGACTCAATGGTCTTAAAGGTCTCTTCCAACCAAAATGATCTATGATTCTATAATTATCAGTAGGTAATCTCTGCATATATGAATTATGAGAAGGAAAGTTAAACTAAATGGAGACTTTGGCAACTTCTGTGGTCTGTTCTCAGAAGGTGGCCTATGGGCTTTCTTAATGTAGTGAGGTAAGAATATTTCTTAGATATTTTTAAGCAAAATATAAGGAAGTGTTAATTACAGTGTTTTGATCTTGTTGCTGCTGTTTGCATTGAACAAAAGAATGGTCTCAGGGTTTTGTCTGTCACTTCTGGCCTCTATCGAATGTCTCTGTTTTCTCTTATCTTTTTTTCTTTGTTTGTTTGTTGTTTTTTTTTTTTCTTTCTTCAGATGTTTTGGACACTTCAGAAGTGGGGTAATGCCACAGCAGGCTGTGATCTGGATTCATTCTCCCCCACCACAAGCTGAAATGCCTAAATAAAAAGGATATTTGCCTTTGGGCTGGGGGGAGGTTTTTGAGGAAGAGAACAACGATCCCCAAAAATTTGAATTGCTGCTTGAAGAAGCCTGTCTTCGTTTGGCTGCTTAGGAAGTTCAGGCAATTATAGTTGAAATTGTATGTCTTAGATGGCTGGGGTGAATCTAGTCATCCTTGCCTTTTTGAGGGCAGAGAACTCATTTATTATTTTCCTCAAAAGATCGTGAACTTTGTACAATCTCATTGAAAATAAGAAAGATGATGCTATTATAGGAACTCAACCATTAGGAACAAAACTGTACAAAACTTTGAATACGCTTTTTCAATCTCCTGTTTCTGCATCATACCCAGTTTTTTACTCGTGGATTTTTCAGCATGTCTCCTCGGTGAGAACCTTATGAGATATATATATATTTAAAATCTTTATCAAGATTGTTCAAAAAAATGCCTCCTCTGTGATGAAAATAAAGTTCCTTCTTCCGTCAAGGCTGGGCTTTCATAAACGTGACTGAGCTGTTTCAGATCAAAACTTTCAGCAAAAATACTTGCCTTTGGGAAGGCCAACCTCAGAAACTTTCTGTACGGTATAAAGTCTGGGAATATGCATTAATGGAACTTGGTGTTCAGAGGCAAAACGCTCATGAAAGAGTAACTCAGCCTACATGGGGATATGCTGCTTTCACAGGTTTTTGTCTGAGAAATGTGGAACTGTCAGAGTTGAAGTCCTTTACTTAAATGTACATGACTTCTGGAGGAATACAGGTATATTTCTCCTGAAAAGCCCTGCCTCCTCCTAGGTGAAAAGGACCTGGGCTTGCAGCTTCTGAGTCCCTGCTGCACTAGCTGCCTCAAAGGGAAGGGCCTTGGGGCACCTCCTTTGTAGCAGCTTGGGAAGATGGGAGGGCTGGCACAGGGGAGGGCTTGCCTGCTCCGCACGCTGCTGGTCCTGCCCTGCTGCTGAGGGTCGAGTCCTCGCTGGAGCCCTCAGGGCTGCCACACTCCGTGCTCTTGGACCGAGGGCCCCTGGTACTGAAATGCGGGGTCTTCTCATGCTTTTCCATCTACTGAGTTTTCAGTGTCTCACCAGGATCCCTAGAGCTGGCATACCAGTGCTTACTTTTTGCAAAATTATCAGAACACACTAATAGAAACTCTTCCGAGTCCTTTTCTTTTGTATGAATGAGTTATGAGGTGAGTGTTTAGTCTTTTGTAGCAAATAGTTGGGTACATTTTCTAGTGTACGTAGTCAAGTAAAGTGGTGGGAGAGGAAAGCAAACTGGATTGGGGTGTGGTTGTTTTCTGGTGGCGTTTTTTTGCCTTTTTTTAATCTTGCCCATTGGTTTTGAGTTCCTTACTATTCCTATTTGAAACAGTATTAGTTTAACAGCCTCATGTGAAGGGGTTGTGATTTAAGGAGCAGGTCAGACTGCTGAGTTTCCTTCTATCTGTTATTATTTAGGAGCAACATCTCAGCTCTGAACTGTAGAGTGCAGACACAAGCAGGCATGGTTCAGTTGGCAACTTGGCATCATTAGCTATAAAGTATAACACTGGGCTTTGTGTGACAGTTTTAATCAACTTCTCCCTCAAGGTCACCCTTGGCTTCTGAGTTATGGGAGTCCCAAAACCTGTTGTGATTTATTTTGATGAAGGTAAGTCAGTCCATGTTTTCTGGCAGTTTGGCTGTTCTGTGATCTGTAACTACATTGCTTCTAGTACTAAAAATACGCTCTGGACAAATATGTGTGGATGGACAGATCAAATAATAGCAATCCATCTTAGCAAATGGCCTTAGTTCTTTTATTGCTTCTTTCAGCTGACTTGTCCCTTCATAGTAGGAGAGGCTCATTGCTCCCATAGGAGGTTCAGAAAAACCATTTTTTGTCAGAAAAAGTGTTAGCTTTCTGGTTCAACACTTAGATGGTTTGGGAAGTGACAAAGGGATTTGTAAAGATTCTTGGGCAGCTCGAGTCAGAGTGAGGAGGGGGAGCTGGGTGCCTGACAGTCCTCCAGATGCTCAGCCGAATGGCTACAAAATTCAAAACCATTTATATCTGCTCTTTTCCCTTGTGCTCCCGTTTCCAGGTGCACGTATAGCAGGGATCAGGAGGATGCCATGCAAGGTCAGCGTGTCTGCCTTAGGAATGGTATACAGCTTTTATCAAAAGGATTACCAAATGGCTGCTGTTGAAATAACTCAGTGGATACTACGGTGAAAAAATCTATGGAGTGTTATATGTAGGCTATAATTGTGGTATAAGGATGAAACTCAAGTTTATCCTGCTGCAATTTTGATGTAGCTGGATACCAGCGTTGTGCCTGTATGGATAGCCAGCACACTTAATGAGCAGTTGTTCTCTGGGTGGTCAAGGATCTCTGGACTTAATCTGCAGAGAGGACATGTCTGACTGCGCGAAGATGGGGTGGTTGACTAACTCCTAGCCAGCCTCTCAGCAAAGCAACAAATGGGAGCTCTGCAGACAGGACTTTTGAACAGTCCCAGAGACTCTCCCAGGTGACTCCTGTTTGCACAGACTAACTGGTAGACACCGCTTGCATGCTGGGATGTGCTGGTTAACTTCCTGGGCAGAGAAGCCGGAAGCTCCTGGGGGTTCCCCCTGTTGGCATCTGCGGTAGACAAAGGTGTTGACGACTACAGAGGTAACTTTAAATATTCAGACAAAACTGCTCAGTAGGAGTGGTCTTGTAGAGCAGTCTTTGTTCATGGTTAAGATAGTTAAGAGGTAGTTTGTACATAATTTAGGGTAGTAAACAGATATGGATCATGCCTGTGCTGGAGTAGTCATGTAGGTGTGCCAGTGGGATGTAAGAATTCTCCAGACTTGTTCAGGGGGTCTTATCCAGCTGAAGGCACCTTTGCAAGGAGTAGAGACACTCATCACTAGCTGGACAGCAACTGACCATCCTGTTCAAGAGATTTGATTCTATAAATAAGCATTACCCAATGCAAACGACACCAATAAATTAGGTCCATTTAGCAAACGCTTTTGTCTGTGTCTATGGAACAGCATCCGTTTAGCACGAGTAGGATGCTCCCATTGGGTTGCTGCTAGTATTTATCCTTTATTGACTGTTCTTCAGTGAGCTAGAAGAAAATCTTGAAAATCTGAAAAAGACACAAGCCCTTCAAAAGTACCTAGGTAACTAAGTCATTGTTAAGTGCAAAGTCTAGATTACAGCTTTAAAAAAGACTTTGAATATAGGTTCTCTGCACTGCTATTCCTTAGAAAAAGTCCTTCACAGAAACCTTGCCTTTATTTCTAAAACAATTTCAGCTAATGATATCTGGCTGATTCAGGTGGTGTTCCAGGATTTGAATGAAGTCAACAGCTTGTCTGTGACTGTTTGTCAGAGGATGTATGCAGGCTATTTGCTGCAAGAAGATGAGACTGAAAGAAAAAGTCATCACCATTGAGGTGATGCAGGAAGACTGCCATCTTTCTCCCATTACCTGTGTTTACTAAGCCAAAAAGATGTGTTGTTGCTTTCAGTTCTAATACTCGGTATACTCAATGCTTCGTCAACTACCGGCCAGACAAATTACTCCTTTATTGAAAGTAGGCAAAAGCCCACTTCAGATAACGTGTAACTTAAAAAGATTGCTTCTGCTTTAGCATTGACCAGCGTGTCTCCCACACTTTACCAAAATGCTTCACATTAGAAGATTAAAACTTAAGCAGAGGGTGACCTTTTACAGAAGTGTTTCTGCTTATTGTTCCACTGAGCTTGTGAGTCCTATAGCTTTTCTGATGATTGCTACAGCCACTCTGAAATAGGTCTTCTGAGGCCCTGCTGCTTTGCTGTTCTGCCTGGACCCTTCAACTGAAGGTATTTCACCTTTTTTTTTCTTGACTCCTGCACACAAATAAAGGAGTAGAATTCATACTTTTGAGTAACAGACATTGGCCAAAATAACAGGCTTACTTTTACAGACAAAAATTACTGCCTTTATCAGGGAAAGGAAAAGACTTTAAACTTTTCAGGTTTTCCAGACTGGTCCACAGACTACACCATTGATAAGCCTTCACTACTGCTTCTGTAAAGTGTGTTGGAAACAGCAACCTTGCCTTCATTGCTGCATGTCTGGAACGAAGTATTTGGAAGATACCTGTGCAGACTCTCAAGACTGTGGTCTTTGCACTTTTCTGGGTGCTCCTTACTGCTCCTTACAATCTGACAGTCACTTTCTTGATAGACAGTCGCTCCTCTGTGGAGCTTGGCTGTCTCTGCCATCCCTGTGAATATTTGATACTCTCATCAGAGAGTCAGTGTTTGTTCTAAATATGTGGGGGGTTCCTGAGTCATGAGGCTGTTTTTAGACTTTTACCCCTGGGGGCAAATAGTTGATGCAGTGTACCGCATGGTGCTTCGGGGTTGGGTTCTGGTTATTTGCACAAGAGGCAGCTCTTAATTCAGCCTGCTTTTCTCACTGATGAACACTGATGTATTAAATTAGTATGTATGTATACAGAAGTCTCTTGGCAACCCAAAAACTAACACTTCTAACCCCTCTCTTCATGAATAGACTTTCTCTAAGCAGTATTTTATTGTCCAACTTCTAATAAAGTCTTGTGAAGTAGCAGTAAAGCTGAATATGCAGATATTACCTTTCACCAGGATATCAAATATGTAAGAGGTAAAATACAGCTAGTCTAATACTTCAGTTTGACAGTTAAGCTATACTGTAACAACATGTGCCTGTGGACCAATAGCATATGGTATTGTAGCTGTAAATTAAACTACAGTAAATCTTCAAGCATCCAATGGGAGATTTTTCCCGTCTAATCTGTCCTGAATATGCAGAGGAGTTTGGTCCAATTAATTTCTCCAGCACAAGAATTATGAAGGATCCTACTACTGCTTTTTAAATAGTCAGATTTCACTAGGGATTAGGGCTTCAGGATGCAGTGTCTTGCAGAATCCCTTTGGCAATATCTGAAAAGAAACATCAGTGTCACATTCTTCCTATTTTTAATGCACTTCGCTATGGAAACAGATTTATGTTCCTCTTCTGTATGTGTCTGTCCATCTCCCTAGTAATTTTGAACTGTTGGATGATATCAATCAAATGTGACAAAGGTAAAGGTCTGAAAAGATAATTAGCTTCCTGCAAGTTTTTGTGGAATTTACTGTCTGGTTAGAGAGAGGAGATCCTACTTTATGCCTTTATAAACTTAGTCTGCAGTGTATGTTTAACCTTTACTAGACAGAATGAATTTACAATGAGGGGAATTTACCTTTTGTACTCTAAATGTGGGTAAGACGGCAGCTGGAGCAAGTCGAACCTGTTTCCATCATTTCAACACTCACTGAGCTATATGCTTACGCTGAAGAAACTTGGACCTGGGCAGAAAGAGCACTATGACTTTGATCTTTGCAGGTGGTAATAGGCGTTGATTGAGTTTTGGGTTTAAGTGATCATTTCTGATTGAAGCAATCATACCTCAGCTACTTGTGCTCTATAGGACATGCGCTCAGTATGACAGCCCACCCAGGCTGGCTGGGTTTGCTGATGGGTGTGTGTGGAGTGAGGTGGAGCAGTTCGGGCAATTTTGTTTCTTCTGTTTCTCTATTTAGGAGTGTGAACTTGGGTACCTCTGTGATGTTGGATTGTGTGGTGTACACCTATGCTTGTATCCATTTGTATTCCCTAACGCCCACTGCTGTGCTTCAGACCTTGTCTGAGGTAGAATGAACTGCTACGCTGGTGCTTTTTACAATCAATGTGTCCTGTGTCACACACACCTATTCAGTGTTCGGACCTTATTCAGTGGCCCAAGAGAATGGATTTCCTGCCTAGTTTCTCCTCCAGACTGTGTCTACATCCAAATCTAAACTGTGGAATGACTTTAAGAATGTCTGATGTTATCATTTTGATTAGTTTTTAACCATTTATTAGCCTAAATACTGTTTTTAATGCTGTTAATCCCATTTTTAAAATATTGTGCAGGACTAGGGTTGCAGCAAAGGTAGTCTTAAATTGGCTATTTTTCCAAGCATCTACTGGATTTATGTTTTCTCTTAATGGTTTGCCTATCTTTCGTACACACCTGAGTAAGAGAACATGTAATGAGAGGCACATAAAACAGTCCAGTGCTCCTATTCACCTTGTCTTACAGCACAAGAATAAAGGAATGTTTGCTGACAAGAAGAAACATGCTCAGAAAGAGTTTGGGAAACACTTATTGTGACAGATGAACGGTGTGGAGCATTCGCTGTCATGGGAAATCATTAAGGCAAACAGTGCGGCAGGACTCAATGTCTTAGATACCAATGGCAGCAGAATAATGTAACATTCGTAGCTGCAGCAGGCAAATCAAACATTACTGCTCAAAGAATACCAATAGCAGAACTGGCAAAACTTTTGAAGAACATCCTTGAGTAGTTTAGGATGGTTAATTTAGATTTTGTGCTTGCAACTGAAAACTGACAAGACATAAAAGGTAAATATGATTTATTTGTTGTGAGAAGCTGAAATTACCCACATTCCCCACCTGTTCCAGGAAATTTTTTCCTCCTTTTCCCACTTCCAGCTCCTGGTTACTTCCTGTGCTAGACTCTGCCATCCTAGGAGTTTGATGGACAAGAACTAGAAGGAATGAGACACTTTGGGGGTGGAGGGGTGGGGGGAAGGGATAACGGAAAGAAAGTACAATCAACTCACAGCATTTTTGCCACCTCTATCTGACAAACACTTCCCAAGCTCCTGCTGGACTGTCTGCCTCAAGTAGCGAAATACTTTCTGGCAAGTTGAAAGGAGGTGGGTAGCAAAGGGCCCTTTGGCTTAGAAAATCATTAGTTGCTGTGCTCCTTTCGCTGGGTTTTTGTGGTTGTGCTTGTAAGCAATGCTGCAGAGCTGTGCTGGAGCCATGCGGAAAGGGAAGCACGGTCTATTCCAGCAATGCTCTAGTAGGTGGGTACCTTTCACAAAGGTAATATTTAGCTTTGCTGCAACAGGGGCAGTATTTTACTGATATGGTATCTTTCAAGTTGAGACTTTCTTCTCTTGGAGTGTTAGCTTGACGTCTTCCTGTCTGCTCTTTCACTGTAAGGCAGGCTTTCTCAAACTGTAATGTGATTCTGGGTGGGCTGGCTGAGAAATTTTATTTGCTTTTTGTTTACTCCGAAAATAACTCTCAGTGGCTTTTGAGGGGAAGGGACAGGGAGGAAGGGATATGATTCTCTGCTGGTCTTCTCCAGCACTATTTAAAACATTAAATTGCTCTCTGGTGTAAGCAGAACTCGATCTAATATCTGAAGACATAGCAGAGATGGCTGAGGATGCAAGAAGATTAATTATCCTTTAATATGTAAGACTTAACCTTTTGCCCTTAGTGCTATCAGTTACCCAGAAGAATAGTATCTCTCAAGTTCTTGTATAGACTTTTCTACAGAAAAATGAAAACAGCAGTGCAGTCCGTATTTAAACATGACATAGCAAGAGGGGAAAGTTAGTTATCTGTCTTTTGATTGAAGATGAAATAGCTTCTAAACAAAAAACCAGAAAACTGCGTCAGCTATCTCCAAATACAAAATATTTGGAAAGATGGGAAGAAAGGCATTAGGCTCATATTTGAATATGGCTACTCGAGGTATGATCCCTGGAGTGTCACCAGAGGGGTTCTGAAGACACCTGATTTCTAAAGCGGTTGCACATCTATGCATCTGCCTAAATGCTGCCTTTCAGAAATTAGGACAAAGAAGCATTGCAGGTTCCTTGCAGGTGAAAAGTATTTTTTTTTCAATCTTCTTGCCTTATAAAACACACTGGCTGGAACTATAAGCAGTGTATTTTGCCACTTCTGGTGGGATCTTTGTAGTTGTCACTGGAAGCTGTTTATGTACCTGTGTCACCTGTCCCTGGTGGTTTTAGCTCAGTCATGTTTGTTACAACCTTAGAAATCATGTTTAAGGTGGAGCATAGAACTTAATATGTTTTCTGCTTTGTGTTGCAATATTTCTAGAGTAAAGGTGAATGCTTAGGAAATTGGGTAAATTAATTTATTCTAAAATTTCAGTAGGGACCCAAGCCTTGATCCTGCAATGGAATTCGCCCCTGCAGAGCTCATGGCAGCATCAGGACCTGTGCTTTTATAAAATCCTCTTTGTTGTTATTCAGAAGGTGTCTTCAAAAAATCTCTACGTAGATTCGATAGCTCTTTACAATAATTGGTTGAATATTAATTTCTGTGGCTCAGTGCAATTATATTAATTATGGGGAACTCATTAGGCACTAATGTAAATATTAGAACCTCTTCTGTAACATTCACTGTAATTTAATGCTAATTCACAGAACCATTATTAAACTTAATAGCCAGGGCTGCAATTCATTCAAGCACATAAGATCTTATGCAATCAGAAAAGCATTTCAGTTGATGAGCAACATGCATTATAGTCCACATACGTGCTTTTGAACATACAGTCGTGAGCTGTTTGCAGGCTTTCCATCACAACTTAGAGAAGGATCAGAGTAAACTGTCAAAGATTTCTTGGAGTATTACCTAATCTGGCCTCTCTGGGTCTCGTAACAGCAACAAATGCGTGGTTCTGTGGCTAAACTACTGCATAACTTTGTATCTCATGTAATCTGTTTGGAAGCTGAGATGATTACATCTTCTACATAATTTTAAAACTTATCATGCTAACAAAGGCAGTTTCCCAATCTTATGTTTATTTTGTATCCATGCACTTTAAGATTTCCTTGGCATAGAGGTTGCTAATAGCAGGGTTGTTTCTGTTTGCATACGCAGCTTGTAGTCAGCTGATAATGCTGGTGCAAAAGGGGATGACCTAGTTGTTTTTCATGAAATATTCACATCTGTTATTTTGTTAGTCAAGGGGGCAAAAAGGTAGAAAAGAAGTCAGTTTGAAATAGCTGTGTGAAGGCCAATGAATTCCAGGCTTCGGAAAATGCTATATTTTAATACAAAGCATTCTATTCTGATATGACAAAAACACAAGCCAAAATAAGTGCTGATATGAGATCTGGCTAGAATTTAGGTGCCTAAAATTGCTGTCCTGAAGAAGGCTATGTAGGTGCTGTCAAACCTATGGAGGGGATTTAAAAAATAAAGATCTTGGCTACCTGCAACTGTGCTGGTGCCCAGCCTTGGCAGGCCTGAAGGGCTGCACCCAAGGCTGCATGGGGTGTGGAAGCTGGGTGCTTGTCCCCGTTAGTGCCCTGAGGAGCTCAGCGGGGTAGATAGCTGGGCTGGCAGAGGGAGACCACTCACAGCCTTGTTGGGGCTCCTGCTTCTACAATTTGCTGATGCATGTATTTTTTCTGTTTTTGACATTTGGCTGAGGGAAGCAGAGGGACCTGAATTCTACTGCCTCTCCTACCCGAGAGCGTGAGTTCATATTCCCTGTTGTCCTGCGCAGTGCTGAAGCCACTGGACTACCGGAAGTTTGGGCTGGAGGCATGCGCTGCCCACCCTTATTGAAGGATTTGGGATTCAGTCATCAAAATGTACAAAAGGAATGACAGCAAATGCCTGAAAGGTTAGAAACATGGTTTCCAGTCGTTACTTTCAGAGTAATTTATATACTCTTTGAAATGACTTTTGGTTAAAAGTCTTGCCACACTCCTCAACCCCGCAGACCCAGGGAATTCTGAACCTGAGCCACCCATCCTGGAGGAGCGCAGTGTTGCACACAGGGAGAGGAACCTCCTTGAGAGCTGCTGTTTTGAAAGGAGCAAGGAAAGGACCTCCTTTCCTGCCTTCCAGAAAGAGTTGGGCTATGGGTTCCCAGCACAAAGAGGTTTTGTTTCCTCCATGAATGTGGGTGTTGGAAGAATAAACTTTGTGTTTCAAACTGGCTCTTAGCATTTTCCTTTTCAACGAGCTGAAGACGTTGAATAGCTAATATGCTGTTGCCAGGTAGCCCTTTACTTGAACGTCTTGAGCTGCACTGGAAGCAGCCTGCATGCTATCTCTGCCCAGGCAGAGGTATCGGGAGTGTAGGTATGTCTCTCAGGATCACGATGCTCTCTTTTCTGTGGTCAGGTGCCTGGAAGCTAGCTGATGCACAATCTAACTCCTAGAGACTTTACCCATAATTTTTTCTGCTTTAATGGGCTATATGGCCCTCAGCACTAACTTTTCTCCTTTTTAAAAAGAAAGTCACAGTAAGCAGTCTTGCCAGTTTAATAAATGAAGAATTAAAAGAACAGCATTTATTTCATTAAATGAAGTAACTTTACATACCATCTTTAACAGCACCATCTGGTGGCTCTCAGGTAATGGTAACATTAATCATGGCTAGAACTGTTTCTTACAATATTACAGGATATGAAATGTTTGGGTTGTTTTATTATGAATACGAGAGGAGGCGTGTGGATTCTGTATGGGTAAGTATGGCATAAAAACATAGATCTTGACAAAAGCATGTTGTTGAACTCCCACACATTCTGAGTGTGTGGGGTAAACCAGTGCAGAACTCTGGGGTTGTATGTGCTTAAATATTTAACCTGTGTAAATATTTGAGTATTAGAAGAAGGATATTTTCTCATTCCTGTAATATGTTTAAAGACCCCTACTTGTCATACAAAATCTTCTATTAAAGATTATTTTATGCTTGCTTCTAATCTCCTTGCCTGTATGTAAAGTCAGGAGAGATCAGTGAAGTCACTGATTGGAAGAACAGCCTTCTGAACTGCATGGGGAATTTAAAAATATATTGAGGGTTTAGGAGTGTGAACTTTCATTTTGATTTATTCAGTCTCAGCAAACAGAGAAGGTTGATATCACAGCAGTGAATGAGTGGGTAGAAAGACAATCCTTGTTCAGCCGGGGAAGCTTCAAAACACAACAAAAGACAGAATCTCTTTCTGTTTTGAGCCTTTGCAAGGAACACAGTACTGATGGGTGACAGCTACAGAAATGCCACTGGAATTCCTGCACAGGAATTTGAGTGGCAAAGTATCCTGCTTGTCCCTCCCTCCCCCAGTTGGTATTCAACATATCAGTGTTCAGCATGCTACTTTTCATTATTGATGTATGAGTGGCATGAAGTGTAAGGCCACACAGATTTAGAGCTTTGTTGTCTTTGTAATAACAGCTGATGATTCAGCATGGAGCTCTTGCATATGTTTTGATCTCTTGCTATCTAGAAAATCCAGTTCCCTCAGTGTTAGGTGATACCTCTGGCTAAGTATGTTGTCAACAATTACGGTTGTGTACAACAAGCCTTGGCATCAACAGCTTAGCACTGGCTTTGCTGATTAGACACAGAACTTTTGCTTGACCATTTGCGAAGCAGTTTGCTCGCAGCTTCCAGGACAGAACCCTTTCCAGAAAAGAGCTTTCTATGCCTTCCATTTGCTTTGTCCTCTGGATGGTAACACGAAGTAAAGATGACCTGGAAAACATGAAGCTCAAATGTTTACAGCTGCTGGTTCTTATTTCTATGAAATGTAGATTATTAAAAAAAAAAAAAAAAAATTGGAATTTGTATTGGGAAAGACCAAATTAAAAGATTGCAGGAAGCAGTTTGGCATGGTAGGTAGCAAGTGTTGGCCTGACTATCTCAAAAGATGTGTGCCCTGTAGCTAACTGGGGCTAATAGGCATGACTGGCCAAATCCCTTTTATTTTCTCCATTCCTGTTCCTGCCCTGCCCTATTGTCTGAGTTGTAAGCTCCTGACAAGAGAGGTTTTTTCAGTCTGTTCCTTATTTTGTGTGGCCTAATACTGTAGTGAGCGTAATGAACTCCATCCTCAGCAGATGCCCGCCCCCCCAATCATTGCAGTGGAGTGTCGTTTATTTACAGCAACTTGGAAGGTACCCTTGTCTGGCAGAACTTGGAAGCGTAGCAAATGTAGTCCGTATTTTTTTTCCACAAGAATGGTAGCTATTTTGTATATTTCCACTGAGCTTTCTGCTTGATATCTGGAATGAAAGTGAAATAACAAGTGATGAAAATAGTGATGAAAATGATGATGAGGATTTATGCGTATCATACTCATCTGCAGATATTAAAGCTTTACAGTACCCTTTTTCAGAGATATTCATATGAGTCAGTGAGATCTGATGACTTGCTCAAGGTCACATAGCAAGTTTGTGGCAGAGACAGAAATAGAAATTGCATCTTAAGCATCAGTACAGTATCATATTCACAGGTTTCCATTTGTACAGACACTGTTGTGAACACTGTTGTGCTGCATGATGCAGCAAGGCCACAAGCTATGAAGAAAGAGGGAGGCACACCCAGAAGTAAGCTTAGCAGTGCATACTGCGTTTAAAAATTCACTTTTGCGTCTTCAAAATTGGCATAACTGTTAATTTCTGTGAAATTAATATCATACAAAATTTACAGAAACAGTGGTTAAAAGGTTCTTTGATTCTTTATGTCTTGGCGAAGAAATCGGCAAACACTTACCCCAGGCACCCTCAATATAACTGTCCTTGCTAACTGGTGACGGGTAGGACACGTGCAGAGCTCAGCCTACTTTCATCATAGGACCCAGGAAGCTGTGTTTGTGCTTTATAGTTTAAGGTACCCATTGTCTGTGGTATCAGCATTCAGAGCTGCCCTATTGCTACGTGAAAACTCTTCTCACTTTTATCCCTGTTATAGTGGCATAAATTCCACTTTTCTAAGCAATAAAGGTACCTTTGACACAGTGTTGAATAGTGCACAAACCTGGTTCAGAATGTCAGTCCAAGAGCAGAAATAGTGTAATTAGTTCCAGGATCCGTTCAAGAGAAAGAGAAGCCTAATAATCTTCCCGCAGCCATGCTCAACTTCAAGAGGTGTGTGGAAATGGCGAAATAGCTCATGCCAGCTTGTTAAAAAGGAAGCTGAAAGTTACCGATGGCATGGATGTGATACTGGAGGCAGAGGACAAATGTTTCCCACCTATTGAGAAACACTTCAGAAGGGGCAGAAAAGAAGCGTCATCTCTTAATAGCAGCATGATGGTTGCTGTTGAAAGCAAGAGAGAGTCCTCTAAAAGCTTAAAGCTTTATCTAAATGAGGAAAATATAAGGGATTAGAAAAATTGACAGGTTAAATGTAGAAATGCAATAAGGCAGACTGAAAAAAGAGTTAGAGGACCACTTGCAAAAGGCATCAAAACTAGTAAGAAATACATCTTCAAAAACATCAGCATCAGGGAGCCTGCCAGAAAAATCTCTAGGGCTAGTAGATGCTCAGAAATGACAAATGAATTCTTTGCCTCTGTTGCTCATTGTGAAGAAATCGTAGTTCCCTGTGCTGGAACACTTCTTACAGAAGAATTAATCAGAAAGTCTCTTTCAAATTGAAGAGTTGGTAGGGTAATTTATGAATCAAATAGAAGAAGTTGCAAGTAATTTGTTATTAACCCAAGCTTTCTGTAGGAATTCAAGAGTGAGATAACATGACTAACTGTGGTGTTGCATAAAAGCAGTCTGGTACCTGAGGACTGAAAGATGGCAAGTGATACAACTTTCTAAAAAGGTGATATGGGAAGCAACAGGCTGATGAGCTTGAGATATGTACAAGCAAAAATTGCTAGTCAATGGTGTATGGAGAATGGAATTACTGGATACGGGGATAAACTCCTTGCAGAGTCAAGAGTCAGCCTGCCTTTTGTAAGGAGAAGTCAAGCTGTGCAAAATGCTGGAGCTTTTCTAATGAGTTAATGAACATACTTGTTCTGAGACCCATGGTGGTCAGCATATGCATAAATGATGCAGTAAGAGTTGAATACTTGATGTCATTCATTATTGTCCTGAATAACTTTGAATTATTAATGATGACTGAAGGATTTTGTAGGAACCTAGTGAGACTGAGTGACTGGGCAGTGAAATACAAAAGAAATGTGGTGTACATAAACAAAGTGATGTATATGCGGGAGGAGGGAATCTGAACAAGAGACAGTTGGGTTGGCTCTGAGCTGGTTCTTGAGCAAGATCTTGGATTATAAGAGAAATGCCATCTCAGTGTTCAGGAGTGGTCCAACAGGTATGTCAAATATTAGAGTAGTTAGGACAATAATGGAGAGCAAAATTGAAGTGGCATTTAATACTTTATATGCTGATATTAATGCACAGAACTTCTGCATCCTGACTACGGTAGGCAGTCCTCACCCTTCTCCAAATATGCTAAATCTGAATGAAGTGGTGAGAAGGCAGCAAGACTGATTAAAAGCTTGGAATCGGTTCTATAAAAGAAATGAGTAATGAGGCTAGGGCTCTTCAGCACGGAGACTAGTGAGGGAAATGGTGATAGAGGGCTATAAAGTCATGTGGCATGGAGAGACCAGGTAGGGATTGATCCCTCTTATTCAGTAGAGAGAGGAGGACATTAAATTAAGCTGGCAGGAGGCTGGTTCAAGGTAATTGTCACTATTTGTGTGACCCATTCTTACGTTCCTTTGTAGTTACCGGGTTTTGGCCACTGTTAGAGACAGCATAGTGGGCTGTGTGGACCTTGGTATCTCCTGCTATAGTTGTCTTATGTTTGGCTGGAGGTGGTTTGGGACTGCTGCAACTGTTAACAGCTGAACTGGCCTCCCATTGATATGTCAGCTTGTCATTTTTAGTGCTAATTCAGGGGCAGAAATCTAGCAGCTGAGAGTTTACAGCTGCTTATCCTGACCAAGCAGTTTGTGTGAAGATCCTTGCAGTAAATTTGTTTTGTCATTAATTCAGAGATGCTTTGTGCACGTCAAACAGTGGGGAAGGTCTGAGCAGCATCTCCCCCACCAGGTGTGAACAGCTGGAGCCCAGCTCCCAAGGCTGAGCTTCTGCAGTCTCGGTGGGGCACACTGATACAGAGGCAGGAAAATGTAGCCCTAGGCAATGAAATAGGAATGGTGTGTTTGGGTTTGCAGTGAGTTATGTTTTGGTTTCAGCAGTGTTTTGAAAATCAAAACATTGTGCATAATTCTAAAAGACTACAGAAGCTAAAAGATAAAAATGAGAGTCCCATATGTTTTAACAATATTAAAACAACTACAACTAAAGCTGGGTCACTGCCAGCCTTTATTAAAAGGCTATGCTTTTGCATTCCACGCAACAAAGTACTAAATGACAAAGAACATACCGACCCTTTATATACAACTGTAGAGGGGAAGAAAAATCTCAGAAAGCAGTGAAATTTTTCTTTGAAGAGTCTTTTCATGTTACTTTCAGACATGAAAGGTAAGAACATGGTACAGGTACAGACCAAACAGGTTAAGGGAATAGTTGAGGGTACGTGTCCGCACACAAAAGTTGCTAGGAATGGTGTGTTTATCTGCTGGGACATCTAGAAAGGTACTGCTGCATATCCTTGAGTTCTCATTTTATGTTAGTTCAAGTAACTGAGAGTCCCTAATCTGAGAGAGGTAAGGAAACCTGCAGTTTTGTTGTAAGAAGAGGTGGCTCCTTACTGCTGACACTAAAAACTCCTCTTACTGCTCTTGGTAGGAGGCATCTAGTCACCCTGTAGCACCTTGCCATATCCTGAACGTATTTTTAAACTCCTTTCCTTCAGAGTAACAGTCTCCTGGGACTCTGTATGTGTCGCAAATTCAGCTGGAGTAGGAGGAATTCTGCAAATATTTTCAACTGAAGGTATTATATTTATGTTGAGATTCAACATGAACAAATGTGGGATTCAGCATCAAAAGCCCCGGCTCAGTTATCAGTATGCTCGGTGTCATCCAAGAGCCTGTTGGTCCTGTATCAGTGGTTTAGGCTTTAAGGCCTAAGATGCGGGGAGTTGATCAGTCCTGGCTGAACTCTCATGAACAGAAACTGAGAGCTGTTAAACTTTGAGCTTTAAGATTAATGTTAAAAAAAACCACAAGAGTTCTTCTTTATGTAAAAAGAAAATTGGTATTTTATCATAATGGTGGTTTTGATGTACTTTTCTGCTATGAACCTAGAAGTGTACAAGAAGAGTGCAGATCCCTACCAAAGGTCTTGACTTCTCTTGCTGCATTGGAGGTGAGATCTATTTACTCCAATTTTCCTGTTACCGTGCCATCTATTTCAGATGAAGAACTGTTAAAAATATAATAAATTGTCTACCAAGAATAGTTGTATGCTTTTTCTGAGTTCCAGTTGATTAAAAATGGGCTTCTTTCCAATGCAGAGTGATTTTTTTTCTCTTAATTTATTTCCCACATCATAGAACTTTTAAAAAAATCTTTAATAGCCTTGAAAATGCCTATTCATATCACTGCATAGTATATTTCTTAAATATGCAAAGTAATCTCTTGACAGTAATTTCCAAAGGCAGTGGACAAAAGTGGGTTCAATTTTGGCACGTACCAATTTCATTAGATAGCTGAATTCGCAAGCAGGAAACAAATATGGAAATACAGATATTAAAAGGTAAATCAGTGCAAATTATTCTTCTGTAATTATTTTTCTTGTTGAGGATGTTGGTTTCCCTAGATAATGTAGAAGCTGTTTGGGAGTTACAGAACAAGGGTGAGCAAGTACAGTATTCATACACCTTGAAATATTTGAAAGAACATTTTAGTTAATCATGAACTAGATTATATTTTTATGTATAAAATTAAATGGATCAGGTACTTGATATTACAAGGTAATTTTTGGTACTTTGGTATTTTCTGTTGGTGAAACTAAAAGAATTGCAAGAAACTCTGGATAAATTAAGCCTGGCTATTTTTTTCTTGAGTGCTCAAAAACTGCCTTTAGTGGAAATAAGAAATTACCCTTCTCCCTCCAGTGCTTCAGAAAGAGATGTCAGCTTTGTGGATCAAGCTTTCTGAGGAAAAGATTTAGCTGTTTTTGCTAGCTGTAAGTGGAAATGAAAATAAGAAACACTAGAAATGTTGATTATTAGACCTAGAACAATCAGATTCAGTAACACGTGAACTGAATGCTAAAACACTGATGTAGAGCATGCGTGGCATGAGGCATCCCAATTAAATGGAGGAAATTACTTAGCCATATGAAAAAATTATGCCCTAACATTAAAAGCTACTAGTTTGTTTTACTTTTTTCTGGCACTTCATTATTCCTGAAGCTTTAAAGAACTCCAGCCTTGGAGCTCCCGCAATGAGTGTTCAAATTATGAACATTAAGAATGTCTTCTGATTGTTTTGAGTTAGCTAATAACTTGATATGCTAAATAAATCAAGCAGTTCCCAATCCAAGTGTAGTGTCTGGCTTTGGAAATACAGCGTGCTCACTCTCTGCTGTGTGAAATAGGTCTGAACAGCTGGAACAAATGTTCTTGTCACTAAATTATAAATTACAGCTGTCAAGAATAAAACATTTAGTTCTAGCACTCAAGAAATAGATTTTTAAGAAGTCTTCCCATTTATCAGTTTAGCCATTGATTATGTGTGTAAGGTCATTGAATCAGAGCAGTAATGAATGGAATTCTTGATTGCTCAAATACCAGACTAAACGTACCCATAGTTTTACATCCAGGAACTTGATAATACTTAAAAATGCCTCAGAGCATTTAAGGAACTAATGCTATGTGTAACCACTTATGTTCTGCCTTTTTGATCACCATTAACGTGTTTGCTGAATAGGAGTATAAGATCAATTTGCTTCCATGAGCTCCTTGTCAGGTTTTCAGTGTGTCAAGTATTGCATAGTAGCAGTTTAACTTGCCAAAGGTTGTGATCGCCTTGATGGCTTACGGAGTGGTAGGAGATCAGGGCTAGGGTCAGACTGAGCTTCCTAGCATTAACCATTTCACTGACAGCCTTGTTTTCCTTGGTCCAAGAGGCAGGAGGAGGAATGTTGCTGTACATTTTCCAAAATACATATGATCTACCATCACAGTCTGCTGCTGTTCCTTCAGGCTTGTCTTGAGATGAAACCTGAGATAATCGCAGAGATTTGACGCAGGGTTGTTTGTGGGATTGTTTTTTTGTTTGTGTTTGGTTTTGTGTTTTGTTTGTTTGTTTTGTTTTGTTTTTTTTTAAAATTGGTCCTGCTACCTGGTATTTGAACAGTTTTATTTTCCACGTATGCTGATGGCTTTGGTCTGCACCAGTGTACGGGGGGCTACTGGCTCCAACCTTTTCAAGTTTTATACTCTTGTTTTCACAAATCTCTGCTAATTGTGGTTGTTTGGAGCAGAAGGCTATGGAATGTCTGCAGTGTGCTTGTGACACTGCTGTGCTTGCATACTGTTTCTGTGTTCAATATTTCTGTTTGTGAAATCATCAATTCAGCATCTTTTAGATGCCACTGCAATGGAAAGAGGTAAGATGTGCAAGCATTACAGATCCTTTTGAAGTGATGTGCGATGGGCAGGAACTATAAGGAAGGAAAAAATATGTTCTTGTGCTTGCAGAAATACCTGAAAACCATTTTTCTTAAAGATGTGTCATGGGGTTGACACCTACTTGTTCTGATGCCTTTTATGATGTTTCCTCCAAAGTTAAAGATTTCTTTCCAGGTATTTAATGAAATTCTGCATTGGGAAGGTTTTTTCCAGGCTGAACACCTACGTGATTTCTTCATCTACCTGACTATCAGTCATGATAAAACTCGCAGAAACCAAGTTATCTTTGAGATGCCTATGAGTTACTCAAGTAAGTCTTGAAAAATGTGGGTAGGCTCAAGAGGGAGAGGGGGTGCAGTCTTTGCATAAGTTTCTTTAAACAGAAACCCAAAGCTAAATAACAGCTGCAAAGATCTTATCCGTGGTCTGAAGTTGGCTATTGTTCTCTTTCCAAATGCCCTTCCCCAGCCTGTTAATTCTCCATAACTACAGAATTCACATTGACAGGGCAAAAAACACTTCTACAGAAGAGATACAGGTTTGTAGTTGGTGAAGAAAAGAGGAAGCACTTATGCATCAGGTGTAAGTTGGTAGCTTAGCAATTTATTACACAAATTAATCCTCTTTTTGCCTAAGCAATATCACTGAGCTATTGGGTTCTCTTCACCTTCTCTTCAAACATATTTGGTAAATACCTTTCTGTACGCTGCTGGCAAATGCTGAATTCAGTACTGTAGCGGGGAATCCAGGAGTTGTGATATGGCGTTTTTTTCTGCCGCTATTGGAAAAGCATGCAAATATTCTCTGCACAGATGAGTTTCACATGGAAATTCACTTTGAGAAAATGTTTCCCAGGTAAACTAGGGCATTCAAATTGCAGAAAACAAGAGAAGTATGTTGACCAAATGGGCAAAATGAATTTGTTAGGAAATGGAGTTTGGACAGAGGCATCTCTCTGTCCAGATGGTATCTCAGTTCCATCATTCAGCTTGAATAACAAATAGTATTTTTGTTTTCCTGGTATGTACCACAAACGCTTTGCTTTCGGGGACATAAATTATGTTTCAAAACTAGACCGATTGTTAAGTTAGTACAACTTGCAAATTAAAGGCTAGATCTTATTCCTGGTAGGCATCTATTTCTTCTGGATTTACTTAATATTAGCTTTGGTTGTATTACTCTACCTCTTGCTCTGGTCAGCCAGAGCCACTCATAGTTGCTAAGTAGCATGTTTGTTACAGGGTTAGATGCAGCATTTACAATATTCTGAAATTATCTCAAAGGCCTTTTATATAAAATATTTCTTTGCAATAAAATTACCACTATAAGGGCTAAAGAATCCTGTATTCTAATTTCATATTGTGCCAATGTACATTTTAAAAATTTACATTTTGAGCACTTCTCACTAGACTGATGTGCATGTGTGTGTATATATGTACGCATGCCTGTTTCCAGTGCAGCTGCAGTTTTATTCTGTGGTCTGAAAACAGTATCTCTTAGTCAACAATAAAAGAGGAAAAAAACCCAACAATCTGGGTAGTGCTCAATGGCTCATGGTAAGCCCTCTCCTCTATATGGTCTCTTAAGGGTCAGAAACCAGAAGACAAAAAGATGACTTTTTAATGCACACAGGCCAAATGTCAGTATGTATATATTTTATTTGCTGCTTAAGTGGTAGAAACGGGAAAAGATGCTTTTTAGTTTTAAAGGAGTTCTAGGGCTCCATCGTGCTTAGCCTTTGTTTTTCTAATGAGATTGGCCATGACAATACCAAAGGTAGATGTTGTGTCAGAGGGGAGCATGGGCATGCCAGGAAACAGCTCTCGCTTTCTTCTACTTCAGAACAGAGGGATTTTCCTGAATCAGTTTCAGGCCCCCTTTATGACTGCTAGGAACTATATAATGGAATCTAATGAGGATGGCTGTCCCACATAGCTACACGTTAAGCACAAACCTATCAATCTTTTAAGATGTAATGCCATTTACTTTCTTGTAGTATGCTTCCTGAACTGTGATGCATATACTCACTCTATTACTCACTATACTCCTGTACCCTACTTAAAGGGGAAGCTATCCTATGTCTATAAAACAGAAGAGGGGTGGGGTTTTTTGCTCCTATCGCATTTTAACATACTAAGAATTTCACATTTTTCTTCTTCATATTTTCTTTTGAAGTCAATTATTTTAAATTAGCTCATGAAATGTTTTGAAGAATAAATGATTTCCTTTTTACTTTGAACTAAAGGAAAAGTAATTAAGTAGTGCTGAACTGAACAAACACCCATTACTTTTAGGTACCACAGACTTATTTCCCTATAATTTTTTTATAGGTCAGTCAAGCTGCAAATTACCCAGGAAAGCCCTCAGGTAGACCTTCTCTTAATTATCTGACATGGCTGCCTGCTTTTAAACTCAGAACTAACAGCTGAAGACCTGTGTTGTAGTAAAGAAGGAAGAATTAAAAGAAACGAGATTAAAACAGTTCAATATGAAAAGAACTGTTGGTTAAACCTCATCTATCCCATTCCTCGCCCTCCACTCCCCACCACGTCACCCTGCCCCAGGTGAAACGGAGCAAAGCCAATAGCAGCACAAACAGTACATTGGGTTTCATTTTCATGCCTCTGGGGTTATGGGGGCTTTTTTTCTTGTTGTTTTGGTTTGGCTCTTTTGTATTGCAGGCTTGTTTGACACTATTTTAAGCTCTTAACTGTTCATTTTATGTAAATCTACCTCTCTGGAGTTGCCCTGGGTCTGGTCTTGCAAGGTGCTGAGCACTGACCTTAGAAAAGCAATGTAAGCAGTTGACCAGCTGTGGCTGCAGACATGACTCAGATACTGAAGCATTTGCTACTTTACAGCTATTTGTTGCTCAAAGGTGTGTCTGTAGGGTGGTCTCAGTTTTAATTCCATTTAACATACCTTCCTTTAACCTGGGGTTTTTTGTATCTTCAGAAGAGTATCAGATACTTGTCCATCATTATAGGTTCTTTAGTTCATTAACTTCACGTTAATGGTGTTTACTGTGTGTCAAGGAAAAATGTTAGTTATAACATAGACATGGTTGCAGTTGAGCTTGAGGTGTTCCCCTTTTGTCCTTTTTGATGAATTGGCCTATACAGTGGGAATTTTGTACTGGTCTTGACATGTGGATCAAACTCTATAACTCGGAGAGAGTTATAAAGCAGGTATGTTTATTCAGCGCTGGGTGCGTGTGGATCACTGCTCCAAAGTACACACACACCAACAGCACATTTTATCAGAAATTTATACAATAAAGATATACATATTCATAGGATTGAGCACACATATGCATTAGCATAGGCAGGGTTATTACAAACAGTTCTGGAGTGGGTGTGACTATTATAATTCTTTTCCAGGAACTCATTATCATAAGTCTCCTCCTCTTGTCGCATGCGCGCTTCCATCTGGTGGTCATGGGCCGGGGTCTTTTGGAGGAAGGCTCGTAGTCTTCTTCACCATGTACCTTCACCTTTGTCCCAGAATGCTGTGTTGGCTGGGCTCCAAACCGCAAGACCAGTCTTAACCAGATGGTCGCTTCTTGCAGACAATAATGTTCCTGTGAGCAGCTCCTGTTATCTATACAATTTGCTTAAAGCAAGGTCTGGTTGTTCACTCCCTTTGTCTGACATATCAGTCCTTGACAAATGCCAGTCCTTGACAAATATCAGTCCTTGGTAAGTAAGTTCCAAAAGAATGTTTGAAACAAACAGGATTGTTAAGCGATTTAGAAATTGTAAAGCTGACAGTTCCCTATATCAGTCTGAACCTATGTCTGTGTATTGAATAAATGCATGTAAACCTTTGTCCATTTTAGATTCAGTGGGCCTTCTAATCCACTGGCACAGGGATCTATTCCATCCCACTAGCTATGTTAGCTTTTAAATGAACAGGTCTGATCATTAGCAGAAGACTTTCTACTTGTGTGTCAACTCAAATTTGAAGAATTGTTTATTTCTTATAAGGATAGTATTGACTGTTAACTCTGTTTTTTCACAATGGTGGTTCCTGTTTCACAGGATAACTGGTTTTTTTGATTATAGATACCTGTCCTAGGACTTATGCGGAGACTTGCACTTGAGAAGCTCTGCCAGGACAAAATAAGATATTTCTACAGTTTGCATGTCTGCCAGATACTTTTTTGGAGCAGTTTAATATATTGGTGGGATTTAAAGATGTGCTGAATCTAATCTTCCAGGAGTTGAGGAAATATTCATTAGAATGCATTGTCTCTTGCTGACTTTGACCTTCGCTACCCTGCTGGAGTGCACTACATTTTTTTAGCTGCTTTCATTCTTCTTTTCCTCCTTGGATGACAATAAAAGTGAAGCAGTTTGCACATCTGGCCTTAGTTCTCCACAGTCTTGATGCTTTCCTGCCATTCAGGCTCCTGCTGAGTTCAGTGTCCCTGTGCCTGTGTCTTCAAATCTCCAGTCTCTTTGTCTCAGCTTCTAGTTTTGACAAGCAGGTAACGAAGCAGTTTTGCCTTCTGTATTGCCCTCACGCTTAGGAGCTTGTGCTGTGTATTGGTTTGCATAGTAATTCTGTCTTGATTTTTAGAACTTTAAAGGTTGACAGTTCCTGCAGTTCGTGCTTTCTGCAGAAGTAGAGACTTCCTTTTAATCATCTTTACTATCAGAAACTCCACTCAGTCCTGTGGAAGAATACTTAATATTAGCACTGCAACAGCAGCAGTTTTAAAACTAATAATAAAGTACAATGCTGGCACTGGCTTGATCAACACTCAGTCACCTATGTACGTCTAGGAAAGTGGGGAGAGAGGTCTTCTTTCCTCTCTTCCAGCTCTTAAAAGTAGTGGAAGGAAAAGGTGCCTGAAGTCCATGCTGCCTATTGCATTGCAATATTAAGCAGCGAGTTAAGAAACATGCTTGCCACTGTAATAAAAGAGAAAGGACACTGGCTAGTTGTTACATCCCACACAGAAAAGGGACAGTTTATTTGCCTGTAACTGTATGAATATAAAAGTTCCACTGAATTCCAAGAGTATTAGAATTAGTGGAAAACAATGCAAGTATGGATTTTCAGAACAATTGCATGTAATTGTAATCCCTCCCTCCCCCCACAATTAACTTCTTAATAGGTTGTGAGATTTTTCCAGTATTAGTTCAAACTGAGAAATTCTAGCACAATTCGCCGAGGAGACCAGCTCCAGTGCAGGTAAGCCCGCGCTGGGGAAGGGGATCGAGGCGGAAAGGGCCGGCAAGGGGCTCTTTTGGGGGCTCTTCGAAGCTGGGAAAAGCGGCGAGCTCGTGCCGGCACTGGCAGCTCGGGGGCAGGCTGCTGAGGCGGCAGGGCGGAGCCAGCACCGCCCGCCGCAGTTCTCAACAAGCGGTCCCGGAGCACAGCAGCGGCCCGCTGCACACCCAGCACGCAGGCACCCAGTGGGCGTCGCCGCGGCGAGAGCGGGCGAAGAGGGTGCAGCGTCTTGCACGGTAGGTCGCTGCAG